>CM060346.1:12353115-12358115 GCA_030674155.1 Stramonita haemastoma
TCTTTTAAGAGCGCTGAATGCAAGGTGGACACAAGTCACATGACAATATTTACACAACTGCACACACACGGGGACTGGATGAAAAGAAGCACATGATGCTTATCCCATTAAGCACCCCCCCTAAACATCTCCCCTTCCCCCCTTCCCCCCCACCATACTCCCCCCAAAACGTCCTCCCCCTTCCCCCTTCCTCCCCCACCATACTCCCCCAAAACGTCCTCCCCCACCATCCTTCCCCCTTCCCTACACCTACCACCCCGAGCATCCTCCCCCCACCATCTTCCCCACACCCTAAATCTCCTCCCCCTTCCCTACACCTACCCCCACCATCCTCCCCCTCTACACATCCTCCTTCCCTACACCTCCCCCTTCCCTACAACCTACCCCCACCATCCTCCCCCCACCATCCTCCTTCCCTACACCTACCCCCACCATCCTCCCCCTACACCTCCTCCCCCTTCCCTACACCTACCCCCACCATCCTCCCCCCCAACACATCCTCCCCTTCCCTACACCTCCTCCCCCTTCCCTACACCTACCCCCACCATCCTCCCCCCCAACACATCCTCCCCTTCCCTACACCTCCCCCTTCCCTACACCTACCCCCACCATCCTCCCCCCAACACATCCTCCTTCCCTACACCTACCCCCCACAATACCCCACAATCCACCTCCTTCCCTAAACAACCCCCACCATCCTCCCCCACCCTAAACATCCTCCCCATACTCTCCCCCACTATACTCCCACCCTTCCACCATGCCCCCCCTAGACCTCCTCATTCCCTACACCTAGCCCCACCATCCTCCTCCCACCCTACCCTACACCTACCTACCCTTTACATACTCCCACCCCCACTATAATCCCCCCTAAACATCCTCCCCTACACCTACCACCCCCGCCACCATCCTTCCCTACCCCTAGCCCCACCACTCCCCTACCCCTCCCCTAAACCTCCTCCCCTTCCCAACACCTACCTTACCCCCACCAACACTATAATCCCCCCTAAACATCCTCCCCTACACCTACCCCAACCCCCGCTACCATCCTCCCCTTCCCAACACCTACCTAGCCCCACCATCCTAACCCCTCTCCTCCCTACACCTACCACCCCACACCTCCTCCCCCTTCCCTACACCTAGCCCCACCATCCTCCCCCCTAAACCCCCTCCCCCTTCCCTAACACCTAGCCCCACCATCCTCCCCCCTAAACCCCCTCCCCTTCCCTAACACCTAGCCCACCATCCTCCCCCCTAAACCCCCTCCCCTTCCCTAACACCTAGCCCCACCATCCTCCCCCCTAAACCCCTCCCCCTTCCCTACACCTAGCCCCACCATCCTCCCCCTAAACCCCTCCCCTTCCCTACACCTAGCCCCACCATCTCCCCCCTAAACCCCCTCCCCTTCCCTACACCTAGCCCCACCATCCTCCCCCCTAAACCCCCTACCCCTTCCCTACACCTAGCCCCACCATCCTCCCCCTTTCCTCCTCTTCTGAGACTTCTACACCCTCCCTAGACCTACCCCTACTTTCCGCCACCCTCCTTTTAATTTTTTTTTTAAGGGCATAATTTGGACTTCTACTAGGAAGTCAGTAAAACTCTCACTGAAATTCCAACCCATGACACCAAGAACATACAGACCACAAGTCGGTCGTCTTATCCAACAGGCCACGGTGCCTGTCTCTTAGCTAACTGGAACTGGGAAATATATATCTGATTCAGGCTGAGAAGCGTGAAGAATATAAACAATTCATATTGTGCTGTATTGTGTTCTATTCTACCATAATGATCCAAAAATATTGTTTTTCTAATGCTTATTCCTTTTTTATATTTCATTTGATTTTTGGTTGTGTTTCCGGCAGTATCCATACTTTCGTAGATTTCCGTAACTAAACAGGAAAACCCAAGACCTATGAACTCTGCATTAAACTTTTTTATGTGAGTAGTCGTCATTTGTTCGGTTGATGGGGCAAAATGTAAATACTGTCCAATTTCCTTCATTCCTGTTCCTGATGTATGTATATATTCTGATCATTGGCATTGTGGAACAATGTGTGTGTGTGTGTGTGTGTGTGTGTGTGTGTGTGTGTGTGTGTGTGTGTGTGTGTGTGTGTGTGTGAGAGAGAGGAGAGAGAGAGAGAGAGAGAGAGAGAGAGAGAGAGAGAGAGAGAGAGAGAGAGAGAGAGAGAGAGAGAGAGAGAGAGAGAGAGAACAAATTTTATTTTTGAACAAATTTTATTTTTCAGAGGGTAATAGATTAAGCACTACATGCTTTTTTAACATCCAGCCCTCGGGAAAAAAAACACAAACGAATAAGAAATAGAAATAGAAAACGAGCATAAAAAAAAGCTTAATAACAAGAGGGAAAAAAATCATGGGAAAAATATGCATAGTTACAAAAATCCAAAGAAAGTAGTACTCATTCTCTCTCCCGATCCCCCCTAACACACACACACACACACACACACACACACACACACACACACACACACACACACACACACACACACACACACACACCGAAAGGCAAGCGAGAAATAGAAAAACATTACAGAGAGAGAGAGAGAGAGAGAGAGAGAGAGAGAGAGAGAGAGAGAGAGAGAGAGAGAGAGAGAGAGAGAGAGAGAGACAGACAGAGAGAGACAGACAGACAGACAGACAGACAGACAGACAGACAGACAGACAGACAGACAAGACAGACAGACAGACAGACAGACAGACAGAGACAGAAGAAAGACAGATAGAAAGAGACAGAGACAGGACAGATTAAATGTATATAGGACAATGAAAAACACACCAAAAAACAAAAAAAACAACAACAAAAACAACAACAACAGAAACTAACTGTACTATCCGAGGAAAAAATTCATGTAATTGAGACTTCTAGTGGTTTGATCAAAACATTTGTGGTGAAAGCAGAGTGACATTTTCATGAGTCATGAGAAAATCATACAACAAAAACTTAAATCTTGAAAACTTTGATTCATATTTTAGAAAGGTTGGGAGTCTATTCCAAAACCAGCTCCCAGAATATATTAGACTTGATTTAAACAGAGTAATGGTTGGTAAAGGAAGGTTGATTTTATGTGAATGTCGAGAGTCGTTTACACTGAACATGCTGCTTAAGGAAGATGGGGCATTACCATGAAGGATTTTATGCATTAGTACACCTTTATTGAACAACAATCTTGTTTTGAGAGGCAGAATATTTACATTTTTGTAATCTGAAAATGTCAGTGAAGATGACTTATCTATTACTATTTTGACAGCTCGTTTATGAATACTGATTAATGGTTTGAGAGAGAGAGAGAGAGAGAGAGAGAGAGAGAGAGAGAGAGAGAGAGAGAGAGAGAGAGAGAGAGAGAGACAGACAGACAGACAGACAGACAGACAGACAGACAGACAGACAACGACAGAAGACAGAGAGAGAAGAGAGACAGAGAGAGAGAGAGAGAGAGAGAGAGAGAGAGAGAGAGAGAGAGAGAGAGAGAGAGAGAGAGAGAGAGAGGAGAGAGAGGAGAGAGAAAGAGAGAGAGAAAAGAGAGAGCCAGAGAGAGAGAGAGAGAGAGGAGAGAGAGAGAGAAGAGAGAGAGGAGAGAGAGAGAGAGAGAGAGAGAGAGAGAGAGAGAGAATTTTTATTTATTCTTTTTATTCTTTTATATCGAGGATAATGGGATAAGCACTCTTGTGTTTTTTTTACATCCAGTCCCCGTGTGTATGCAGTTTTGTAAATGTCTGTTCCCACCGGCACATGATGGCCTACTCTTACGAAAAGCCGAACAGGATTTAACGTGTGCGCAAGATGTTCTGCGTGCGTTCGCACACAGGGCGTCGGTTTAAAGTCTCATCCGAAGAGAGAGAGAGAGAACTCGAACTCGAACTCGAACTCGAAATGTTTATTGAGAGTAAATGGATAAGCACAAAGCTTCTTTACACAATGCTGTCACAAAACCCACAAAAAAACAAAATCGGAAAAAGGAAAGGAAAGGAAAAACCACACACACACACACACACACACACACACACACACACACACACACACACACACCACAGCACATGCACATGCACATGCACAAAAACTCAAATAAGCAGCATATGCAAACAATAATGATCAACACTTTCAAATACATAAATGAATAGACAAAATGAGAATAATAATGAAAACTACAAATAATAATTAGGTGAAAATCAGAGAGACAAAATAGTAGGTGGGGTCAGAGGGGGAGAGACAGACAGACAGACAGACAGACAGACAGACAGACAGACAGACAGACAGAAAAAGAGAGAGAGAGAGAGAGAGAGAGAGAGAGAGAGAGAGAGAGAGAGAGAGAGAGAGAGAGAGAGAGAGAGAGAGAGAGAGAGGAGAGAGAGAGGAGAGAGAGAGAGAGAGAGAAACAGATAGACAACACCAAGACGAACAGAGAGTATACAAATGCACTATAGAGTAGGGAAATGAATAATCACAAAATGTTGTTTTTTTATACTATAATCTATTCACCACCACCCCCCTCCTCTTCCTCCTTCTTCCCATTTTCCCACCAAAATACTAATAGAGGACAACCAATAGCAAAGTAAGCACACTACCAACAAAAAGACCTAGTCAACACAAGTATGACAAGAGCAATTGAAGATAAGAAAAATCCAAACACACTCAAACTCTTTCCTTCTATGTTCCCCACCTTCCCTCACTGAGTCTCTGCCTAACCCGCCCACCCATCCCTTCTTTGCAAGATTTCCCTAGGACAAAATATCAACCAAATCAAACGAAATTGAGCAAAAGGCATACACACACACACATATATACACATGCACGTACGTACGTACGCACGCAAGTACGCACGCACACACGCCACAGACACAGACACAGACACAGACACAGACACAGACACACACAGACACACAACACACACACACACACACACACACACACACACACACACACACACACACACACACACACACACACACACACACACACACACACGCACGCCTCTATTATC
>CM060346.1:12365615-12370615 GCA_030674155.1 Stramonita haemastoma
GCCGATTTTAGACTGGTATTTCTTTTTCTTTTAATACTTATTCTTCGGTTCATTTCTTCGGAAGATCATACTTTAAGTTTCTGGATTTTTTTCTTTGCATATCTTTTTAGTTCTTGCATTTAGAGTTGCACTGCTTTTTGGGGTTGCCGTTTTTGTAGTTTGATTTTTTTATGAGTGGGTTTTTTTCCCGAGAAGGGAGGATATGTGTCAATAAATGTTCCTATTCTTTCTTTTTATGACAACCAAGTGAAAATCTTTACCGTTATTTTTGAAAAACCTGGTGCGCAGAAAGAACAGTGTGAAAGCAGCCCCATCTTCTATGAAAAGAAAACACTCATTAAATCAATCGTCCTACCCAGAGAAGAGAGGGGCGACAAACACCACCTCAAAGGAGAAGAACAGGTCATCATTTTAAGACTCTGCACTGGACACAACAGACTAAATCATATGTCCACAAAGCTGAAACTCGCTCCTTCTCCCCTGTGTGCCTGTGGTATACAAAACCAGACAGGCGAGCACATCCTTCAGAGGTGCAACGCTATACAGCGACCTGAGGAAGAAAGCGTGGCCGACGGAGATAACCCTGCAAACCGAACTGTACGGCCCACGAGAGGAGCTGGAAAGGACATGCCATTATTTTTCCCAGACACATCAGACGGTGTAAAGCAAACGAGAGAAGAGACGGGAAGAAAGTGACTTTTCTATGGCTGTCAAACATGGCCCCATCCTCAAGCGCCCAGCACACAGGTTTTACATCCCATCACATAGCAGACCCTGGAGAGAAAGAGGCGGGTTCTTCATAGATATCACTGTCACATAGAATACCATGCCAAAAGTCAAGAAAAAAGATCAAGGCTAACAAGGTGTCTTCAAGTTCTGGAGTAAACAGAAGTGGAAAAATGCCGGTTCCATTGCAAGACGAGGAGACACCAGGCGGACAAAAAGGTGCAGCAGAACCCAGACTGGCAGCCAAGATGCAGCTGTAGAACCCCGACAGACGGGCAGTCAGATGGCTTGATGACATCCACAAACACATTGTGTGACAGAGACACAAGACATGAACCCAAGGAGGACTTTTACGGTTCTGAGGTGCAGTATTCATTTTCTTGCCTGTGTCAGCATTTCTGAAGTTCTCTCCAGGATAGCCCAGATCACAGCTGCAATGACAAAACAACGACAAGAACATCGCCACCAGCTTCAAGATCAGACTGATGCGTTCCCTGATCATGTCCATAGTTTTATACGCATGTGGATCAAACAGCAGACACTGAAAGAAGGATACAGGCAATGGAGATGAGATGCTTTCGCAGACTTCTTGTTATCTTATGCAGAGATCACATCACTAACACGAAAGTGAAACCCACAATCACAAACGCCTTCAGACCACATAAAGAGGTCCTGACTTCAGTGAAAAAAACACAAACTGGAGTAGTACAGGCACGTCACACGAACATCTGGACTGGTCAAGACTGTGCTACAGGGAACAGTACAAGGAGGATGAGAAAATGATGGGAAGACAGCATCAGAGAGGGGACTGGCCTTGAGTGAGAAGACACACAGCAGAGAGCCAAGAACCGCGAGGAGAGGAGGAAGCTGGATGCAAAATCTTCAGTGGTGCCACAATGGTCGTCCAGGCTACGGGATAGGTGAAGGTGAAGGTAAAGTTTACAGCCCACATTTCAAACATACATTTCCCCCCCCCCTTCTTATCATCTTTTCCATGGCAGCTTTGGTAGGCCACAAGCATATGAATTTATCATTGCGAATGAGAGAGACACATGTAACTTAGGAAAAGTATCTGGCTGTAAGATTCTACCGAGGGTGAAGCTTCAATCACCACCAGGACCTCTGACGAAGGCTCATCCAGGAGCCGAAACTTAAGTCAGGTCATAATAAATGATCCCTACTCAAAAATACTCAAATATGTCTCAAATGTTGCCACAGTAAGACTGAATAATTGAGTAACTTTTGTTTCTGGTTGTTTTTTTAAGGGTTGGCAAGAATTCCTTGTGATGACGTAAAAACATAGTTATCTCAACTTGATTATACTCTCATGACTATTTGCTTTCCAGATCTCTCTCTCTCTCTCTCTCTCTCTCTCCTCTCTCTCTCTCTCTCTCTCTCTCTCTCTCTCTCTCTCTCTCTCTCTCTCTCTCTCTCTCTCTCTCTCTCTCCCTTCTCCCCCCTCTCTCTAACCCTATGCATTCTTGTTTCTGTTACTATTCATTTTCTCTCTCATCCTGTTTTCTTTCATCTCTGTAGAGTTTGTCTGCCCCCCCCCCCCCCCCCCCCCCCCGCCCCAATTCTCTTATATCATTATTATCGGTTTTTATTTCATGCTGTCACTCTATTCCCTTTCGCTTTTTTTTTTCTTCTTCTTCTGTCCATCTTTCCTGTCTTACGCTGTAGGTGGTCTGTGTCAATGCCATCCCAGAAGCCAGAGACTGTGTTGTGTGTGTGTGGGTGTGGGGGGGGGGGGGGGGGGGGGGGGGGGGGGGGGGTGGGTGCGTGCTCGTGCGTGCGTGTGTGTGTGTGTGTACACGTGTGTGTGTTTACAGACAGTGTATAGCATCGGCACCAAACCATATGGCGTTGACATACCGGTGCACAGTTACTGTATCAGACCCCCCCCCCCCCCCCCCCCCCCCACTCCCCACCCCACCGAAGATTGCCTCTGGCCTATGGGGTGTTTTAGCACACACTTCCTTCCCCGTCTTTTGAGGAAGTAGTGGCGTAGATGAGTTTTCAAAGCTGATAGCTGATAGTCTGTCTTCCTGTCTGTTTGTCTGTCGATCTGTCTGTCTGTCTGTTTCTCTCTCTCTCTCTCTCTCTCTCTCTCCTCTCTCTCTCTCTCTCTCTCTCTCTCTCTCTCTCTCTCTCTCTCTCTCTCTCTCTCTCTCTCTCTCTCTCTCTCTCTCTTTTTAATTATGCTGTGTTGTTATTCATTTTTGTGATTACATAGGCTATTCACATAGATTGATTATTACAGTATATATAAATGTGTATTTTATCTACAATGTGTAGATGTTCATTTTTATAGCTATATTGAATTTGATTTGTGTGTCACTAGTTAGTGATTCTCTCTCTCTCTCTCTCTCTCTCTCTCTCTCTCTCTCTCTCTCTCTCTCTCTCTCTCTCTCTCTCTCTCTCTCTCTCTCTCTCTCTCTCTCTCTCTCTCTCTCTCTCTCTCTCTCTCTTACCATCCATATTGAGAAATGTTTGTTCATATCTTGTACTCCCTTTTTGATAATTACGTGTGACGAATGTAATGATTTCCATGTAAAATTTTAATTAATGATCGTAAAAAAAAAAAAACAAAAAAAAAAAAAAACCACTGAATAACTTTGTCCACTACCACATAAAATATAATTAGAAACATACATTTTATGATTGTGCTCAGAAGATTGATAAGATATTAGGGTATATATGTCCCAAAATATGTGCCTTACAGCGGATAGATTCCTCTTGTGTTCCGTTCGGTTATGATTTTACTCAGAATTCAAGGCATATATTTCCTTAGAATGAAGTTTTTTTGATGAAATGTGCGAGAACCAGTGAAAATGTGTGTGTGTGTGTGTGTGTGTGTGTGTGTGTGTGTGTGTGTGTGTGTGTGTGTGTGTGTTGTGTGTGTGTGTGTGTGTGTGTGTGTGTGTGTGTGTTTTGTGTGTGTATGTGTGTCTATATATGTGTGTGTGTGTGTGTGTGTGTGTGTGTGTGTGTCTTTGTGTGTGTTTGTGTGTGCGTGTGTGTGCGTGTGTGTGTGATTGAGTGTATGTTTCTGTGTATATGTGTGTGTGAGAATGTGTGTGTGTGTGTGTGTGTGTGTGTGTGTGTGTGTGTGTGTGTTGTGTTGTGTGTGTGTCTGTGTGTGTGTCTGTGTGTGTCTGTGTGTGAGTGTGTGTGAATGTATGTAAAACATTATATCCGATTGATAAAAATGCTTTGCCTATTTTTGAAACATTTAGGATTTTCTATGTAAACAAAACATAATAATAATAATTTTGATTTATTTTATTTATATTTTTATTGGTAGTATGTCTCCTCCCCCTCAAATAAGGATATTAGTTTTTTTAAAATTTCCCCTTTTATCCAAATGTATGATTTATACACATGTATAATTTTTGACAGATGGTGGTGGATTGATGTTTTTTTGAGTTGTTTATTTTATTTTGTTCTCTTGTTTGTTCTTTATCTATTAACGCTTTCTTCTCTTCCATAATCAAATCTTTAATTGTGACTTCAGATTTTTGTTTTCTGAACGAGTGCATTTTTTTATTACCTTATCATATATAGTGTCCTTATTCTTGGGTGTTGTTTGGTATTGCGTAAAGTTTTATTGTTTAGTATCTTCTCAATTTGATGTATCCCTGAAAAGGCGGGACTGGATGTAAAAAAGCACACGAGTGCTTATCTATTATCCTCGAATAAAATACTTTGCCTTAAATACTTTGCCTGTCTCTCTCTCTCTTTCTCTCTCTCTCTCTTTTCTCTCTCTCTCTCTCTCTCTCTCTCTCTCTCTCTCTCTCTCTCTCTCTCTCTCTCTCCCTCTCTCTCTCTCCTTCTTCTCTCTTCTCTCTCTCTCTCCTCTCTCTCTCTCTCTCTCTCTCCTCTCTCTCTCTTTTCTTTCTTTCCATCTTTTTCCTTTTTTGAACTTTTCTTTTCCTTTACCTCTCGTTCTTTCTATCTGTCTTTCTGTCGTCTTTCTTTTTTCTGTCCATCTTTCTTTCTTTCTGTCCATCTTTCTTTCTTTCTGTCCATCTTTCTTTCTTTCTGTCCATCTTTCTTTCTTTCCTTCCATATATCGTTCCTTCCTTCCTTCCTTCTTTCCTTCCTTCCTCCCATCCATCCTTTTTTCTTTCTTTCTTTCTTTTCTTTTTCCTTCGTTCTTCTTTCTTTCTTTTTTCTTTTCTTGTCTATACTTGAGGATGCAAAGAAGAGGAAATTGCTGAGAGAGAGAGAGAGAGAGAGAGAGAGAGAGAGAGAGAGAGAGAGAGAGAGAC
>CM060346.1:12383115-12388115 GCA_030674155.1 Stramonita haemastoma
GTCCTGACCTGTCCTTTTCTGTCCTGTCCTGTCCTGTGCTGTTCTGTCCTGCCTCGTCCTGTTTTGTCTGGTTTTGTCCTGTCCTTTTTAGTCCTGTGTTGTCCTGTCCAGTCCTGCTTTGTCCTGCCTTATCCTGTCCTGTCTTGTTTTGTCATGTTCGGTCCTGTCTTGTCCTATGATTATTATCCTGTCCTATCTTGTTTTGTTCTGTCCTGATCTGTCCTGTCCTGTTCTGTCCTGTTCTGCTCTGTCCTGTCCTGTACTATCATGTCTTGTGCTGTTTTGTCTTGCCCTGTCCTGCTCTGTCCTGTCCTGTCCTGTTTTGTTTGTCCTGTCGTGTCCTGCGCTGCCTTGCTTTGCTCTACCCTGTCATGTTCTGCTCTGTTCTGTCCTCTTTTTTCTGTTCTGCCCTGTTCTACTCTGTCCTGTTCTGTTCTCATCTGTCCTGTCCTGTCCTGTCACGTCATGTCCCGTGTTGTTCTAGTCTGTTCTGTTTTTGTTTGTTTTGTTTTGTCTTTCCTGTCCTGTGCTGTCCTGTCCTGTCCTGTTTTGTTCTGTTCTGTTCTGCCTGAAGACCTGCCCTCCTCATTCCATCCATCTCTCCATCCTCTACCTACCATCGGCTTGTCAGCAACATAAAATACCACTGCCCCTCCCTCTCCTGCCTCCAGCATATGCCCCTACCCTCTCCCCCCCCCCCCCCCTGCCCTTACAGTTATTTCCTACCTCTACCTCTTTTTCTTCCGCCCCCCTCCCACCCCCTCTCCTCCCTCCTCTCCCAATCACTCAGGCAGAAGTCTCCAAGCCGTCTGGATTGGAAAATGAAGGAGACTGCCTCATGTACCCAAAGACACTGCTTCATTCTGAATGGTCAGATCTGCTCTGACTACGGTCATGGCCCTTGGTGACTGTGGTTGATGGGAGTGGTGCGTCCTTTAGGTGAAGGTCAGAAAACAGTTTTCGGTTTTAATTTAGAAGCAGCAGAACACAAGGATTTTCAATAGAGTTGATTTGTGTTCACCGGATACAAAATCAGGCAAAATTTATTTTGTCAGTATTAATTTATGTGTGAGCACTTTGCCCAGCATATCTATATAGTATCTCTATTAATCTATAAAAGACCTAAGATTAAGACCTATTACCTTAGCTGCTGGGTTTTTTGTGGCAACTATAATCAGACCATGTTGAAACATTTCAACTATTCCTTTAAATCTGACACACACACACACACACACACACACACACAACACACACACACACACACACACACACACACACACACACACACCACACCACACACACACTCACACACACACACACACACACACACACACCACACACACACACACACACACACACACACACACATCTTGAACATCTTGAAAGAGATTGCGAGATATGAAATCATAAATCAAGGTCCCATGTATAAACGCACACAATCTTGTGCACCTTTTTAAATCTGTTCCGGCTTTTAGAAGAAAAGGGCATTTGTGTTCATGGGAAAAGGTGACAAAATTTACAAAACCACCGCATGTACACAGGAAATGGATGTGATGAAGGACATGGGTGTTTATTCCATTATCCTCAAAACGAAACTTCATTTTTTTTATTCGAAATATTTGCATGCACTTCAAAATGTAGCTGTCCAGGCCTAAGCGACATGAACCACTGTCATCAACACTTTATTCTTTCACTGTACTCTCAAGCCCAAGCAAGTACCCCATTCATGTTTGACTACAAAAATACTCTCCTACAAAAAGACCCCCCCTCCCTAAATAAAAAGCCCAACCCAGCCCTAAAAAGCACAACAACAACAACAACAACAACAGAAGCAGCAGCAGCAACAACAACTACAAACTACAAAACAATCCTCATACTTAGCATTCTAATGAAAATGTCAGACCTCAGTAGAGCAACCTTTCATGTTTCAACGAAAAAAACCCTCCGTACTTAGCATTGTGATGAAAGCTCAAGATCTGAGTACAGTCATTTTTCTTGTTTGCTAACCAAAAAAAAAGCTCTCCCCCCAAAAAAACAACAACAAAAACCAAAGCAACAAACTGCACCATATTAGACATTACTAAAAGGAATGGCTTGAACACAATTATGGTTTCACGTTTGACAACAAACAGCCACCATACGAAGCCTCTTTCTAAATCAAGCTGAATCAGAGGAAGAAGCGGAAAGTGACGTGAGCAGAGGACCACGTCACTGCCAGATAATATGAGGAAAAGATTTTGGCAAATATAGTTCGGGTGCTTTGTAGGAGTCCTCATCTGTATTGTATCGTTACGTCAGTCTGTCGTTCCCCTCTGTCTGTCTGTCTCTGTCCTCAGAACAAAAGATCATAGATAGTTTGTGTTAGCCATCTTATGGTACAAGAGTTTTGTGAAAAGATGAAAAATGGTTGATTTGTTGGAAAATTCATTGGTAGATTGGTTTGTGAATGTGTTCTCTTGATCTGCACAATAGGGTACAGACTGAAAACAGACAAACAAAAGGCAGACACACAAAATCATGCAGGTTGTAGAAACACTTATTTTCTACAGCAGAACAACTAACTGAAGAAATATTTTCAGGATACATATATATATATATATATAATATATATATATAATATATAAATCAATTATATATAAAATATATAAATGATTATATAATATGGATAAAGAGAGAGACAGACAGACAGACAGAGACAGACAGACAGAAAGACAGACAGACAGACAGACATAAAGAGAGACAGAGGCAACTTTCTAAATATGGTATCACGATTTGTAACAATTATATGACTTTCTTCACTAATACAGGTTTAAGCAAACCAGGGCTTAAAAAAATGTTTTTTAAACATACACAGGTCACAAAACTCTACATATCTCTCAACCAAGCATGCACGTGACCAAAAAAATGCGCATATGTGGGTTATAATTATGTATGCCTGCAAACATGCGCCAGTTCACAATATCAATATGTGTCCATTTGCATCTACACACTGTACACATACGTTTCTATCTTTGTAAGGGGTGTGTATCCATGGATCCAAATTTGATTTCAATTTGAAACAGAACTTGTCTGTAACATGTTTATGATTTTTCCTTCCTTCCTTTCTTTCTGTCTTTCTTTTTTTCTTTCTGTTCTTCTGTCTTTTTTCTTTCTTTTTCTTTTCTTCTCTTTTCTTTCTTCTCATTTCCTTCCTTCTCCTTCCTTTTCTTCCTTCTCTTTCTTTCTTTCTTTCTTTCTCTCTCTTTTCTTCTTCCTTTTTCTTCTTCCTTCATTTCCCCTTCCCTTCCTTCTTCTTCCTTCTTCTTCTGTCTGTCTTCTTCTTTTCTTCTTTCTTTCTTTCTTTCTTTCTTTCTTTCTTTCTTTCTTTCTTTCTTCTTCTTTTCTTCTTTCTTTTCTTTCTTCTTTCTTTTTCTTCCTTCCTTCCTTCTTCCTTCATTCATTCATTTCCCTTTTTTCTTCTTTTTTCTCTTCTTTCTTTCTTTCTTTCTTTCTTTCTTCTTTCTTTTCTTTTTTTTTTCTTTCTTTTTTGACTTTCTTGTGGCTGTTTTGGCTGCCTGAGGAGGCAAGGGTTTGACTACGTCAATCAATAAAGTTGCAATCAGCTCTTTTTTTTCCTGGAAAATAAGATACCGCTATCCTTCTCTCTACTGCCCTTCCCACTTCCCACTCCCAACATAACTCCATCTCTCCCTCTCCTCCCCGCCCAATACAATTATCCCTAGCCCCCCCCCCCCCCTCTCTCTCTCTTACTGCCATCCACCTCACCCCCCTTGCCCCTCTCCCAATCTTTCAGGCAGAAGACTCCAAACTGTCTGGATGGAGGGATGATGGAGACTGCCTCTGCTTCCTAAAGACTCCGCGCGCGCTTCATTGGGATTGGTCAGATCTGCTTTGACTAGAGTGATGGCCCTTGGTGACTATGATCGATGAGAGTTGTGTGGCCCTTAGGTTAAAGTCACCTTGTTGTCAGTTGCAGTGTAGAGCCCAGTAAAGCAGCAATACAGTACAAAACAATACACAAAAAACACACTTCACTACAATACAATACAATGTAATACAACAGAATACACAGCAATGCAATACAATACTCGATACAATACGATATAATACAATACAAACATTTTATGATCTCAAACACCATCTCAAAAGAGAAGAACAGGTCATCACTCTAAGACTCCGCACTGGGCACAACAGACTAAATCACCACATGTCCACAAAGCTGAAACTTGCTCCTTCTCCCCTGTGTGCCTGTGGTCAAGAAAACCAGACAGGCGAGCACATCCTTCAGAGGTGCACGCTATTCAGCGACCTGGGGAAGATTGTTTGGCGGACGAATTTAACCCTGCAAACCAAGCTGTACGGCCCACAAGAGGGGCTGGAAAGGACATGCCGTTATTTTTCCAAAACTCATCTGACAATCTCAGAATCATGAGAAATTTATATGGGTTACAAGCTAGAAATAAAACACAAACACTCAGCACATAGAAGAGTACAAGCTAGCATCCGCTTTTCAGCAAATAATTGCCTTAATTAAAGATTTAAAATAAAACCATTCATGCCTCAATGATATCCATTCATATTTGTGTGCTTAAACACACACACACACACACACACACACACACACACACACACACACACACACACACACACACACACACATACACACTCTCTCTCACACACACACACACACACACACACACACACACACACACACACACACGCACGCACGCACGCACGCACGCACACACACACACACATACACACACTCACACACACTCTCACACACGCACGCACGCACGCACGCACGCACGCACTGCACGCACGCACGCACGCAAGCACGCGCGCAAGCACGCACGCAAGCACACGCACACACACACACATGTCTGATATCACTATTTAGTGGAAGGACGTTAAACTGAAGAACACACACACACACACACACACACACACACACACACACACACACACACACACACCACACACACACACACACACACACA
>CM060346.1:12390615-12405615 GCA_030674155.1 Stramonita haemastoma
GCCGGATCGGTCGAGGCCCGGATCAACAACGACCGCGCTACCCACTGCAAGCCTCCAGGGTGGGAGTGACAAGTGTGCCTCTGGAGCAGAACCAACTCTAAAGCTTCCAGCTAAAGGGGTAACCATTGGTACATGGAATGTTAGGACTCTGTACCAAACAGGAAGAGTACAGGAACTCACACATGAATTACAGAGGTATAAATGGGACATCCTAGGGCTTGCGGAAGTCAGATGGATTGGCTTCGGAGAAACAACCACGCAAGACGGCCACAAGATATGGTACAGTGGAGACGAGAAACTACACCAACACGGAGTAGGCTTCATTGTCAGGAAAGAGATTGTGTCAAGCATCATCAACTGCAGTCAAAGTCAAAGTCAAGTCAAAGTCAAAGTCAAAAACACTTTAATCATCCCTGAAGGGCAATTACAATACTGACAGGCATATTGATACAAATCATAATCAAACACATGAAGGAGCTACATTTCTTATTTGTTCAAACATTATATAACTTCAAATAAAATGTCACAAACACTCACACTCTACGCGGGCGCGCTTGCACACACGCAAACACACGCATACACACACCAATGTTTAGATACAATGTTCTTAAAAACCATTGACTAGAAAAGACATATGATCACCATTATTTACACAATTATACTACGCGTTCACACCCGCACATATGCATGCATGCACGCACACGCACACACAGACACACACGCTCCCCCCCTCCCCATACAATCCACACCCACCCGCCCCCACACTCACACATACACACACGCTCCCCCCCCCCTATCCATACACACCATCCACACCCCCCCCCCCCCCACGCACATAATTGGTAGAAAGACGTGAATTTACAAGCAATTCAAAAAAAAAAAATCAATAAAGTCAAAAATAAGACATACTTATTTTATGGGTACATATGCATGTATGTGCACGCCTGTATGCATTGGCTACATACAAAACAGTGGCAGGTAAGTAATTCAGAGAAGCTTACACACACACACACACACACTCACACACACACACACACACACACACACACACACACACACACACACACACACACACACACACACACACACACCAAAGAGCAAACAAACAAACAAAAACAAAAACAAACAACCTCAGTCAGTGTTATTATGAGTTTAGAACTCGGATAGCTACTGGCACAAAGGAATTCCTTTTTCTGTTTGTTTTGCTGTTGTGGCATTGAAAACGACGTCCTGAAGGCAACAATTGAAATTCTGAAAACAGGGCGTGGGAGGAATCAGCCAAAATGGCTCTTGCTTTACGTACAAGCTGCTGATTACAAAACGACCTGAGGTCTCTTTGTTCTTCTCCGATAATTTTAGAGCAGATTCTCACAATTCTCTGAAGACCATTCTTGTTCTTAATGCTAAGGTTATTGTACCAGCAAATGAAAGCAACTGCACACCAATATCCAGCAGACTCATCTCAATCAGAGTCTCTGCAAAACCCCAGAATCTCACCATCATCCAAGTGTATGCTCCAACATCTGACTACGATGATGACCAGATAGAAGAATTCTATGAAGAACTTGAAAACGTCATCTCCAAAACGCCCCAAAAAGACATCCTTATTGTGGTAGGAGACTGGAATGCTAAGGTGGGACCTGATGCCTATGACACCTGGGCGGGAACCACAGGACGCTTTGGACTGGGAGAAACAAATGACAGAGGACAGCGCCTGCTGGAATTCGCAAAGAAGCACAAACTAACTCTGGCTAACACACTCCACCCTCACAAGCCATCTAGAACATCAACATGGCACTCACCAAATGGTCTGATTCATAATCAAATTGATTACATTCTGTCACCCCAAAGATTCAAATCCAGCATAAACAAGGCAAACACAAGAACATTCCCAGGAGCTGACATTGGCAGTGACCACGACCTTGTACTTACCACCATCAGGCTGAAACTGAAAGCAAAACAACAGCCAAAAAGCCCACGCATAAGATTCGACCTGGAAAAACTCAAAGACCCAACAGTGGTTGAGATCTTCCAAGCCAACATTGGAGGAAAGTTCGTCGCACTCACAGCCATCGACAATGATGTGAACACACTAGCCAACAACATCAAAGAAGTACTAACGACAGCAGCAGAAGAAACATTAGGCAGAAGCAGAACAAAGAAACAACCCTGGGTGACAAATGAGGTTCTTGACCTCTGCGACAAAAGAAGAGAGCTTAAGAAGCAAAAGTTCACAAGTCAAGAAGCCAACAACAAGTACATGGATAGCCACAGAGAAGTGAGGAAAAAGATGAGAGAAGCCAAAGAAGCGTGGATAGAAGAACAATGCAACAACATCGAAGCTGGAATGGCCAAGGGAAACAGCAAAACAGCTTACAACACTCTGAAAGCACTAACTAAAACCACACAGCCTAAAGCCTCTGTTATTGAAGACAAAGAAGGAAATCTTTTAACGGAAAACAATGCCATCCTCCAACGCTGGACAGAATACTGTAAGGGATTGTATAACTACCCACTACGCCCAGATACCAACATAGTTTCCAACAAACCCCCTGAACACCAAGATAAAGACCCACCAATACTAAGGTGTGAAGTAGACACAGCTATTAAACAATTGAAGAAGGGGAAGTCCCCTGGAATCGATAACATCCCAGCTGAACTCATAAAAAATGGAGAGAATGAAACAGCAAGGTGATTCACAGATCTTTGTCAGAAGATCCACGACACCAAAGAATGGCCAAAAGAATGGACACAGTCTCTTGTAATACCCCTGCCAAAGAAAGGAAACCTCAAGCAATGTCAGAACTACAGAACCATCAGTCTCATAAGCCATCCTAGCAAGATCATGCTGCAGGTAGTCCTCAACAGACTGAAAAACCAAGCTGAAAAACTCCTGGCAGAAGAACAAGCGGGCTTTAGACCAAAACGCAGCAGAATGGAACAAATTTTCAACCTGAGAATTCTGATAGAGAAGCATCTCCAACACCAAAAAGACTTGTACCACAATTTTATAGACTTCAAAAAGGCCTTTGACAGGGTATGGCATGACGGCCTCTGGCAAGTACTCAGGCACTTCAACATTGACAACTGCCTAATTGAAGTCATCAAGGCTCTGTACGAGAATGCAAGAAGTGCAGTTTTCATGAACAATCACGTGGGCGAGTTCTTCAAGACCACGGTTGGAGTCCGCCAGGGCTGCCTTCTCTCACCTGTACTCTTCAACCTCTTCCTCGAAAACATCATGACAGAGACACTGCAAAACCACCACACTTCCATCTCCATTGGTGGAAGACCCCTTTGCAACCTCAGATTTGCAGATGACATTGACCTCATGGGCAGCAGCAAACAAGAACTGCAAATCCTCACAGACAGTCTAACAGATCGAGCGAGCGCATACGGCATGGAGGTCAGTACAGAGAAATCGAAGATCATGGTCAACAGCGCAAGTAATGACAGCACGGAAATAAAGATGAATGGAGAAATATTGGAAGAGGTGAGCCAATTCAAATACTTAGGCTCCATCCTAACAAAAGATAGCACATCAAACAATGAAGTGAAAGCTCGCATTGCAACAGCAACATCTGCTCTAGTCAGACTCCAGAGGATCATCAGAAGCAACAACATCAGCTTCTGCACCAAATACCACCTCTACAAATCCCTCGTGATATCTATCCTCCTATATGGCTGTGAATCATGGACTCTGACAGCAGAGTTAGAGAGAAGAATCCAAGCATTCGAGAACAAGTGCCACAGAAGACTCCTCAAAATATCATATAAAGAACACAAGACCAATAACTATGTGAAAGAAGAAATCAAAAAGCGTGTGGGCCCCCAAGAGCCTTTGCTCTCCACCATAAAGAGGAGAAAACTGATGTGATTTGGTCACACCACAAGACACAACACCCTAGCAAAAACCATCTTGCAAGGAACAGTCGAGGGCAAGAGAAGAAGAGGCCGCCAAAGGAAATCATGGGTTGACAACACCAAAGACTGGACTGCCCAACCCCTGCAACGCCTCCTACTAGCCACACAGGATCGTGAAGCATGGAAAAAGATCTCCGTTGCGTCTTCTCTCATGTCCCCCCTACGTCCTTTGGGACATGGGACTGAGTGAGTGAGTGAGTGGTTTGTACTGCTCAGTTAGTTAAAAATGATTTATACTGTAAGGGAATAGTTTCCCATACTGATGTCAGCATTATGATGATTCTTCTACTTCTTCGTTGAACGCTCAAACAGCAAATATTGTTGTCTCTCATATAAGTGAAAATGTGTTGCGCTGCCATCAAGTGCCTAACACGTCAGGCCCAGCATATCCGACTTCGGCGTGGGATAGAATTGTAGTCTTTTGTCTTTTTAGAAAAAAAGGTAGGAGAATGGACAAAGAAGGCAGGAGAAAATAGATAAGGAGGTGACAGAAGAAAAGGAACAAGACAGAAACGAAGAGAGAGATAGAAAAGAAGACATTCTAAGCACAAAATTTCCAGAAGATGGGGTTGCTATTTTAATTTATATTGATAGCCCCCCCCCCCCCCCCCCCCACCAACCACCACGCTGGCATTGCCATGGAGGAATTATGCATGCTACTTGATTCTTCTCCTTCTATCCCGTAGTCAATTTAGACCGTAGGGGCGCCACGGAAGACCTCGCAACCAGCTCTCTCCATTTCCCTCTGTCCTCGACCTTTTTCAGGGTGTTCTCAGCCTGAGGCCCGTCCACTCTCCGATGTTGTCCTCCAATCTCTTTCTCTGCCTGCCTCTCCTTCTCCCGCCTTGCACAGTTCCCTGCAGAATCGTCTTGGCAAGCCCTGTTGATCTTGCGACGTGCCCATACCACTTCAGTTTGCGTTTTTTGACTGTGGTCAGGAGATCTTCAAAGGGCCCGATGGCTTGACCAATTCTGATTCTCACTTCCTCGTTAGTAATGTGGTCTTTGTAAGAGATGCCAAGGAGTCTGTGAAAGCACCTCATCTCTGTGGCCTGTATTCTCCTCTCCAGATCTGCTGTGAGGGTCCATGACTCACAAGCATACAGGAATATTGAGATGACTACAGTGCGCATCAGCCTGATCTTTGAGCTGAGCGAGATGTTCCTGTTCTTCCAAATGGTCTTCAATTTTGTCAGTGCTGTAACTGTGTGCAATCCTTGCGAGTATTTCAGGCTTGGATCCCTTGTCTATTACACTTGCTTCCAGATACTTGAAGCTTTGTATCGTTTCCAAATTCTGACCACCGACCCTGATGTTGGTGTTGATGCCGTTGATGTTGTTGGTCATCAGCTTGGTCTTCTGCGCACTGATCCCCATGCCATAGGCTGTTGAAGTCTTGTTGAGGCGTTCCACTAACTCTTCTTTCCCTGCCAGTCCATCGATGTCATCAGCAAAACGCAAGCTGGTAATTGTTCTTCCTCCAATGCCAACTTTCCTTCATGATCTTCCAGTGCATCAGTCATGATTCTCTCAAGGAAAATGTTAAAGAGAGTAGGTGAGAGCAAGCAGCCTTGTCTGACGCCGACCGTCGTCCTAAGCCAATCCCCTATGCCACCATTGAAATAGACTGCGCTAGTGGCCTTGTTGTAGAGCTCCTCAATTACTCTGATCATGTTGGCATTGATGTTGTACAGCCTCATGGTAGCCCACAGAGCTGCATGCCATACCCTGTCAAAGGCCTTTTTGAAATCCACAAAACATGGTAAAGGTCTTGCTGATGCTGAAGGTACTTCTCGCATAGTATTCTTAGATTAAAAATCTGCTCTGTTGTACTTCGTCCTGGCCTGAAGCCTGCCTGTTCTTCAGCAATGATCGTCTCTGCTTGTGGCTTCAGTTGATTCAGTAGGACCATCAGCATGACTTTGCTTGGATGACATATCAAGCTGATTGTGTGATAGTTCTGGCATTGTTGTCGGTTGCCATTCTTGGGAAGGGTGATGATTAGTGATTGTGTCCATGGTTTAGGCCAGTCTCCTGTCTTCCAGATCTTGTTGCAGATTATCAGTAGGGTGTTTATCATGGCTTCCCCCCCTGCTTGGAACAGTTCTGCCGGGATGTTGTCTATTCCTGCTGATTTCCTCTTCTTCATCGATTTCACAGCTACTTCCACCTCTTCCTGAAGGATGGGGTAGTTGTCAGTGTCTGTCGGTGGTGGGACATTCAGTACCTCTGGATCTCCAGAGGTTTTGTGGTTATACAGGTCTGCGCAATATTCTGTCCATCTCTTTAGAAAGCCCTGGTCTTCTGTTAAGATCTTTCCATTTTTGTCTTGTATGGTGCTGGTTTTCCCCTGTTTTGTGCCTGTCAGGTCTTGTACTAGCTGGTACGCTTTATTGCTGTTGTTCTTGCTGAGATTTTCTTCAATGTCCTGGCACTTCTCTTCAATCCAGGTTTCTGCTGTCTCTTTCATGCTCGTTCTAATTTCTAATGCTACCTGATTAATCTCTCTGTAAGGACGCCATGGAAGAATTATGCATGCTACCTGATTAATCTCTCAGAAAGGAGGCTAACTTTGGAGATGTTTATCTCATCACAGTTACACACTTCAAGCACAAACAATTATCAGAGCAATGAAGCCATTATGAACATAAAAACACACCCTCAGAAAACCAAAGACACACATGTAGCAACAAGAAAAGGGTTTCTCTACCCCCCCCCCCCCCCCTCCCCAAACAGGTGCGGTCATAATTTACGGGCGTCTCTGTAAATAGCACACGCTGAAACGTTTACAAAGGGAGGGGGTGGAACTAAGATCACTCTATTGAACGTGAAAAGATTGATTCGTTCCAACTAAAGGGTGTAAGAACAAGATGGATGATGAAAGACCCAATTAGTCGTCCACCATGATTTGTGGCCACACACACACACACACAGAGAAAATTTCAAAACCAGACACACACACACACACACACACACACACACACACACACACACACACACCACACACACTACACACACACACACACACACACACACACACACACACACACACACACACACACACACACACACACACACACACACACACACACACACGCACACACACACACACACACACACACACACACGCACACACTTGCTTATAGCTTCAAACCCAGACACTAAAAAGTCCAGGCGTGCTTTACAATAAAAAGAGCTTTTAACACAGAAGAAAAAAAAATCTCGTAGGAAAACTGGAATGCAGAAGGTCTTTAAAGAAGAAGCCCCTTTCTGAAAAGTCTGAGTGTGCTTTGCAATTGAAAAAGCTTTTAACGTAGATTGCTACTACCTTAAGTGATTCACCTCTAATGGAGGGATGGGAGCTGGTTGAATGTGCTTTACTACTGGCATTTAAGAGCCAAGGTTGTAGACATGGTGATGATGTTAATTGACTATATTCAGCCTGTGGACTTTGAGGTTATCAGAGAACACAAGTGCGTAATTGGAATCTTCACACTAGCACAACGAGAAATGAATTTCAGTGGCCCTTTCTCTTGTTGTCTGTGGCACTCTTTCTATTGTTGAGCAGAATCAGTCTTTGAAATGTACAACGTAGCTTCAGTTTTGATTGCAGGATTCTTGAGCACAATCATTACTCTTATCTTTACCTTTATCCCGTAGTCTAGTTAGACCATTAGAGGCCCACCACTGAAGATTTTGCAACCAGCTTTCTCCGTTCCTCGCTGTTCTCAGCTTTCCGTAGTATGTCGTTCCACTCAAGGCCAGTCCTTTCTCTGATGCTGTCTTCCCATCGTTTTCTCTGTCTGCCTCTTTGTCTCCCTCTTTGTACTGTTCCCTGTAGGAGAGTCTTGGCCAGTCCAGATGTTCGCGTGACGTCCCTGTACCACTTTAGTTTGCATTATTTTCACTGAAAGCTGGTCTTCAAATGGCCGTATGGCATTTTATAATTGTGAATTTTACTTTCTCATTCATGGTGTGATCCCTGTATGAGAAAGCAAGAAGTTTGCAAAAGGATCTCATCTCCCTTGCCTGTATCCATCTTTCAATGTCTGCTGTTATGGTCCACGTTTCACAAGCGTACACAAATTTGGACATGACCAAGGAAAGCACCAGTTTGATTTTGAAGCTGATGGCGATGTTCTTCATTTTCTCCTCCAAAACTAAAGTGCCTGATTGAAATTCTGAACGAAGGCAAAAAAGAAAAGCAAACTACATGAACCTTTCTCTCTTCTTTTTCTCCTTACCCCTCAACTGATTGAGCACAATCAGTTTATGGACAATTTTATCTCAAAACTAAAACACAAAATTGGAGTTCCAAACACCAGCCAAAAAAACAGGAATGAACTTCCACAAGTCTTCCACTCTTCATTCAATCTGTGCCCAGAACTCTCCCCTTCTCACTCTCTCCAATTCAGACCTGCATACTGTGCACTATGTATCCCCAACACGGTCTGTTTGTCTGTGTGAACTAAGAGAGAAAAGAGAGGCACAGACTACCCCCAGCTACAATAGCTACACTACCTACAGACTGCCCCCAGCTACAATAGCTACAATAGCTACAATAGCTACAATAGATACAGACTACCCCCAGCTACAATAGCTACAATAGCTACAGGCTACCCCCAGCTACAATAGCTACAATAGCTACAGGCTACCCCCAGCTACAATAGCTACACACTGCCCAGAGCTACATTAGCTACAATAGCTACACACTGCCCCCAGTTACAACAGCTACAATAGCTACAGACTGCCCCGAGCTACAATAGCTAAAATAGCTACAAACTACCCCCAGCTGCAATAGCTACACTACCTACAGACTGCCCCTAGCTACAATAGCTACAGACTGCCCCAAGCTACAATAGCTACAATAGCTACAATAGCTACACACTGCCCCCAGATACAATAGCTACACACTGCCCCCAGATACAATAGCTACACACTGCCCCCAGCTACAATAGCTAAAATAGCTACACACTGCCCCCAGCTACAATGGCTACAATAGCTACACACTGCCCCCAGCTACAACAGCTACAGACTGCCCCCAGCTACAATAGCTACAATAGCTACAACAGCAACACACTGCCCCCAGCTACAATAGCTAAAAAATCTACACACTGCCCCCAGCTACAATGGCTACAATAGCTACACACTGCCCCCAGCTACAACAGCTACAGACTGCCACACAGGTACAATGCTACAACTGCGCCCAGCTACAATAGCTACAGACATGCCCCCAGCTGCAATAGCTACAATAGCTACAATAGCTACAGACTACCCCTAGCTACAATAGCTACATAGCTACACACTGCCCACAGCTACAATAGCTACAGACTGCCCCAAGCTACAATAGCTACAATAGCTACACACTGCTCCCAGCTACAATAGCTACAAGAGCTACAGACTGCCCCAGCTACAATGCTACATAGCTACAATAGCTACACACTGCCCCCAGCTACAATAGCTACAATAGCTACAGACTGTCACCTTCTAGTTACAATAGCTACAATAGCTACAGACTGCTCCCAGCTACAATACTACAATAGCTACAGTGGCCACACAGCTGCCACTAGCTACAATAGCTACAAATGCTACCACTGCCCCAGCTACAATAATACAATAGCTACAACTGCACAAGCTACAAAAGTACAATAGCTACAATAGCTACAGACTGCCCCCGCAGCAATAGCTACAATAGCTACAGACTGCCCCAGCTACAATAGCTACAATAGCTCACAGACTGCCCCCAGCTACAATAGCTACAATAGCTACAAGCAGCTGCCCCCAGCTGAATAGTTACAATAGCTACATAGCTACAGACTGCCCCAGCTCAATAGCTACAATAGCTACACACTGCCCCAGCACAATAGCTCAACAGACTGCCCCCAGCTACAATAGCTACAATAGCTACAACATGCCCCCAGCTACAACTAGCTAATAGCTACACTGCCCCCAGCTCAATAGCTACAACTGCCCCAGCTACAATAGCTACAGAGACTGCCCCCAGCTCAATAGCTACAATAGCTAACACACTGCCCCCAGCTACAATAGCTACAATAGCTACACACTGCCCCCAGCTACAATAGCTACAATAGCTACAACTGCCCCCAGCTGCAATAGCTACAATTGCTACACACCCTCCAGCACACAATAGCTACAATAGCTACACACTGCCCCCAGCTCAATAGCTACAATAGCTACAACTGCCCCCAGCTCAATAGCTAATCTACAATTGCTACACACTGCCCCCCAGCTACAATAGCTACAATAGCTACAGACTGCCCCCAGCTCAATAGCTACAATAGCTACACACTGCCCCCACTACAATAGCTACAACTGCCCCCAGCTACAATAGCTACAATAGCTACACACTGCCCCCACTACATAGCTACAATAGCTACAACTGCCCCCAGCTACAATAGCTACACACTGCCCAGCTACAATAGCTACAATAGCTACAACTGCCCCTACAAACACAACTCCCTACAATGCTACAATAGCTACAACTGCCCCCACTAAATACTACAAAGCTAAACTGCCCCCAGTTGCTACAATAGCTACAATAGCTACACACTGCCCACTACAATAGCTACCACTGCCCCCAGCTACAAGCTAAATAGCTACACTCCCCACTACATAGACAATACAATACTACATGCCCCCAGCTACAATAGCTACAATAGCTACAACTGCCCCGCACAAGCTACAATAGCTACAACTCCCCCAGCTACAATGCTACAATAGCTACACACTGCCCCCATGCTACAATAGCTACAATAGCTACACACTGCCCCAGGCTACAATAGCTACAATAGCTACACACTGCCCCTACTACAAAGCTACACTCCACTCCCCAGCTACAATCTACAATAGCTACAACTGCCCCCAGCTACAATAGCTACAATAGCTACAGACTGCCCCCAGCTACAAAGCTACAATAGCTACACAGCACTGCCGCTCACTACAATAGCTACAATAGCTACAGACTGCCCCCAGCTACAATAGCTACAATGCTACAACTGCCCCCAGCTACAATAGCTACAATGCTACACACTGCCCCCAGCTACAATAGCTACAATAGCTACACAACTGCCCCCAGCTACAATAGCTACAATAGCTACACACTGCCCCCAGCTACAATAGCTACAATAGCTACACACTGCCCCCAGCTACAATAGCTACAATAGCTACACACTGCCCCCAAAAGCTCAATAGCTACAATAGCTACACACTCCCCAGCTACAATAGCTACAATACTACACACTGCCCCAGCTACAATAGCTACAAGCTACACACTGCCCCACCAAACTACACATGCCCAGCTCAATAGCTACAACTGCCCCCAGCTACAATAGCTACAATAGCTACAACTGCCCCAGCTACAATAGCCAATAGCTACAGACTGCCCCCAGCTACAATAGCTCAAGCTACACACTGCCCCCAGCTACAATAACTACAACACTGCCCCAGCTACAATAGCTACAAAGCCCCAGCTACAAATACACTGCCCCAGCTACAATAGCTACAATAGCTAACACACTCCCCCAGCTACAATAGCTACAATGCTACACACTGCCCCCAGCTACAATAGCTACAAAGCACAACTCCACTGACCTCACTGCAATAGCTACAATAGCTACAATACCAACTGCCCCAGCTACAATAGCTACAATGCTACACACTGCCCCCCACATGCTACAATAGCTACAACTGCCCCAGCTACAATAGCTACAATAGCTACACACTGCCCCCAAACTACAATAGCTACAGCTCCACTGCCCCAGCTACAATAGCTACAACCACCATGCCCACAGCTACAATAGCTACAATAGCTACACACTGCCCCCACAAGCTACAATAGCTACATCAACACTGCCCCCAGCTACAATAGCTACAATAGCTACACACTGCCCCCAGCTACAATAGCTACACACTGCCCCCAGCTACAATAGCTACAAGACACATGCCCCCAGCTACAATAGCTACAACAGCTACACATCCCAGCTACAATAGCTACACACTGCCCCCTAGCTACAATAGCTACAATAGCTACACACTGCCCCCAGCTACAATAGCTACAATAGCTACACACTGCCCCCAGCTACAATAGCTACAAGCTACACACTGCCCCCAGCTACAATAGCTACAGCCACTGCCCCCATGCTACAATAGCTACAATAGCTACACACTGCCCCAGCTACAATAGCTACAATTGCTACACACTGCCCCCAGCTACAATAGCTACAGACTGCCCCCAGCTACAATAGCTACAATAGCTACACACTGCCCCCAGCTACAATAGCTACAGACTGCCCCCAGCTACAATAGCTACACACTGCCCCCAGCTACAATAGCTACAATAGCTACAGACTGCCCCAGACTACAATAGCTACAATAGCTACAGACTGCCCCCAGCTACAATAGCTACAATAGCTACACACTGCCCCCAGCTACAATAGCTACAATAGCTACACACTGCCCCCAGCTACAATAGCTACACACTGCCCCAGCTACAATAGCTACAATAGCTACAGACTGCCCCCAGCTACAATAGCTACAATAGCTACAGACTGCCCCCAGCTACAATAGCTACAATAGCTACACACTGCCCCCAGCTACAATAGCTACACACTGCCCCCAGCTACAATAGCTACAGACTGCCCCCAGGTACAATAGCTACAATAGCTACACACTGCCCCCAGCTACAATAGCTACAATTGCTACACACTGCCCCCAGCTACAATTGCTACAATAGCTACACACTGCACCTTGCTGCAATAGCTACAATAGCTACACACTGCACCTTGCTGCAATAGCTACACTGCTATCGACGCTACAGTTATTCTAGAATTTGTAGTCATGATAGTGCTCACCTCACTCCATGAAAATAAAATGATCTGACCCACTGCACACGGTTATGGCCCCTTACCTGAGTGATTGTGGTAGATTGGGAAGTTGTGTCCCTTTAGGCAAAGAGAAGAGATGCTTAAAGGGATACAAGATGTTGAGTCTCTGTGTTGGTGATGATAGTGAGAGTCGATTTGGAGTCAGGATGCTTTTTTCTATTATTGTTGCTATCTTGTACATGATTTGATGTTTCGTGCTCAAATTTACAGAAAATGTATGATGAGAGGTGGTGTTTCTTCTTGTTTTTGTTGTTGTTGTAGTTGTTATTGTTGTTGTTGTTGTTGTTGTTGTTGGTGGTGGTGGTGGTGGTGGTGGTGGTGGTGGGTGGTGGTGGTAGTGGTGGTGGTGGTGGTGGTGGTGGTGGTGGTGGTGGTGGTGGTGGTGGTGTGTGTATGTGTGTATGTATGCGTGTACACGTTTGTATTTGTTTTGATTGATTTATTGATTGATTGATTGATTGATTCTTTCATATCGAGGATAATGGAATAAGCACTCTTGTGCTTTTTTACATCCAGTCCCCGTGTGTTTGCAGTTTGTAAATGTCATCTGTTCCCACCGGCACACGATGGCCTACTCTTACGAAAAGCGGAACAGGATTTAACGTGTGCGCAAGATGTTCTGCGTGCGTTCGCACACAGGGCCTCGGTTTAAAAACTCATCCGAAGGACTTTAGGGGAGAATGGAGTCAGCACTGATGTTAACTCCAGGAGAAAAATCTCCTCGACCGGACTCGAATCCGGGTCGTCGAATTGCCAGCGCAATGTTCTGACCACTAGGCTATCCGTCTGTGTGTGTGTGTGTGTGTGTGTGTGTGTGTGTGTGTGTGTGTGTGTGTGTGTGTGTGTGTGTGTGTGTGTGTGGTGTGTGTGTGTGTGTGTGTGTGTGTGTGTTTCGATGTTTATTTATTCATTTTAGTCTTTTCTTTCAATGATAATGGAAAAAACAACTCATTTGCTTTCTTTTACATTCAGTTCCCGTGTGTATGCATGCAGGTTTGTAAATTTTGTCATCCGTTCCAACTGGCACACAATGGCCAACTATTTCAAAGAGCGAAACGGGTTTTAACGTGTGTGCAAGATGTTCTGCGTGCACACGGGACCTCGGTTTTTAGTCTCATCCGAGGGACTTTTAGAGAGAGTGGAGTCAGCACTGATGTTAAGTCCAGAGAAAAAGTCCTCTAATTGTCTGCAAGTGGGTAATAAAGCTGTCTCTCTCTGTCTCTATCTGTGTGTCTGTGTGTCTGTGAGTCTGTGTGTCTGCATCTCTCTCTCTCTCTCTCTCTCCTCTCTCTCTCTCTCTCTCTCTCTCTCTCTCTCTCTCCTCTCTCTCTCTCTCTCTCTTTTTGCCTACATGTTTAATTAAAAAGGAGACAGACCGAATTTGGCCAATCGATGCCAAAGCGACGTGCTGATTGGTCCAACACAGCCGGCCCACAGAGTGATTGCCCCTTTGGTCACTCCAGTTGATGAGAGTGATGTGCCCCTTGAAGATGTGAGAAGAGCTGGCAGAAAATCAACATCAAATCAAAGCAATCCAACTTAGTCACACAGAGAGAGGGGGGAGAGGGGAGAGAGAGAGAGAGAGAGAGAGAGAGAGAGAGAGAGAGAGAGAGAGAGAGAGAGAGAGAGAGAGAGAACACTAAACACTGAAATGATTTAATGTACATTGGCCTTGGACCACAATACATTGGTTGGGCTTGGGATGTACCAATGGGTTCTTTCAAATCATTTGTAAACCAAATGCACAAATCAGAAATGATTTATCAATGATTGAAGAAGAAAACACACATTTACTCTTTGTTCTGACTGATTATAAACCTCAAATCAACCATAACCTAATCACAGAAAGACTATGATGTTTAGGAAAAATCATGTATATTGAGTACATATCAAATAGCAACGGTTACTCAATAAACCACTTGAGACAACATTGTTTTCCTTTTGCTAATAGAATGAAAAATATATCTAGACAAACCATGCATGTACTCATCATTTGCTACTCTTAGCAGATCTGGCAATGGTACATTGATACAATTGCTTAAAACTGTTCTCTCAAGGTTGTGTACATGTAACATTCCAGTGGGCTTCATTTTCAATTTTCGTTTTACAAAATGGACACAATCTGTCTCAAATATTATCGCTATATCTATACACATTATTATTAAGAGGTAAA
>CM060346.1:12410615-12413115 GCA_030674155.1 Stramonita haemastoma
AACACAAATTAAACTCTTAAAACAAGAATAAATTGGGGGGCGGGGGGAGGGGAATAGTGACACACTCTTAAGGCAGAAAAGAATTTTCTTAGATGTTCACGAGATACGTTAAATCTCAAATCTACACACATACATCCTTTGTTTATAGTCGAATCAATCCGTAAGTGATTATGTCGTTTCACAGCTCATACCCATCAACAATCAGCATCACTTCACTTTTTCACTTTCATTTAAATTTCTTCTCAGAAACCGCCACAGCGTGCAAACTCACCCATATGCGCTCCACCATTTTCTGGAAAAAAACAACTAAAGGACTTGAGAAATGAAATAATTATAAGAGGGGTGAAATATATGTCGAGACGGATTCACATCAACCTCTTTTCTTGGAGTCAGCTTAATTAAATCTATGAAACTTGGCGCTTTAAGTGCAACGTAAAATAGATGCATGCACTCACGCCCCCCATCCCCTACCCCCGTTCCATCCAACACTCGAGAATACGTGCACACGGCAAGCAAACACACATACACACATACACACACACACACACACACACACCACACGCACGCACGCACGCACGCACGCACGCACACACACACACACACAAACATTTTTTTTCAAATGAGTGGGCTGACAGAGTTGCATAAAAGGGGGCAAGACATGAAATAGGATCAGTAGAACTGCATGACCCCTTATCTATACAGGAGGGATACCGTATATTAGAACAAACGTTATGGGGTAAGTTGAAAGAATCTGACTAATTCAAGGACCGATCTTTAAAGAGTCGTCTGACTACTGCCCATATTTCTTGTTATATGGCTCCTTCAGAAAAATATTTAAGTTTTCTAACTGAAAGAAGGGTAAGTTCATTATATTTTAGAATGAAATAAATTAAATACATTCCTTAACAAATTTTGCAAAAATAGCAGATTATCTATGTGGAGATCATATCTCAAACACTCATATCATATTTGAGTGCCAAATTGTAAAACCATTTTCACCCGCATTTTCTGAGCAGTCTCTGGAAAATGTATTTGAAAATTCAAAGATAGCCTTTGCCATTGCTGGATGTTTATTACACAACCCACTTGAACATTTGTTGTAGTTACATTATTATTGTTAAATGCTTCTAAATTGCTGTGTTTGAACTTTGATCCTGCTTAGAGTATTATTTCTATCACTGTTTTATATCACTGATGCTACCTCTTTATCTTTTCTCCTTCCATTCCTTCCATTCACCTCCTTAACTTTCATTCCACTTTCCACTTTTCTCGTCTGATATCACTTAGTGTGAACAGACATTAAATTGGAGAAAACACACACACACACACACACACACACACACCACACACACACACACACACACACACACACACACACACACACACACACACACACACACACACACACACACACACACACACACACACACACACACACACACATTCACACATTCACACACACACACACACACACACACACACCACACACACACACACACACACACACACACAGTGGCAATGAATTTATAACATCAGATCTAGAAATAACTTTGGCACTATTGATAAACACTGGCATGGATGGCATTTCCTGTTGCAGATAGTAATTTCCATAGTGTGCAGCAGTACAGTGTCAAACGCCGACACACGTTGCCTTGCTGCCTGCAGTGTCACTGTGTCCTCACAGCACGGCATTGGGTGTCAGTCACACTGCAGCACGTTCCCAGCAACTCCTTTTTCAAACTCTAACAGCAGTTCAGAAACACAAACTAAGAAGAAGTTCACAACAGCAGCAACAGCAACATCAACGACGACAGCGATCATAATCATCAACATCGTCGTCGTCGTCGTCGTCATCATCGTCATCATCGTCATCATCATCATCATCATCATCATCATCATCATCATCATCATCATCATCATCATCATCATCACCACCACCATCATCGTCATCGTCGTCATCGTCATCGTTGTCGTCGTCATCATCACCATCACCATCGTCGTCGTAGTCGTCGTCGTCGTCATCATCATCATCATCATCATCACCACCATCATCACCATTATCTCTAAACATTTGTAAAAAAGAAAACTCCATAAAGAACACGAAGACGAAAAATGCCAAGAAAAATGCGAAGAAAACTGTGAAGAAAAGAAGAATGCGAAACAGAAAACAGAAACTGAAGAAGAAGAAAAAATGCAAAAAAGAAGAATGCAAAGAAGAAAATGCAAAGATGAAGAAAGTGAAGAGGAAGAAAAAAAAATGCTAAGAAGAAGACTGCAAAGAAGAAGGATGCAAACAAAAATTCGAAAAAATTCGAAGAAAAAGTTTCACGAAGAATGCAAAAAAACAGAACAAAAGAATGCAAAAAAAAGAACAAAGAGGAAATGCAAAAGAACAAGAGAAAATGCAAGAAAAGCAAAAGAAGAATGCGACCAAGAAGAATGCAAAGAAGAAGAATGCTAAGAAGAATTCAGTTCAATTCAATTCAAAATACTCTATCAT
>CM060346.1:12420615-12423115 GCA_030674155.1 Stramonita haemastoma
CAGAACAGAGCATGGCAGAACAGAGCAGAACAGAGCAGAACAGTGCAGAACAGAGCAGAACAGAGCAGGACAGAGCATGGCAGAACAGAGCAGAACAGAGCAGGACAGAGCATGGCAGAACAGAGCAGAACAGAGCAGAACAGAGCATGGCAGAACAGAGCAGGACAGAGCAGAACAGAGCATGGCAGAACAGAGCAGAACAGAGCATGGCAGAACAGAGCAGAACAGAGCAGGACTGAGCATGGCAGAACAGAGCAGAACAGAGCAGGACAGAGCATGGCAGAGAACAGAGCAGAACAGAGCATGGCAGAACAGAGCAGGACAGAGCAGAACAGAGCAGAACAGAGCAGAACAGAGCAGGACAGAGCAGGACAGAGCAGAACAGAGCAGAACAGAACATGGCAGAACAGAACATGGCAGAACAAAGCAGAACAGAGCAGAACAGAGCAGGACAGAGCATGGAAGAACAGAGCAGAACAGAGCAGGACAGAGCAGAAGAGAGCAGAACAGAGCAGGACAGAGCATGGCAGAACAGAGCAGGACAGAGCATGGCAGAACAGAGCAGGACAGAACATGGCAGAACAGAGCAGAACAGAGCAGGACAGAGCATGGCAGAACAGAGCAGAACAGAGCAGGACAGAGCATGGCAGAACAGAGCAGAACAGAGCAGGACAGAGCAGAACAGAGCATGGCAGAACAGAGCAGAACAGAGCAGAACAGAGCAGGGCAGAGCAGGACAAAGCAGGACAGAGCATGGCAGAACAGAGCAGAACAGAGCAGGACAGACAGAAACAGAGCATGGCAGAACAGAGCAGGACAGAGCAGAACAGAGCATGGCAGAACAGAGCAGAACAGAGCATGGCAGAACAGAGCAGAACAGAGCAGGACTGAGCATGGCAGAACAGAGCAGAACAGAGCAGGACAGAGCATGGCAGAACAGAGCAGAACAGAGCAGAACAGAGCATGGCAGAACAGAGCAGAGACAGAGCAGAACAGAGCAGAACAGAGCAGAACAGAGCAGAACAGAGCAGGACAGAGCAGGACAGAGCAGACAGAGCAGAACAGAACATGGCAGAACAGAACATGGCAGAACAAAGCAGAACAGAGCAGAACAGAGCAGGACAGAGCATGGAAGAACAGAGCAGAACAGAGCAGGACAGAGCAGAAGAGAGCAGAACAGAGCAGGACAGAGCATGGCAGAACAGAGCAGGACAGAGCATGGCAGAACAGAGCAGGACAGAACATGGCAGAACAGAGCAGACAGAGCAGGACAGAGCATGGCAGAACAGAGCAGAACAGAGCAGGACAGAGCATGGCAGAACAGAGCAGAACAGAGCAGGACAGAGCAGAACAGAGCATGGCAGAACAGAGCAGAACAGAGCAGAACAGAGCAGGGCAGAGCAGGACAAAGCAGGACAGCAGGGCAGAACTGAGCAGAACAGAGCAGGACAGAGCAGGGCAGAACAGAGCAGAACAGAGCAGAACAGAGCAGAACAGAGCATGGCAGAACAGAGCAGGGCAGAGCAAAACAGAGCAGGACAGATTCACTCCACTCATTCTTCTCTATCATTTGATCTACCATCTACCATCTGTGTTGGAAAATCAGATATTTCTTTCTCACCATCAGCGCGCAATCTAGGATTCATCATGGCAAATACCATGTCAATTGAGAAACATGTTTCACAGACTTGCCCCTCAGCTTATGCTACGCTTCGTCAGATTAGTAACATCAGAATGTATATCGATGTAGATACAGCCAAGAAACTCGTCTGTGCCCTTGTTCTATCTAGGCTTGACTATGCAAACTCCCTGCTTGCAGGCTGTCCCAAGTTTTTAATAAAGAAACTCGGCTGCCCGACTGGTACTCAAAACAAAGAAGCATAATCACATCACACCTGTATTACGAAATCTGCACTGGCTTCCAATCCAAGCTCGTATCCAGTACAAAGTTATGATGCATTGTCATAATTTCTTCTTGAACAAAGTTCCAGCATACTTACTTCTCCGATACTCTTTCAGTGTACCACCTGTACAGACCACTCCGCTCATCCTCTGACACTAGAATCTTGAGAGTTCCCAAAGTAAAAACCAGTACGGTGAGTGCTCATTCTCTCATGTAGGTCCCACTCTCTGGAACGCACTTCCCTCTGAAATAAGACACACTGACTCTACTTCCTCCTTTAAAAGGTTGCTCAAAACACACCTTTTTATCCGATTCTTGTCCCTGACCACTGATCAAAATTGATTTCCCTTTTTATTGACTCTTCTCTGACTCTAGTGCTGGTCTTTTCCTGTTTTGGGATATGATAAGGTTCTACATTTCTATTTTACTTCATCTTATATTTTTTGTTAATGTGAGTACATGTAGGGTAAATCCGTGAATGTGCCGTTTTCCTTGTTATTCCGTGTTGTGTGTTTTGTGTATATGTGTGTTTTTGCGCGCGCGTGCGTGTGTGTGTGTGTGTGTGTGTGTATGCATCGTCCTGCACTGCACATTTTC
>CM060346.1:12438115-12450615 GCA_030674155.1 Stramonita haemastoma
GTCTGTCTGTGTACCCGTCTCTAAGTCAGTCAGTCATCCAGTCAGCCTCTCTCTCTCTCTCTCTCTCTCTCTCTCTCTCTCTCTCTCTCTCTCTCTCTCTCTCTCTCTCTCTCTCTCTCTCTCTCTCCCTCCCTCCCTCCCTCCCTCTTTCCCTTTCTCTACCCCCCTCTCTCTCCCTCTCTCTCCCCCCTCTCTCCCCCTCTCTCCCTCTCCCTCTATCTCCCTGTCCGGGGTCTGGATTAAAAAGTACATGGGTGCTTATTCATTATCCTCGACATAATAGAATTTGATTTGATTTGATTTGTCCTTCCCGTCTCTCACCTTTCTCTCTCCCCCTCTCCACCCCCCCCCCACCCCCATCCTCTCTCTCTCTCTCTCTCTCTCTCTCTCTCTCTCTCTCTCTCTCTCTCTCTCTCTCTCTCTCTCTCTCTCTCTCTCTCTCCTCCGTCTGGCTCTCTCTGCTTGATGAATTGCCCAATAATACACACAGCTATCAGGACTGTTGAAACTGCTGCTGTTGTTGCTAATGTTGTTGCTACTGCTGCTGCTGCTGCTGTTGCTGCTGCTGTTTGCTCATCATTCATCACTGCTATGTCCTGACTGATGCTCATCTGTAAAGCCATCCCCCCTTTGTGTACTGGCCTTCTGTAGGCAGTAATTAAAACCGTTTGTATCCTTTACTATTTATTGGCGTATGCTTCTCTCTCTCTCTCTCTCTCTCTCTCTCTCTCTCTCTCTCTCTCTCTCTCTCTCTCTCTCTCTCCTCTCTCTCTCTCTCTCTCTCTCTCTCTCTCTCTTCCTAGCCTAGTGGTCAGAACATTGCGCACGCAATTTCACGACCCGGGTTTGACTCCCGTTCGAGGGGATTTTTTCCTTGGATTTAACATCAGTGTAGACTTCATTGTCCCCAAAATTATGTTCTTCGGATGAGACTATTCACCGAGGCCCAGTTGGCAAACGAACGCAGAACATCTTGCGCACACATTAAATCTTGTTCCGGTTTTCGAAAGAGTAGGCCCTTGTGTGCCGGTGGGACCAGATGACAAAATTGACAAAACTGTAAACACACAAGGACTGGATGTAAAAAAGCACATGGGTGCTTATGCTTATTAAAATTTTCATTATCCCCGATTTCAAAGATTAAATAATTAATAATAATAAAAATAATCTCTCTCTCTCTCTCTCTTCTCTCTCTCTCTCTCTCTCTCTTCTCTCTCTCTCTCTCTCTCTCTCTCTGCGTGCGTGCGTGCATGCGTGCGCGTGTGTGTGTGTGTGACTGGGTGGCTGACTGGCTGGCTTTCTCCTGTTTGCGTTTATCGCTGAATGATTGCCTGTCCATTATCTGCCTGCCTGTCTGTCCGTCTATATGTCTGTCTGAATGGCTGCGTTAATTAGTACATTATTCTCTGTCGTTTACGTTTATCGATGGATGTCTGTCCGTTGTTTGCTGGTCTGTCCGTCTATGGGTCTATCTGTCTGCTGCTTGGCTAGCTGTCTCTCTATGTCTGTCCCTCTACATAATCTGCTTGGTTTGATGAGTAGACAGATAGACAGTCAAGTCAACTCAAGTCAAAAACACTTCAATCATCCCTGAAGGTCAATTACAATACTGACAGGCATATTGACACGAATCATAATCAAAAGACACTTTCATATTTGTTCAAACATTATACGCTTCAAATAAAAGTATCACAAACCTGGAACAAATGGACTCACTCACTCACTCAGTCCCATGTCCCAAAGGACGTAGGGGGGACATGAGAGAAGATGCAACAGAGATCTTTTTCCATGCTTCACGATCCTGTGTGGCTAGTAGGAGGTGTTGCAGGGGTTGGGCGGTCCAGTCTTTGATGTTGTCAACCCATGATTTCTTTTGGCGGCCTCTTCTTCTCTTGCCCTCAGCTGTTCCTTGCAGGATGGTTTTTGCTAGGGTGTTGTGTCTTGTGGTGTGACCAAACCACATCAGCTTTCTCCTCTTTATGGTGGAGAGCAAAGGCTCTTGGGGGCCCACACGCTTTTTGATTTCTTCTTTCACATAGTTGTTGGTCTTGTGTTCTTTGTATGATATTTTGAGGAGTCTTCTGTGGCACTTGTTCTCGAATGCTTGGATTCTCCTCTCTAACTCTGCTGTCAGAGTCCATGATTCACAGCCATATAGGAGGATAGATATCACGAGGGATTTGTAAAGGTGGTATTTGGTGCAGAAACTGATGTTGTTGCTTCTGATGATCCTCTCGAGTCTGACTAGAGCAGATGTTGCTGTTGCAATGCGAGCTTTCACTTCATTGTTTGATGTGCCGTCTTTTGTTAGGATGGAGCCTAAGTATTTGAATTGGCTCACCTCTTCTAGTATTTCTCCATTCATCTTTATTTCCGTGATGTCATTACTCGCGCTGTTGACCATGATCTTTGATTTCTCTGTACTGACCTCCATGCCGTATGCGCCCGCTCGATCTGTTAAATTGTCTGTGAGGATTTGCAGTTCTTGTTTGCTGCTGCCCATGAGGTCAATGTCATCTGCAAATCTGAGGTTGCAAAGGGGTCTTCCACCAATGGAGATGGAAGTGTGGTGGTTTTGCAGTGTCTCTGTCATGATGTTTTCGAGGAAGAGGTTGAAGAGTACAGGTGAGAGAAGGCAGCCCTGGCAAACCCCAACCGTGGTCTTGAGTCCAGATGGACTCACTGTATTTAAAAAAAAAATTCTTTTGGAGGCAAATAGGAACTTTTGTGATTCACTCGCTAAAAGAGGGTTGGAAATTGGGGATATGTCTATCTCACAAAAAGAAGGGCTAATAATTTGTCTACCAAAAGAGGATAAACCCAGAGAATATTTAAAGAATTGAAGGATAATTTTACTCCTAAACGGGACATATAAAATAGGCTCTGCATGCATTGCAAACAGAATTAAAAAGGTGTTGCCAATTTGATAAACGAAGATCAAACTGGTTTTTTACCAGGGAGATATATAGGAGATACTGTACGAACAATATATGACCTAATACACTATTTAGAGATAAAAAAAAGTTGCCTGGTTTACTGGTTTCAATAGACTTCCAGAAGGCATTTGATTCTGTAGACTGGGTATTCATGCAAAATGTTTTGGTTTTGGGGAAGGGTTGCAAAAGTGGGTGTCTACCTTTTACAAAAACATATGTAACTATTAATGGAAAAGGATCTTCGGGATTCTACATTGGAAGGGGATGCCATGAAGGTGACCCAATATCTCCTTATCTATTTATTCTATGTGCATAAATGCTTGCCTGTATGATAAGGGAACATAAGGATATTAAAGGCATAACAATAGCAAATGCTGAACTAAAGATATGTCAGTTTGCGGACGATACATCTTTTACTCTTGAGGAAGACCAACATTCATATGAAGTGCTTTTTCAAATCAATGAAATTTTTTAGGGTATGTCATAGTTAAAGTTAAATTTTGAAAAAAAGTGTGTTGTTCTCCCATCTCTTTCTCTGCCTTCCTCTCCACTCTCCCCAAAAGTCCTTCGGATGAGACTTTAAACCGAGGTCCCATGTGCAAACGCACGCAGAACATCTTACCCACATGTTAAATCCTGTTCTGCTTTTCGTAAGAGTAGGCCACTGTGTGCTGGTGGGAACAGATGACATTTACAAAACAGCATACACACGGGGACTGGATGTAAAAAAGCACAAGAGTGCTTATTCCATTATCCTCGATATAAAAGAATAAATCAAAATCCTCCTCCTGCCTTCCACAGTTCCTTGCAGAATCGTCTTGGCAAGCCCTGTTGATCTTGCGACGTGCCCATACCACTTCTAGTACAGGAAAACTGTGATATGACCTCAAAAAATTTGCAAGAGAATTTTTTTTTCACCAGTGTGTTCAGACATGTGTTAACTATTATTGACCAAGAATCGAGAAAAATCTACCGTCAAATGGCTGAACAAGAAAATAAAAAAGAAAATAATTAAACTCAAAATAGCACGACTGTGGCACCATACAAAATCATCGCCGCATACCGCTGCCCGGCGGCTATCCTCGCCTGGAATAAACAATTAAACAGCAGGCCCCTCCTCTAGTTGCAGAACAGAGTGGAACCTGTTGCACTCGCCTGCTTACTCTGCTATATTCTCACACTAGGCTACACGTTGTTTCAGTACAGTGCTTTCACAGATGTGTACACGTTCGTTCTGTGTTAGCAGGGTATATTTTAAAGTGTATTTCTTAAGAACGACCCTTTGTTAACATAAGTAATCAGAAAGTGTAGTTTAATGATATGAAAGAATGCGAAACAATAATACCAATACTGACAGACAAGATTTAAAAACTAGAAGATGCATCCATCATGTTATTAGAGACAGGTTCCACCAACACTATATTCCGTGTGTAGGGGAAACTATGGCAGCCTGTTTGAGTCAAAACAAGGGTTCCAAAAGTTTACAGAAAATCTAACCATTTTGCAGGCTTTCCAAAAGGATTGCAATGGAGAGCGACATACACTTGTGTGTGATTTGCAAACAACAATACAATGCTGATACTGCATTCTTCACTTTAACTGATAAAGGGGTGAAAGGCGAGTTTATTTCAAATTTAACTTCTGATATTGCTGTTGGCTAATAGTGACAAACAGAAAATAAAGATTGCTTTGTTGGTCTTCTGAGAGAGAGAGAGAGAGAGAGAGAGAGAGAGAGAGGAGAGAGAGAGAGAGAGAGAGAGAGAGAGAGAGAGAGAGAGAGAGAGAGAGAGAGAGAGAGTTTATCCTTTTATATTGAGGATAATGGAATAAGCACTCTTGTGCTTTTTTACACCCATTCCCCGTGTGTAATGCAGTTTTGTAAATGTCATCTGTTCCCACTGGCACACAATGGCCTACTCTTACGAAAAGCGGAACAGGATTTAACGTGTGGGTAAGATGTTCTGCGTACATTCGCATATGGGGCCTCGGTTTAAGGACTTTTGGGAAGAGTGGAGTCAGCACTGATGTTAACTCCAGGAGAAAAATCTCCTCGACCGGACTCGAACCTGGGTCGTCAAATTGCCAGCGCAATGTTCTAACTAGGCTATCCGTCCACAGAGAGAGAGAGAGAGAGAGAGAGGAGAGAGAGAGAGAGAGAGAAGAGAGAAGAGAGAGAGAGAGAGAGAGAGAGAGAGAGAGAGAGAGAGAGAGAGAGAGAGAGAACTTTGAAAACTTGAAAACTTTGAAAACTTTGAAAACTTTTTTATTCAAAGAGGGTGATAGAATAAGCAACAATTGCTTTTTTTACATCCAGCCCTCGGAAAAGATCCCAACCGCCCGCCCGCCTCCCCCCCCCCCCCCCTCAATCCCTCCCCATACCCCCCCCCTCTTAAAAAACAACAACAACAACCCAACAACAACAACAAAACACCCAAAAACCCGCCCAAAACAAAACATAAAGAAGCAAGCAAAACCCCCAAGATATACATGAAAAGGTGTACACAATATGAAAATAGATAATGAAAATCATTTCAAACGAACAAGCAAATACTAAATACAAAGGGTACAGAAAAAAAATCAATTTAATGATTCATGAAAAGAGAGAGAGAGAGAGAGAGAGAGAGAGAGAGAGAGAGAGAGAGAGAGAGAGAGAGAGAGAGGAGAGAGAGAGAGAGAGGAGGGATGAGGAGAGAGAGAGAGAGAGAGAGAGAGGAGAGGGATGTAACAACACACACACACACACGCACACACACACACACACACACACCACACACACACACACACACACACACACACACACACACACACACACACAAATCGACGTGTTATAAACCCACATCTCTGACTACCTCTTTCCAGTCTTTAAAGGATGACTTATATATAGACAAGAATCTATGAGCACATGGCATTACAATTTTAGCTAGAATTGATGTATAATAGATTCTGAAAAAGGTGATTACAAAATTTGATTTAAAAACAAAAAAAAACAAAACCCAACAACCAGCAACAACAACAACAACAAAAACCCCCAACAACAACAACAGCAGTCAGAGTACATTATTACTATAACATAATATACAATAATCATAATACAGAAGCATAATACATAATGTACGAGACCTGAGGTCATGAATACAGTTTGTCGATGCTGTTGTTGTTTTTTTAATTTTTTTAATTAATTTTTTTTTTTACCAATTGATTTCTTTTACAATGTGATTCTAATAGTTGCCCCAATTTTTTAACATGTATAATAATGATAATGACTATAGTTTAGGAGCATGTTTTACGCATTTTTTGAAACAGGAAAGATTTATAGTTACGCTTAAAAGATACAATACTACTTTTCTCTTAAAAATTGTTTAGTAAAGAATTCCAAACAATTCCTCCAGAGTAGCAAAGACTTGTTTTATAAAGATCGAGTCTTGGTTTAGGAATTATTATATTATTGGTGTATCTTGACTGATTAATTGGGAATCTAGTAGTCAGGGTAGATGGAGCAAGACCGTTCATTATACGATACATTATGATTGCTTTATTATATTCCAGATGGTAAGTTAGGGGGAGAATGTCCAATTTAGTATAGTCTTGGGGTGACAAGGTGGAGGGCTTTAAGAGTACCACTTTAATAGCTCGTTTATGGATTCTTAAAAGGGGTTTTAAGCTATTAGCACTACATCCATCATACAATGTTGAGGCGTAATCAATAAATGATTGAATATAAGTAAAATAAAACTGTCTACGAGAATCTAGATCAAGAAAGTGTTTGATTTTAGAGAGCTGAAATATCTTTTGAGAGATTCGTTTGTATAAAAAATCAATATGGAGCGACCAGGAAAGATCATTATCAATAGTAACTCCTAGGAGTCTATGCATGTCTACTTCTTTAATAACATTATTATCAATATAAATTGGTGGCAAAACAAAGGTTATATTTTGGCGTTTTTGTCGAGATGTAATTATCATGTATTTTGTTTTTTGGTGATTTAGGGCCATATGATTAAGTTTTGTCCATTCCAGCAATTGATTGGCATTTTCTTGCATATAGTGAGATAGTTGTTTCAAGTCAGAATGAGAAGAATAGATAGAGGTGTCATCAGCAAAAAGTTCAGTTACGCCTTTCTTAACAGATAAAGGAAGATCATTGATATATAGTGAAAAGAGAAGAGGCCCTAATACTGATCCTTGGGGAACACCAAATTTTTGTGAAAGAAATTCAGAATGTTCATCATTTAGCCAAACAGTGTGGTTTCGATTACCAAGAAATGATTTTACGAGTGACAAAGCATCATCTGAAAATTTATATAGTTTCAATTTACGGACTAAAAGGTTGTGATCTATGACATCAAAGGCTTTTGCAAAGTCAATGAGTAGCACACCAGTAAATTTGTTATTGTTGATATTTTTTGACCATTCATCAACGAGGCTAATCAGGGCTGTATGGCAAGAATGATATTTTCTAAAGCCGGACTGATTTGGATGAAGTAAGTTATGCTTTGAAATGTGAGACATAAGGCACTGATAAATATGTTTTTCTAACGGCTTTGAAAGAACTGGTAATATTGAAATAGGTCTGTACTTTGAGGGAACGGCTTTATCACCTGACTTGTACAGAGGGATTATTTTGGCTTGTTTAAGAATATTGGGGAAGCAGTATTTATCAATCCATAGGTTATACAGGTAAGTTAGGGAATCACATATTACAGGAGCACTAAGTTTAAGGATTTTTCCATCTAAGCCATCTAGACCATGAGTAGATGTCTGCTTGAGATGTATAAGAGAAAAGTACACTTCATATACTGTCAAGAATGGGATTACTACATTTGAAGTGATCTTTTTTTAAATACAGAATTCATTCAATAAGGCAAGGTCATTGAAACAAGAGCTATCATTTTTAACTGTTGAGGAAGAAATTGTGGAAAAAATGTTGGTTTAAAGTGGTGGCAGTAATATCTTTTATGACAGGTGTTTTTACTGATTTTTCCTTTGTAAGAGAATTTATAGTATTCCATATGACTTTTTGTTTATTGCCTGAGTTATCTGATATGAGGTCACGAAAATATTTCTTTTTGGCAATGCGCTTCATTGATGTAATTTTATTTCGTTGCTTCTTAAGAGAGAGAGAGAGAGAGAGAGAGAGAGAGAGAGGAGAGAGAGAGAGAGAGAGAGAGAGAGAGAGAGAGAGAGAGAGATGAGAGAGAGAGAGAGAGAGAGAGAGAGAGAGGAGAGAGAGAGAGAACTTGAAACTTGAAACTTGAAACTTGAAACTTGAAACTTTGAAACTTTAATTAAGGGAAAAGAATAAGCACCCATAATGGCTTTTTTACATCCAGCCCTCAATCATAGAAATTTATAGCAATGAAAACAAATTAACAGCAAATTTATGAAAACACACAAAAAGACAGAAAAATAAAATGAACAATGGTTGTAACATCATAGAAATGCATGTCAAAATGGAGATCTTGTATAAAACAAAATTATGAAGGAAATGAGCACATAGGAAAAGGAAAAAATATCAGAGAGAAAAATTGAAGGAGAATTTGTATTGGGTATGGAGAAAGAGAAGAATAAAAACAAAACAAAAAAATAGATAAATAAAAAGAAAAAAAAGAAAGAAAAAAAAGAGAGAGGGAGAGAGAGAAGCAAAGGAGTGGGTGTGGGGGAGGCAGACAGGTAGGCAGGCAACAGAGAGAGAGAGAGGAGAGAGAGAGAGGAGAGAGAGAGAGAGGAGAGGAGAGAGAGAGAGAGAGAGGAGAGAGAGAGATGAGAGAGAGAGAGAGAGAGAGGAGAGAGAGAGATGCAAATCTTCTGAATCCCAGCGCTTGTCATGGCTACTATCAATGCCAGCGTGTGCTGACATGAATGAAGCTATGCAGACTTTCACTGGTGTGTCATTCGTGACAAGTGAACAACACAAAGATAGACTACTGCCAGAAAGAAGAAAGATGAGCAAGATTTGATGATTATGCTCACATTTTTGCAAGAAAGGGACCCATTTGCTGAAGGACCTGATCTGAAAAATATCTACACAGGTGCCATTGCTGATCCATCTGTAAATGCACACAGAGCACAGGAGATTGGGAGCACCATCTTGGAAAAGATGGAAGGTCAGAAAGTGACAGAGTACAGTTTCAAAAGATCAGATCAAGTTATTGCAATGGCATCCAAAAATATGGTCAAGATTGATGATGACGTGGTCAGTGTGGATCCCCAGCTGTTGTTCCAACGACTGGTTTCTGCAGCAGGCAACATAATAATAATAATAATAATAATAATAATAATAATAATAATAATAATAATAATAATAATAATAATAATAATAATAGTAATACATGGAATTTGTATAGCGCTATATCTTGCAAAAACAAATCAAAGCGCTTGCATTCAACCTACATGACGCACAATCAGCAACTATTTACAGTTTTGACAAATTCGAATGTACACACACACACACACACACACACACGCACGCACGCATGCAGCATGCGCGCATGCACACACACCTACAAACGTTATGCACTTTGGCAGGTGAATGTTGAAGGCAGGGACAGGTAAGAGATGGAAGCGGAAGGAGAAAAACTTAGGTTTGAAATAAGTGTGTCTTGAGGTTGGATTTAAAAGTGTCATAAGTAGGCTTTTGTCGGAGGGAGAGAGGAAGGTCGTTCCACATCGATGGACCGGAAACAGAGAAAGAGCGGCGGCCAACGGTAGATAGGTTGAATCTGGGTGTTCTTAGGGACAAAGTATCTGCCGACGAGCGGAGGGAGCGAGAAGGTGTGTACAGGTGAAGACATTCACAGAGGTAGGCGGGTGCAGTATTGTGGAGACATTTGTAACAGAGGGTATTGATCTTGTAGTTTACTCTCTGTGGTACGGCAGCCAATGAAGAGATTGCAAGAGAGGGGTAATGTGCTCAGATTTTTTCTTTCTGAGGACCAGACGAGCTGTGGAGTTTTGTATGCGTTGAAGGGAGTGGATGGATGATGCTGGCAGACCAGCCAAAAGAGAATTGCAATAGTCCAGACGTGAGAGAATAAGAGAAGTGACAAGTTTGGAAGTTGCATCAGTGGACAGGTACTTTCGAATTGCGCTAATACGCCGTAGTTGATAGTAGCATGACTGACAGGTTTGGGTAACGAATTTTTGCATGGAGAGCGTGTTATCGACAACGACTCCTAGATACTTCACAGAAGTGGATAGCGGAACTGACGTATTGCCGAATTCTATTGAAGTTATTGGAATGGAGGAGAGTTTGTGTTTGGTGCCTACAAGCATGGCTTCGGTTTTATCTGCATAATAATAGACATGTATGAAGATAAAAGTGAAGTCTTCAAATATGAGCTGTCAAGCTACCCATCATCTCTCTTTGAGTCACCCACTTTTCTTCGGCAAGGGAACAAAGCAATCCTTGCAGATGAACTATGGAAATTGACATTGGAAAATATGCCAGAGCTGATGCCTACTGACGAGGTGCATATTGTCCTGGATGGTGGAGCACTCTTACAAAAGGTACCTTGGTCACGTGGGTCCACATACGCATCCATCATCGAACCGTACGTCCAACACGTAAAACAGAGATATGAGAATCCAACTGTAGTATTTGATGGATATTCTTCTGGACCCTCAACCAAAGATGTCACACATCTGTGAAGATCAAAGGGGAAATCATCCACTGACATCCATTTTACACCTGACATGACTCTTCAGATTATGAAAGACTTGTTTCTTGCCAATCCGGGAAACAAGCAACGCTTTATTGATCTGCTCAGCTGTGAACTGCAGAACAATATGTGCATGGCCACATGTTTTGAAGGTGATGCTGATTGCATGAAAGTTGCTGAAGCCTTGGAATGCGCAAAAAGCAAGGTCACTGTTGTTGTTGGGGATGACACTGATCTCTTGATTCTCTTGATTCACCATGCCAGTAGAGATGCTAAGGATATGTTTCTGCAACAAAGTAAAAAGGTCAGAGAAAAACCCAGTAAATGCTGGAACATCAAGCATATGCAACTGTCTCTTGGCAAATTGTGCCACATTCTGCCAGTCATCCATGCCGTGACAGGATGTGACACAACCTCTTGTGCTTTTGGTATTGGGAAATGAACAGGCCTGCGGAAATTTCAGAATTCAGAACATTTGTGCAAGCTGGCCAAGGTGTTCATGGAAGACAAAGAAGAACATGAGGTTGCTGATGCTGGTCAACAGATTCTGATGTGTCTCAACGATGGAAAGTCTGGGTCTACTCTTGACAGTCTCAGATACCAATGCTTTTGCTCGAAAGTGGCAGTGGGAACAACGTTTCTTCAAGTTCATGCCCTACCGCCAACTTCTGCTGATGCCAGGTATCACAGTCAGCCAGTGTATTCTGCAGGTCCAGCAGTGGATTGGAAATAATAACCTGCGGCCTGAAGACTGGGGTTGGAAGAGCATAGACAATCAACTTGTCCCCATCACCACAAACTTGCCACCTGCCCCCACAAAGCTTCTCCGAGTCATCCGCTGTAACTGTAAAGCTGACTGTGATACAAGGAGGTGCACATGCAGGAAGCATGGACTTGACTGCTCCCCTGCTTGTGGTGATTGTTACGGGCTACCAAAAAAAAAAAGTGTGTGGTGACCTTGACCTTGACATGACTTTGACTAAAAGGTTTAGGACATAATTGATTCTTACAAAAACTGACATATCTTAAGGTGAATGACATTAAAAGATCAGTGTTTCGGCCCAGAAAAAACACTGTTAGGTCCATGTGACCTTGACCTTGGTGTGACCTTGACCTTCATAAGTTCGGACATATGTGCCATTGATTTTTATAAACACTTGGACTAAACTGAATAACAAAACTGCAGAGAAGGTAAGCAAAATGCTTTTTGTTTCAACTACATGCATATGCATAGCACATGAATATACATTACATAATAAAAACCCTTATAAATTGCATAATTCTCGTTAGATTCACTTCGATTTTTGCAATGTTGTTTGTCTACCATAGTATTACATATCTGTGAAGAAAAACAAACTCTTGCAATTGTTTTGAGGTTAAGGTACTTTTCGTCGTAGATTTACTGAACTATTCAGTTTGCGTTTTTTGACTGTGGTCAGGAGATCTTCAAAGGGCCCGATGGTTTGACCGATTCTGATTCTCACTTCCTCGTTAGTAATGTGGTCTTTGTAAGAGATGCCAAGGAGTCTGTGAAAGCACCTCATCTCTGTGGCCTGTATTCTCCTCTCCAGATCTGCTGTGAGGGTCCATGACTCACAAGCATTCAGGAATATTGAGATGACTAGAGTGCGCATCAGCCTGATCTTTGAGCTGAGCGAGATGTTCCTGTTCTTCCAAATGGTCTTCAATTTTGTCAGTGCTGTAACTGTCTGTGCAATCCTTGCAAGTATTTCAGGCTTGGATCCCTTGTCTACGTCTGTTACAATTGCTCCCAGATATTTGAAGCTTTGTACCGTTTCCAAATTCTGACCACCGGCCCTGATGTTGGCGTTGATGCCGTTGATGTTGTTGGTCATCAGCTTGGTCTTCTGCGCACTGATCTCCATGCCATAGGCTGTTGAAGTCT
>CM060346.1:12455615-12460615 GCA_030674155.1 Stramonita haemastoma
CCTTCTCTCTCTCTCCTCTCTTCTTCTCCTCACACACACACACACACACAACACACACACACACACACACACACACACACACACACACACACACCAGAAAATAAAATCAATAAATAAGTACACACACACAAACACACACACACACACACCAGCGAACAGATAAGAAAAATTATGCAAGCGTTCTGCTATGAATCATTTAATGTGTGTATGTATGCGCATAAGCACGCACACATATACAAATCGGTTTCAGGAAAAAAAGTCACAGGAAAAAAAGTCACAGAAAAAAAGTCACAAAATTGGGTAGGAAAAAGTCACAGGAAAAAAAGTCACAATCAGGTCAAACAAAGCCAAGTAAAATCCAGTTTACAAAACACACACGCACGCATGCACGCACGCGCGCACATACGTACGCACGCACGCACGCACGCAGGCCAGAGAATAAAAGTAAAATAAGAGCAATATCATCAAGAAAAATGTGCAGTGCAGTACAATGCATACACACACACACACACACACACACACACACACACACGCACGCACGCACGCACGCACGCACGCACACACACACACACACACACACACACACACCACACACACACACACACACACACAACACACACACACGCACGCACGCACGCACGAACGCGCTTGTGACTTTTTTTCCTGTGACTTTTTTCTGACTTTTTTTCTGTGACTTTTTTTCCTGTGACTTTTTTTCCAATTACCATACAAATCACACATGTGTATACATACATGCGCACATACTGGAGCGCAATCGAGCACATGTACATACACAAACACATACACACTCATACATGCACACACACACGCGCACACACACATACGCGCGCGCGCGTACACACACCACACACACCCACACACATACACACACGCGCGCACACACATACATACACAACCACAGACAGAATAAAACAAATTTTAAAAAACTTATACACAACACAACACAACACAACACAACACAACACAACACAACACAACACAACACAAACACACACACAAACACACACACAAACCACACACACACACACACACACACACACACACACACACACACACACACACACACACACACACACACACACATATATAAACACACACGGACTTATAGTCTACACATGCACATACACACAACACACACACACACACACACACACACACACGCGCGCGCGCGCGCGCGCGCGCGCGCGCACCACACACACACACACACACACACACATGTTCTCTAAATGTAACACGATTATATAAAGGATCTTTTCGTGGTCTAATAGATCTATCACATTATGGGAACAGGAGTTAAATTAAAGAAGGAATGTTTGAATCACACCCACCCCCCTCCATTCCTCTTCCCCACTACCATATAGAAAGGAAGTGTTCCACTTGGCTGGTCATGTGTAAGTTGTTTAGGTCAGAGGTTTTAAAGAGGGATCACTGTTTTCTTGTTAGTTTCTCTCCATCAGAGAGTTGATTCAACTACTAATTTGACACAGCCTTTAATTAAACACATCACCTAGCTATACCTAGGTCCCATTCTAACCCATCACTTAGAGATGAGGTGGCTGGCATTTCTAGTCCAGGAAAATTTTGCCAAAAAAGGGCTCTGGCACAGAATAAACGCTTCAAATTTTTTTTCACTTCTTTTATGTTTTGGTGGGTGTACTTGACCATCCCAAATGTTGTTAACAAAAATTTAGTTGCGGGATAAGTTGTAATTCGTGTTTGAAAAGAGTAGGTGCAGTGCAGCTGAGCTGAAACAGTATTTCCCATTTGCGCTGCTTTGCAAGCTGTTCTTGCTGTCCAGTTAGGAATTTTTACACTAAATTGAAGCAGGTTTGTATAAATTTCATTTCTAAACTAAAACTTTTACACTCTGATGACTCAATGCCTTTTTACTGGGGGGAAACTAATGTAATTGCACTTCCGGTTTTCAAATTTGAGAAAAGTTTACAGATAACGTTACCATAGGCAGCAAAATTTAAACATTGTGCAATCATTTTAAGTGTAATAATGTTAAACACTCAGAAACGCATTCATATGATGCGAAGAACATGATGTTTGATACATGCTGTTGTCGCTATAACTTATTTGCTTACCCACCCCCCTAAAATTAGTAACCCAAGCTTTCAAACGAAGTGCACCTTTCAGTCAAAACATAACTACTGGCAACAGGCAATCACCTTGGTTACGGTTTTTTGTTGTTGAATACATATTATCAGCTTTGTATTCATTAACAAAAACTACTCTTTTTCTCAATTTGACGACATTTAAGAGGTCCTTGTAATTTTTTTTTTTACCATTTTGCCAATGATTAGATTATTGGTTCACAAAATCACTTGTAACATCTCTTACAGATGTTCATAGATTCAGTTCCAATGTCATGAAGATGGCAGTCCAACAAAATGTAAATATCCAACATCTTGGCATGAACTGTGCAGTGTGTCTTCCTAATTGGATAGTCCAGGACCTTCAGCAACTCTGAATGTGTGCAGCTTTGCCCTCTACATTGCCCACATGCAACAGAAGACACGAGGCCACGTTTACAGCATGTACACCTTGCTGTTCGGCATTCAGTCAGACAATGACATCTTACAATAATTAATTTTTTTTAAAAACATCTTACAATATACAGAGGAGTTTCAGGGGTTACGTCAAAATCTTTATACGTCGGAAACATCACTCCATGTTTTATTTCCCATCCCCAGTCCTGGGGTTCTAACTGGAAACTATGTGAATTTAAATGCAACCATTCATGGACCTGGAAATAGGTCCTCATAGAATGGAACTTTGCAGCTGAGGATGTTGGGGGCAGTTTGTTTGGGTGTAATGATAACAGAGGTAGCTGGTTTCTGCATGTATCGCACATATCGGAGCTTGTCCAAGGAATCTTTGTTCTTGCCACCATGCATCATTGCAGTGGTCTTTTCTTCTGCAGCTATCACTTGCTCTTTGCTGATGTTGGGTGTCATGAACACGCATGCATGCTCTCGAAAAAATGCACATTCTAACTTTTTTCCACAGGCAGGATCTTTTCGTCTGAAAACATACTTCTCTGGCTTTCTCTAATGCTGTACCTACAATGAGGCAATTAGCATCACCACAATTATACAGTGTTGAATCCAGACTTTGTCAATCCTTCACCGAGCAGTTGAATGAAGTGCAGTCTGTTGGCTGGATTTGCTATAAAGCACTTTCTGGACTCAGTCAGCACCATGCTACCAGCAAAATAATGACAGGTCCTATGATCCCACCATTTCTTCTCAGATGAGCTGCATCATTGGTTAGCAGTCCACTGCAATCAATCGCCATCAAATACAATAATATCCCTATTGTAGATGCAGTTCATGAAGTTGCTATACATCTGCACCAGATGGTTGTCTATTGTTCCACAAGGCCAGACAAGTCGATGTAAAAGGGGACCACCACTGATGACCAAAGCAGTATGATCTGCAAGTTGAACACCCAGCTGTTTTGTGGGTGACCAGATATGACTGGCAAGTACTGCTTTGTTTGCTTGCCTGAGCAATTAATACTTACGTTAACTATAAACCAGGAACTAAACAGTTGATGCACTTGCGCAGCAAGCCCAATCTGTACAGGTGTGATGATAGTGTTGGGCCTGGTGCACTGGATGATGCCTCGCCTAATTGCTGATACTTTTTAATTCCCTTTAGATTTGTTGGTGACTTGCATCAAGATTTCAGAAACTGTAACTGGCAATGCTGTCTGCATCAGGATAGCTGTCTTGCAGAAACCAGTAACTTGATGTCATTGTAAATGATTGTTACTGCTGCTTTTGTAAGACACATCTGTTCATCTTTAGCACTGGATTCTCTTTTCTCTTGGTAGAACTTCTCAAAAATACAGTCTGGAGTTGTTCTGAGTGATATGATATCAATTATGTTATTGGAATGAGCAAACACAATTTCATCACCATAGTGTTTTAAGAGTTCAACTTTCATCTGTTGTGCACAGTATGCATCATTCTAACAAACATTTTCTATTTTATATGCTTGACTGCAAATTTCTGCTTTTCCGAGGAAAGATTTGTCCTTAGGTCTCCTTAACTCTAGCATCAATAACTGTTTTATTGGCGTACATGGCACGGCATTCCTTATGTACAGAGTTCCTCAAACAGGCAACTTTCTTGTCTTTTAACTGACAACTGCAATGATTGATCGTATTGCGCCTTTCTGGGTCACTGTACAAGGTGGTTTTGTGGTGCTGGGTTCTCGCAGTTGATACAAATGTGTTCCATGATTTCTTGCAACAGACCAACATGTTAGTATGTAGGTGTCACTTATATTCACACACAACACACACACACACACACACACACACACACACACACACACACACACACACACACACACACATACACACACACACACACACACACACACACACAAGCAAACAAACAACACACACAAACAACACACACACACACACACACACACACACACACACACACACACACACACACACACACACACACACACAGAGGAATAGATCATAAGACCACTTCTTTTATTCTTTAGATTATTCTGTGGCTGTAGCTTGTTTTATAAACTGTTATGTCTAGCCTTGTTATTTTGTTTTTCTTCACTATTTTTCTGTCCGAATCAAGCATATCATGATGTCTTCTTTCGGATATATTGTGAACAGTACATTTTCTCTGTTTCCTTTCCTTTTTATACTATATTATTTGTATCTAGATTAAGACTGTTTTGTTTTCCTATCCTTTATTAATGTGTTTTTATATCCATTTAAAAAAATATTTGTGTGAGGGCAAAATGAAAACCGTTGTGAAAACTTAGGTTTTACTTTCAGTAAAGATCTTTTTGACTAGGCCTACACACACACACACACACACACACACACACACACACACACACACACACACACACACACACACACACACACAACCTGCTTATCACAACAACTATTATTTTAAACACAATTTCTTCCGATTTTACAAAACAAAC
>CM060346.1:12465615-12470615 GCA_030674155.1 Stramonita haemastoma
CACATTCTAAAAATTCTGTGCGAGCAGTTCCCTCTTTTCTGTCCCTCTCTTTGTTCTACCTTGTTTCTTTTTCTTTCTGTCACCTCATTCTTGTCCATTGCCTTCTTCGTCCATTCTAACTAATTCTGATTTTCATTTGAAGAGACATTTTTCGATGAGCTGGGTAAGTGCAGTGTGACAGGAACGGTTTTCTTGAAAACAGGAATCAGATTGTAACTCTCAAAGTAGGAGTACAGATGAGTTTGAATATGTGTATATAATAATTATATATATATATATGTTGTATATATATATATATATGTATATATATATATATATATTATATAATATATGTGTGTGTTGTGTATATATATATATATCTATATATATATCTAATATATATATATATATATATATATATAATATATATCTGTGTGTGTATGTGTGCGTGTGCGCGTGTGCGCGTGTGCGTGTGTGTGTGTGCGCGCGTGTGTGTGTGTGTGATTATATATATGCTTTTTGAGTGCTTTTATATATAACAGGAAGTAACTATTGGTCTATAATAAGAGGAATCAGCAGGGTCACCTGTGTTATAAAATGGTATAACTTTTGCTTCTTATATATTTGGGGAATACAGCTTTTGTCAGTGTATATAAATCATGACCTAGGCCTATGTCATTATAAAATCTTGCAATCTGAATCTGATGACGACAGTGGTCCCTTGTAAGGCTGAGGGCAGAAGGAAAAGACGCTGACCACCAGCATCCTACATTGCCAACATCACTTAGATCTGTGGTCTGGGAGGGCTGCAGGAGATGGTAGAACTCAGCAGATTTGATTTAATTTATTCTTTTATATCGAGGATAATGGAATAAGCACTCTTGTGCTTTTTTATATCCAGTCCCCGTTTGTATTGACTTACTTGACTTATGCCTGTGGATTCCCATGGGAACAAAGGGCCACAACAACACTCCTCCAACGGACTCGGTTCTGGGAGATCCTCTTCAGCTCAGCCCACGTCATTCCGGCTGCCTTCGTCCCTGCTTCAATGCTTCTGCACCAGGTCTGTTTTGGTCGACCTACTTTCCGCTTCCGTTGTGGATTCCAGTCGAGGGCCTGCCTGGTGACATCTGAAGTAGGCTTGCGGAGCGTATGGCCGATCCATCACCATTTCCTTTTCTTGATCTCCGTCTCAATTGGAGCGTGTCTGGTCCTGTCCCATAGTTCTTCGTTTGAGACTACTTCTGGCCACCTGATACCAAGGATGTTCCTAAGACATCTGTTGGTGAATGTCTGGAGTTTGTGGGTGTTGGTCTTTGTTTCCCGCCAGGTTTCTGAGCCATACAGTAGGACCGACTTGACATTGGTGTTGAATATCCGGATCTTGTTGTGGAGTGAGAGGGCTGTTGATCTCCAGATTGGGCGAAGGGTGTTGAAGGCATGACGGGCTTTATTTATTCGGCACTTGATGTCTTCGTCCGTTCCCCCATCTTTACTAACGACACTGCCCAGGTAGGTAAATTTGTCAACTTCTTTGATGTTTTCTTGGTGTAGTCGCACTGGGTCTTGTTTCTTGTTGTTCACCCTCATGACCTCCGTCTTCCTGATGTTGATTTGGAGGCCTATCTTTCCAGCTTCCTCCGCAACATGACATAGCTTCTCTAGTGCATCTTGGTGCCTGTGTGAGAGAAGGCTGATGTCGTCTGCGAAGTCCAGGTCTTCCAGCTGCCTTGTGATGGTCCACTGTATGCCAGTTCTCCTGCCTGCTGTGGCCTGTCGCATTATCCAGTCAACCACCAACAGGAAGATGGTTGGTGACAACAGACAGCCCTGACGAACGCCGGTTTGTACGCAGAAGGGTTCCGTCAATTTACCATCATGGATGACTTGGCAGGTGGCGTCCTCATAGAGCTGTTGGATGATGGTGACGAACTTTGGTGGGAAGCCATAGTGGTGCATCAGTCTCCAGATGACATCTCTGTCGACGCTGTCAAATGCCTTCTGGAAGTCGACAAAGACTGAATACAAGGGGGTTTGCCACTCTAGGGACTGCTCGATGATGATATGCATTGTGGCGATCTGATCTGTGCATAATCTGTTTGGTCGGAAGCCTGCCTGTTCATCCCTGAGTGTCTTGTCTATTGCCGTCTTCAGTCTTTCTAAGATTATTCTTGTCAGTACTTTCCCTGGTATAGACAGCAGCATGATTCCTCTCCAGTTGTTGCAGGATGACAGGTCCCCTTTCTTTGGTAGCTTCATGAGGTAGCCTTTCTTCCAGTCTTCTGGCACACTCTCTTGCTCCCAGATCTTGTGTAGGAGTGGATACATCATGTCAGTTGAAGTCTGGATGTCTGCCTTCAGTGCTTCAGGGGGTATACCATCAGGACCTGCTGCTTTGCCTGACTTTAAAGACTTTATGGCTTTGGTGATCTCATTTTTGGTAGGGGGGCCGATCTTGATGCCAAGGATTTCAGTAGGTGGTGGGATATCTGGTGGGACAGATGGTGCTGGTCTATTGAGTGTTTCTTTGAAGTGCTCTGCCCATCTTGCTCTCTGGTCCTCTTCACCTGGAATGGTATTGCCGTTCTTGTCTTTGATGGGGCAATTTGGTTTACTGTTTTTTTCCTGAGAGAGTCCTCGTGATCTCATAGAGTCTCTTCATGTTTCTTTGGCCTGCTGCAGACTCTGATTCCTGAGTCAGCTCCTCGATGAAATTTCTCTTGTCCTTTCTTGCACTTCTTTTTACTGCATGGTTTTTGTCCCAGTATCGTGCTTGCAATGTCTGCTTCTCTTCCTGATCTTGTGTTCTGTTGATCTGGTCTTTCAGCTGTTTTCTCTCGGTGATCAGTGCCCATGTTTCTGTTGTCAGCCATTCCTTGTGTTTTCTTGTATTTTTTCCCAAGACTGCTTGGCATGTTGTCTTCAAGGTCTCATGTAGACTGTGCCACTGCTCTTCGATCGTTTCCTCTGGCATCTGGGCAAGCATGCTGAATTTGTTTCTTAGTTCCAGCTTGAATTCCTCTGTTTTCGCTCTATCTTTAAGGCTTTGCACGTTGAATTTGTGCGATGGTCTTCCTGCCTTGTCAGTGAAGGCTTTGAGCTTTGTCTTGAGGATGGCTATTACAAGATGGTGGTCTGACGCTGCGTCTGCTCCGCGCTTCACCCTGACATCGTGCAGGCTCCTTCTCCACTTTTGCCCGATGGTGATGTGGTCGATCTGGTTTTCAGTCTTGCCATCTGGGGAAGTCCATGTGGTCTTGTGGACTTTCTTGTGGGGAAAGATGGTGCCTCCAATGACCAGGTCATTGAAGGTGCAGAACTCTGCTAAGAGTTCACCATTTTCATTCTGGTCTCCCGTGCCATGTTTGCCCATGATCAGTTCTCTGTTGGTGTTATCTGACCCAACTTTTGCATTCAGGTCTCCCATTAGGATCTTCAAGTCCCTCTTTGGTGTTTTATCCATTATGGCTTGGACTTGCTCATAGAAGTTTTCTTTTTCTTCTAAATCAGCGGCATTTGTAGGAGCATAGCATTGGAGGATGGTAACTTTCCTGCCCTTTGAGTTGAACCGGGCAGTGAGGATCCGTGGTGACACTGGTTCCCAGGATAGTAGTGCTCGCGTTGCCTCAGGTTTCATCAGCAGCGCTACTCCGTGTGTGAGGGGCTGGCCTTCCTCCTGTCCAGAGTAGATGATGGTATCTCCACTCGCTAGTCTCGACCATCCCGTTCCATTCCATCTAGTCTCGCACAGGCCAAGGATCTTCAGGTTGTACCTATGCATTTCTCTACATACCTGTGCTGTTTTTCCAGTTTCATATAGGGTTCTGATGTTCCAGGTCCCTATCCTGGTTGTTGACTTGGTTGACAGAAGAGTTGTCGGCGCACTGGCTTCCCGAAGGCTTTCATCAGCTCGTGTCATAGACTCTGCCAGAGAGGACTCTCTCCCAACCAGGTCGTTGTTTAGAGACATTGTTGTGGTTTCTGTAACATACTGATTTTTAAGTGAATGGGTTGTTAACCCAAAGTACAACCCCCAACCTGGAGGACCAGGTGCAAATTTAGTCTGGCTCCTACCCCACAGGCCTGTTGAGCATGGTTGAACCTGTCGGAGGCCGAAGCCCCCGCCCACATAGCTCTGGGGATCAAACAGAACACGCAAGCCATCCCACCACGTCAAGGTAACGCACCATCGGGACAGCCCCGTTTGTATGCAGCTTTGTAAATGTTATTTGTTCCCACCGGCACACGATGGCCTACTCTTACGAAAAGCGGAACAGGATTTAACGTGTGCGCAAGATGTGCGTGCGTTCGCACACGGGGCCTCGGTTTAAAGTCTCATCCGAAGGACTTTTGGGGAGAGTGGAGAGACAGAGAGAGATGGTGAAGTCTGGAGGCATTGTGTGGAGCTCCTACCGACGACACCGGCGATGGAGACAGTTGAGTTATGTTGAGTTTTGATAGATTATACCTTTGTCAAAGTGTCTGTAACATTTTTTAGTGTTTTGTTACCAATGTCATCAAGACCTTGATCCTGACTGTTTTGATTTCAGTAGGCTGTTAAACACTTTTGTTTTGTTTTGTTGAAGTTCTTTAAGGTGATCTTTTTCTTTGGTATCTTGTGGTTAGGTTGCTAGCAATGTTTGTAAAATGAGAAGGGCTTTCATGTGATATTTCTTTTGTCATTTTCTTAAAAACAGTGATTTTATCATTTGTCAGAGGTCTTAACAACCTTCCAAATATTTTTTTGAGTAGACGGTACCGATGCTTGAACGTATTACACACACACACACACACACACACACACACACACACACACACACACACACACACACACACACACACACAACACACACACACACACACACACACACACACAGAAGATAGATAGATAGATAGATAGATAGATAATAGATAGATAGATAGATAGATATAGATAGATAGATAGATAGATAGATAGATAGATAGATAGATAGATAGATAGTAACTCCAGTTTAAATTAAAGCATGTTTGTAACCATGCGT
>CM060346.1:12490615-12505615 GCA_030674155.1 Stramonita haemastoma
TGAGGTCTCTGACGCCTCGCTCCACTACGACCAACTAGGTTATGGGACACCTTTACCTTTACCTTTTAAATACTTGAACACGCCCATGCATGTACCCATGCACTCAATATTTTGTCTAATATCCCTTTTTGTGAGGAGACGTAACATTGAAGACCTCCACAGTGCACACACTGAGTAGTGCTTGCACGTGCATACACACATACACGCACGCACGCACATACGGATATACACTCGCGCGCACGCGCACACAGACATAGAAACAGACATAGACACACAGACACAGACATACAGACACAAACACTCACATTCCACACACACACACACACACACACACACACACACACACACACACACACACACACACACACACACACACACACACCACACACACGGTATAGCCTTGTGGTCAGAACATTGCGCTGGCAATTTGACGACCCGGGTACGATTCCCGTTAGAGGAGATTTTTCTCCTGGAGTTAACATCAGTGCTGACTCCACTCTCCCCAAAAGTTCTTCGGATGAGACTATAAACCGAGGCCCCGTGTGTGAACGCACACAGAACATCTTGCGCACACGTTAAATCCTGTTCCGCTTTTCGTAAGAGTAGGCCATCGTGTGCCGGTGGAAACAGGTGACATTTACAAAATTGCATACACACGGGGACTGGATGTAAAAAAAAAGTACAAGAGTGCTAATCCCGATACCCTCGATATAAAAGAATAAAATAAAAAATAAATTTTAACACACACACACACACACACACGGGTTCGATTCCCGTTCGAGGAGATTTTTCTCCTGGAGTTAACATCAGTGTTGACTCCACTACCCGAAAAGTCCTTCGGATGAGATTATAAACCGAGGCCTCGGGTGCGAACGCACGCAGGACATCTTGCGCACATGTTAAATCCTATTCTGCTTTTCGTAAGAGTAGGCCATTGTGTGCCGGTGGTAACAGAACAAGATTTTCAATACTGCATACACACGGGGACTGGATGTAAAAAAGCACAAAGTGCTATTCCATTATCCTCAAAATAAAATGTTGTTTTTTTTAAAACCACACACACACACACACACACACACACACACACACACACACACACACACACACACAACACACACACACACACACACACACACACACACACAGGGAGGGATGGAGAGAGAGAGGAGAGAGAGGAGAGAGAGGAGAGAGAGAGAGAGAGAGGAGGAGAGAGAGGAGAGAGTGAGAGAGGAGAGAGAGAGAGAGAGAGAGAGAGAGAGAGAGAGAGAGAGAGGAGAGGGGAGATAGCAGCAAAATCCATAGTGCGTATTGACATAAACATTAACTCTCTCTCTCTGTCTCTGTCTCTCGTCTCTGTCTCTGTCTCTGTCTCTGTCTTCTCTCTTCTCTCTGCTTTCCTCTTTCCTCTCTCTCTCTCTCTCTCCTCTCTCTCCTCTCTCCCCCTCCTCTCTCTCTCTCTCTCCTCTCTCTTCGTCTTTCTTCTTTGTGTGTGTGTGTGTTGTGTGTGTGTGTGTATGTGTATGTACAAAATACAAATACAAACACACACACACACACACACACACACACACACACACACACACACACACACACACACACACACACACACACACACAGAGGGAGGGATGGAGAGAGAGAGAGAGGAGAGAGAGAGAGGAGAGAGAGAGAGAGAGAGAGAGAGAGAGAGAGAGAGAGAGAGAGAGAGAGAGAGAGAGAGAGAGAGAGAGACTAGACTAGCAGCAAAATCCATAGTGCGTATTGACATAAACATTAACTCTCTCTCCTCTCTCTCTCTCTCTCTCTCTCTCTCTCTCTCTCTCTCTCTCTCTCTCTCTCTCTCTCTCTCTCTCTCTCTCTCTCTCTCTCTCTTTTTTTGTGTGTGTGTGTGTGTGTGTGTGTGTGTGTGTGTGTGTGTGTGTGTGTGTGTGTGTGTGTGTGTACGCGCGTGCTGTTTTTTTTTATTTTTATCGAGGATAATGGAATAAGCACTCATGTGCTTTTTTCATCCAGTCCCCGTGTGTATGCAGTTCTGCAACACGTAAAACATGCATAAACCAACAGGATAGAGACGGTTGCATACACAGGACAGACACCAGACAGAGAGATAGAAATTGGGAGAGTGAGAATTGAATTGAATTGAATAAATTTTATTTATAGAGGGTCATGTCATAAACAAACATGCTTTTTTACAACCAGCCCTCTGGGCATAAAAGAACACAAATAACCAACAACAACAACAACAAAAACTCTCAACCAAACAACAAACAATTTCTCTTTCAAAGGAAAGGGGAAAAATCAAATAAACAATGTCAGATGTAAAGCAAATAATTATCATATGAATACAACTTTAAATACCAGACTGGAGAGTAGAGGGAGGGAGGGAGAGAGATTTGATTTGATTTGTTCGATTTATTCTTTTATATCGAGGATAATGGAATAAGCACTCTTGTGCTTTTTTACATCGAGTCCCCGTGTGTATGCCGTTCTGTAAATGTCATCTGTTCCCACCGGCACACGATGGCCTACTCTTACGAAAAGCGGAACAGGATTTAACGTGTGCGCAAGATGCTCTGCGTGCGTTCACACACGGGGCCTCGTTTTAAAGTCTCATCTGCAGGACTTTTGGGGATAGTGGAGTCGGCACTGATGTTAACTCCAGGAGAAAAATCTCCTCGACCAGAATCGAACCCGGGTCGTCAAATTACCAGCGCAATGTTCTGACCACAAGGCTATCCGTCCCCCAGAGAGAGAGAAAACTCGAACTCGAATGATTTATTCAGAAAAAGGCCATTGGCCCATACATGAAGGGGGTTGCCAAACTGCTTAGTATTTTGGTGTGGAATAAAAGACAATAGCAATGACAACAGCAGAATTGTATAGCAACAAAATCAGTAGCAAAAAAAGACTTACGATAATAAAGTATCTCTTATTCTAAAGGCTTTACACAAATATAGAGTGAGGCTGCGCACAACCTCAGGCTGACTTGACGCCATGAGTAAACAGAGTCTAAATGAATTAGGCTGCCTTCTATATTTCATAGGGATGTAACTCTGCCTGACATCCTCTAACACTGGACAGCATAACACAAAATGTACTTCATCTTCAGGTGCTTGCTTACATAACGGGGATAGTAACCTGAGGTCATCAACATCATATCCTCAGAGCTAGAGCTAGAGCTAGAGCTAGAGCTAGAGAGAGAGAGAGAAAGAGAGAGAGGAGAGAGAGAGAGAGAGAGAGAGAGAGAGAGAGAGAGAGAGAGAGAGAGAGAGGGGAGCATAATTTTGCAAATATTAACATACCTGAAAAGTATCCGACCATCTAGTCATGTAAATAATCATATTAGTAGTAACAAGAACAATGCTGATGATGACAATTATGATAACACAAATAACTACGATAAGGATGACAAAAGTAACGCTAATGAGGATGATGGTGTTGAGGATGATGATGACGATGATGCTGCAGATGATGATAATGATGATGATGATGATGATGAGGAGGAGGAGGAGGAGGAGGAGGAGGAGGAGGGAGGAGGAGGAGGAGGAGGAGGATATGAACAACGACTACGACAAAGGTTCAAGAGACATGCTGAGTGACAATGATAGTGTTGATAATAGATAGGTTCAATACGTGTTTGGGTTCAATACATGTTTGGAGAAAGAAATGTCAAATCAGAGAGATTCATTAAGTAATTAAAGAAGCTGGTTTTAAATCTCGAAAAATTAGATTCACATTTTAGAAGCTCTGGAGTATTATTCCATAGCCATCCTCCAGAGGACATAATGCTCGGTTTGATTCTTGTGAATGGAACATTTATTTTGAGTGAATGTCGATAACTATTATAAGTAAACATATTCCTAAGAGAATGCGGAGTCTTACCATGTAGTACTTTATACTTGAGAATGCCTTTATTGTATATCAATTTGGCTGAGAGGGGAGGTATATTTCCTTGTTTATAGTCAAAGTCTGTTAGAGTAGATGACTTATTAATGACAATTTTAATGGCTCTTTTGTGAACGCTAAACAAACGTATAAGTATATCTTTACTCGCTAGATCCCAGAGTGTAGATGCATAATCAATGTGAGATTGTATATATTTGCATAAATGAATAGTTTCCTAGCATGTAAATTTTAAAAGTACTTTATTTGTCTAAGCTGATAGAGTTTGATGCTATATCTCTAGACATTTTTCCTACGTGTTTTGACCATGTGAGGTTTTTATCTATTGTTAAACCTAAAACTTTATAATTCGTTACTTCATCGACTTTTACGTTAGATATTTAGAGAGAGGGTATTGACTGGGTCAGATTTTGACGCTTTTGTCTATTGGTAATCAACATAAACTTAGTTTTATTGTGATGAAGAGACACGTGTTTTAGATGTGTCAACTGAATAAGGTTATTATTGATACTTTTTTGCATTGTATGATAAACCACATGAGCATCAGAGTTCGTTGTTTTAAGGGTGGTGTCATCAGCAAACATGTCGCATTGTGTACCTACAGATAAAGGAAGATCATTGATGTAAAGCAGAAAATGTAAGGGACCCAGAACTTAACCCTGAGGCACACCATAAGTGTTTGGGAGAAAATCATAAATAGATCCATTTAAGATGCTTTCTGTTGTTTATCAGAAAGAAAAGAAGAGATCAATTCAAGAGTGCTACGAGATAATTTGTAAAGTGCTAACTTTTTAAGAAGAAGTTTGTGATTTATAACATCAAGTGCTTTTGCAAAATTAACAATCAATATTCCAGTAAATTCCTTTCTATTTATATTTAATAGCCAGCGATCAACCAGCTTTGTTAAAGCTGTGTAACAGGAATGATATTCTCTAAATCGGGACTGGTTGGGATGTATCAGATCATGCTGATTTCAGTGAGAAAGAAGACACTTATAAATATGTTGCTCCAGAGGCTTAGAAAGAACAGATAAAATAGAAATTAGCCTGTAGCTGGATGGATCAGTCTTGTTTCCAGATTTATATATAGGAATATTTTTTTGCTTGTTTAAAACCTTTAGGGAAATATTTTTTTTCAATGCAAAAACTATAAACATATTTAAGAGTTTCAGCTATGATTGGTGCTGAAAGCTTACGAATTTTTTCCATCATTTCCGTCAATGTCATGGGTGCTTGTCTGTTTGAGCTGTCTTAAAGCAGTGTAAACTTCTTGAACACATAGGGGTTGTATTTCCACAAAAAGGCAAATATTTTTATCTTCACAATACTTTTGCAGTTCATGTAAATTATTTTCTTTCGAGTAGTCAGTTTAAATTACTTGTTTTGCTACTGATGAAAATGGTATTTTAGTTTATCAGCTGATACAGCGTTTTGGGTAGTAGTTGAACTGTTGACATCTTTATTTGTTAATTGATGCATGGCCTTCCAGATTAGTCTACCATTGTTCTTCTTGTTCAACACATTTAGAAAATATTTCTTTTTTTCTGCACGAGTGAGGGAAACTACTTTATTTCTCTGTCTTTTATAACTTTCACGGGAGCTATGTTTCAGCAAATAATCTCTATGGTATATGGCTTTCTGTATTTCATCTGTCAGCCATGGAGGTTTTATCCTATATTGAACTCTCCTCGTTTGAGTGGAGTATGTTTATTGTAAATGCTATTAAAAAAAAAAAGAAATCTTGTACCATACTTCTAATGCTTTATCAGGGTCTGTATACTGATATACACTATTGGTAGAAGAATGTGTAAGATCATAAATAAACTTTTCACTATCAAATTTTGAAAATTTTCTAAATACAATAGTTTTATGATTCAACGTCGTTATACTGTGTGCCTTTTTTTTGACCATGTAAAACAAATCGGATAATGATCACTACAACCACACTCTGGGACAGATGTTTCAATAATAGTCTTAGGATCAGATACATATAAATGATCGATAAGAGTTTTACAGACACTAGTTACTCGGGTTGGTGATTGTAGAAGTTGATTGAGAGAGAGAGAGAGAGAGAGAGAGAGAGAGAGAGAGAGAGAGAGAGAGAGAGAGAGAGAGGAGAGAGAGAGAGAGAGAGAGAGAGAGAGAGAGAGAGAGAGAGAGATTTGATTTGATTTGATTTCTTTTATATCGAGGATAATGGAATAAGCACTCATGTGCTTTTTTACATCTAGTCCCCGTGTGTATGCAGTTTTGTAAATGTTATCTGTTCCCACTGGCACACGATGGCCTACTCTTACGAAAAGCGGAACAGGATTTAACGTGTGCGCAAGATGTTGTGCGTGTGTTCGCACACGGGGTCTCGGTTTAAAGTCTCATCCGAAGGACTTTTGGGGAGAGTGGAGTCAGCACTGGTGTTAACTCCAGGAGAAAAATCTCGACTGGAATCGAACACGGGTCGTCAAATTGCCAGCGCAATGCTCTGACCACTAGGCTATCCGTCCCAGAGGAGAGAGAGAGAGAGAGAGAGAGAGAGAGAGAGAGAGAGAGAGAGAGGAGAGAGAGAGAGAGAAGAGAGAGAGACAGAGACAGAGACAGAGACAGAGACAGAGACAGACAGACAGACAGACAGACAGAGAGGGGGGGAATGAGGTGCGGGCTGTAATTACCTTTTTCAGCTCCTCAAGAGGGTAAGAAGAAATGGACAAAGAAAAGAGAAAACTAGAATAGAAGGAAAGAGGGAGCGGGGGAGCAAGAGAACGTGGAAGAGGAGAGAAAAAGAAGGATCAGGGAAACAATAAGAATTATAATTTATGCGAGTCAGTACCTATTCATGTCAAGTGAGCAAAATCATAACATACACAAGATTATACAAAAGTTTCATCATAAATCAGAATATAATGTGCACCTAAACAGTTCAGTGAAATAGAAACGCTTTACATAAAGAGACAGACACAATGGGGGGGAGAAGGGGGGGGGGAAGAAGAATGGGAGAGAGAGAGGGGGGAAGGAGAGAGAGGGGGGAGGGAGAGGAAGAGAGAGGAGAGAGAGAGAGAGAGAGAGAGAGAGAGAGAGAGAGAAGAGACAGAGACAGAGAGACAGAGAGACAGAGAGACAGAGAGACAGAGACAGAGAGAGACAGAGAGACAGACAAACATTGAAAGAGAGACAGACAGACAACAGAGGGAAAGATAGAACAGACAGGGAGACAGACGAACAGACAGAGAGATAGACAGGTAGACAGACAGAGACAAAAGACAACCCAGGAGCGAGAGGACTGTAAAGAGGGGAGGGGGGGGGGGGGGGGGGGGGGAGAGAGAAAGAGAATGAGGCAAGAATAAAGAGGGGACAAATGTATTGGGGAGGGGGGTGGTTAAGAGTTGACATAATACTTACACAGACTGAAATTACGTGGCATTAATTGACAATGCTGTTGCAAATTAAAATTCGTTTAATCAAAATAGCGATATATTGTCCATAAGATGTATATGACAGACTTTTTCAAAAATAGAAACACTGCAAGTTTTGTGAAGGTTGAGGTGTTATACCCATTCCACAGCGTACCACCGGAATATGTGAGAGTGGATTTAAATAAGTCAATTCTTGGAAGTGGCACCATTATCTTATGGCATGACGATTGACATTGATTATGAACCTATTTTGAAGCAAGGGTGGGAGCTAAACCAGATATGATTTTATGCATAAACAATGCCTGAATATGCTTCAGCTTGGATCTTAATGGAAGAATATCAAGTGCTTTATAGTCATAAATGGTTAATAATGGAGATTTTAAAAGAACAAGTTTTTAGAGCTTGTCAATGCACATTGAACAATGGCTCGAGAACATTTGCACTAGCCGAATCCCAAATCGTTGAAGCATAACTCATATGGGATATAATATATGCATTGAAAAACATTTTCCTAGCGTTTAGGTCTTGCTTTATTTGAGATAAATGATGTACACATTTTGATACTTTTTGTGCATAATGCAGAGATATGGTACATCCAAGAAAGGTTATTGTCAATTGTAATTCCAAGAATTTTATGATGATCTACTTCATCAATTTTGTTGTTATTAATGTAGATAGAACAGAACAGCTGATAGAACAGCCGTAAAATTGTTTGAAAGATTTTGTCACTTTTGTAGAGTTGCTATAATTAAGTACTTAGTTTTTGGGGGATGAAGACTCATGTGATTAAACTCTGGCCATCGAAGCAGGCAGTAAATACTGTCTTGCAGAGCAGATGTAAGTTCATTCAATTGAGAATGACTGGTATGGATAGTTGTATTATCTGCAAATAACTCGCACTGTGTCTTTAGAGATAAAGGTAAGTCATTTTTGTATATACAAAAAAGATTTGGTCCTAAAACATACCCTGGGGGACGCCATAGTTATTGGACAATACTGCTGATGTCTTGCCTTTATCAGAAACGACTTGTTTTCTTTCAGAATGAAAGGATAATATGAGTTTGACAGTACTATCTGAAAGACCATAGATTTTCAGTTTTTTTAGTAACAGAGTGCGGTCAATCACATCAAACACCTGAGCAAAATCTACTATAATAACTCCAGTGATTTTGTTATTATTGATATTAGTAAGCCACTGATCAACTAAGCTTGTGAAAGCAGTTTGACAGGAATGGTTAGCTTTGAAACCAGATTGATTAGGATGGAACAAATTATATTGGTTTAAGTGGTGGTAATATGTTTATTGATGTAATTCTCTAAAGGTTTTGATAATATGGATAGGATAGAGATTGGTCTGTAATTGGAGGGATCTGAACGGTCACCAGATTTAAAGATAGGTATCACTTTGGCAGTTTTAAAAGCTTTAGGAATGGTGTTAGCAGAAATGCAGAAATTGTAAACGTATGTAAGAGATTCTGCAATGACAGGGGCAGCTATTTTTAGAATTTTACCATCAATGCCATCACGACCTTTCGTATTTGTCTGTTTCAAATGAGTAAGGGAATTGCAAACATTGTTAACACACATGAGGGGTATATCTAAATTTGATTAAATGTTTTTAGATCTACAGTAATGCTTTAATGTTTCTAACTTGTTAAGATGTAATCTGTCTCTTCTTACTGTAGAAGAGGAAATATTGCAAAAATGGGCATTAATGTCGTCAACAGATATATCTTAGAGCGATGAACTTTGAGATGTTACATTTTTATTTGTCAAATAGTTAATTGCTTTCTTAACAGATTTATTGTCTGACTTAGAGTGTATAAGTTGTTGGAAGTACTTTTTCTTGCTAAAGCATTTCATACTGTTTACTATATTTCGTTGTTTTTATATTCTCCCCTGGTTCCTGTGATTGATAGTTGATTTCTTTATTTTATGGCATTTTCTAACTCCTCAGTTATCCATGGTATTTTGAGATTGCTCTTAACACGCTTATTTTTAATAGGTGCATGCGTATTGTAGACATTGAGAAAACTATGGTACCATACCTCAAACGCTTCATCAGGGCTTGTAAACTGATAGACAGACCAAGGATAAAGAAGAATAGAGTAAATCTAATAAAAACGCATTTTTGTCAAAGTAAGATTTGTCAGATCTGTATTTAATGACGCTATGACACGTTCTTAAGGATCTTTATACCCTTTTTTGACCATGTTAAACACACTGGAAAGTGGTAACTGCATCCAAAGGCAGGGCAACATACTTCTATGATATGACTTGGTGAAGTTGAATAAATGTGATCAATCAGTGTTTTGGATGTGTCAGTGATTCTTGTAGGTTTTTCAGTTAACTGCGTAAGATGAAAGGAGTCATAAGTTTGCATCCAGTTTTGGTTTGTTTTTTAACAAATCTATATTGAAGTCACCTAATAGGATAATTTCGCCTAAGAGTAGTGAAACTTCCTCCATCATTAAAGTAAACCTGTCATACCAGTCTATAAGTTCTGTCGGATTTCTATAAATAACACCGACATGGATCGGTTTAGTTTTTTTCAAGGATATCTGAATCCAAACTGATTCTAAACAATAGTTTTCGAGTGATTCAATTCGTTTGTCAAGTCAAGTCAAAAACACTTTAATCATCCCTGAAGGGCAATTACAATACTGACAGGCATATTGATACAAATCATAATCAAACACACGAAGTAGCTACATTTCTTATTTGTTCAAACATTATATAACTTCAAATAAAATGTCACAAACACTCACACTCTACGGACGCTTTCGTGTAAATAAACAAGAAAACCTGTTTCCTTTCGTTGGAGAGGATCTTTGCGGATTATCTGATAACCAGGAATCATAATTTCATAATTTGATATGTGTTCAGATAATCAGAATTCCGCAACACCGATTATATGAAAGTTTTTGTGTGAATTTGATAGAATATGAGAATATGATAAACTACCAGCTCGAAGTCGTACACCAGTTCACATACCTGGGATCCACCATCAGTGACAACCTGTCCCTTGATGCCGAGATCAACAAGCGCATTGGCAAGGCTGCTACGACCTTAGGACGCCTCACCACCCATGTCTGGGAGAACCCTACCTGATAATTTCAACCAAGATAGCAGTGTACAACGCCTGCATCGTCAGCACTCTCCTATATGGCAGTAAAACATGGACAACATACTCCAAACAGGAGTGCAAACTGAACAGCTTCCACCTACGCTATTTCCGTTGCATCCTCGGCATCCACTGGAGTGATAAAGTTACCAACGCTCAGGTCCTTGAGGTTGCAGGCCTTCCAACCATGTACACACTCCTAAGACAACGCAGACTCCGATGGCTCGGTCACGTGCGAAGGATGGAGGATGGACGCATCCCTAAAGATCTCCTCTATGGCGAATTTGCCTACGGCAAGAGAAGCATTGGCCGCCCCCAAGTGCGCTACAAAGACGTCTGCAAGCGTGACATGGAAGCCCTGGACATCAACACAGAGAACTGGAAGGAGGTAGCGGCTGACCGCAGCAAATGGCGCAGTGTTCTCCACAAACAGCTGAAGTGTGGTGAAGAAAAGATCCACACAGCAGCAAACGAAAAGAGAGCCAAGTGGAAGGCATGTACTCCAGCCACCTCAACAAGCCACATCTGCATCAGATGCAACAGAGACTGCCACTCCCGCATTGGACTGACCAGCCACAGCCGGCGCTGTCGCTGAACAAATGACCTTCTGGCGTGAATTCCATAGTCGACACCAACTGACGGAGGCCTCCCCTATGAGAAACATCGGACATTTTTAAAAAATAATATGATTGATATTTAGAAATCCTATTCTCAGACCATCTGCTGACAGCCAATTGTCACGAGTCCCTGGCATATCACTAACTATATTGAGTAATAATTTCACTATACGGCATTCACAAATCACAGTTACATTTCGATATGAACACATACCCTTGCCAAAACTAAATTGGGGCAGGGGCTTAGTCAAGGAGTTAGGGATGGTGAAATCTCACAATAAGGGTGAACAAGAATGTAAACAAATGCGAGAAGATAAAGCTAGGTTGGAACATCAAACGTTGATAATGTAACAAAGTTGAAAAGGGTAATACTGATAGCAATAACTCAATTCAACAAGACAATGAAAGTTATCAAAAGCGCCAAACCAGACACACCACAGAGAGAGAGGGAGAGAGAGACAGACAACAGACAGAACAGACAGACACAGACAGACACAGAAGACAGAGACAGAAACAGAGAGGCAGACAGACAGACAGACAGAGAGACTGAAGACAGACAGACTAGAGAGAGCAAAGAGACAGAGAGACAGACAGACAGACGACAAAGACAGAGAGAGACAGAGAGACAGAGAGAGACAGGCAGACAGACAGACAGAGAGACAGAGATAGACAGAGAGGCAGAGACAGAGACACAGAGACAGAGACACAGAGACACAGACAGACAGACAGACAGACAGACAGACAGACAGACAGACAGACAGACGAGAGAGAGAGAGAGAGAGAGAGAGAGAGAGAGAGAGAGAGAGAGAGAGAGAGAGAGAGAGAGAGAGAGAGAGAGAGAGAGAGAGAGAGAGAGAGAGAGGAGAGAGAGCGGATCCATAGCGTGTATTGACAGAGCCATTAACACAGTGACACAGCCACTGAGTCAACGAGGAGTCCCCCTCTGTAGCTCAACTAGCACACAGCGCCAGAGGAGGGGGCGGGATAGCCTGGTGGTTAGAACACTGCGCTCGCAATCTGAAAACCTGGGTTTCAATCCCATTGAAGGGGATATTTTCCCCTGGAGTTAACATCAGTGCAGACTCACCCCCCCCAAAAATACTTCGGATGAGACTATAAACTGAAGCCGCGTGTGTGAACATCTTGTGCACACGTTAAATCCTGTTCTGCTTTTGGAAAGAGTAGGTTATTGTGTGCCTGTGGGAACGGATGACACAAATTGACAAAACTGCATACACACGGGGACTGGATGTAAAAAAAAACATATGTTGTGCCTTGGCTATTCTATTAGCCTAAATATAAAAGAATAAAAGAAAAAGAAAGAAAAAAGAAGATGCCTGTTCTAACTTGAAGCTTTCCCTTTTGGTAGCCGAGTGGTTAAATGAACCCAACTTTCTAGCCACATTTTCTGTATGGTTCTAGTTGCATCTGAATGCTTGCTCTCCTCTCTTGCTGTACCAAACTTGCCAGTGGGGGTCTGGGTGCTAGTACTGCAGATGAGATGACAGTTTCCAGGTTGGATTGCTCTATAAGTGAGCTTTGGTGCAGGTAAAAAAGCCTCCCATGGCAAGCAAGCTGAGATAAATTATAAAACATCTGTGGAAAACAGCCGTTACTCTTGCAGGGAAAAAAGTGTGCGTGTGTGTGCGCCGGCACGGACGAATGCGCACTCGCGCGCGCGCGCACACACACACACACACACAACACACACACACACAGTCACACACACACACACACACAGTCACACACACACACACACACACACACACACACACACACACACACACACACACACACACACACACACACACACACACACACACACACGAGCGAGCGCGTGCGCATACACACACACGCTCACACACACACACACACACACAGAGTCACACACACACAACAACAACACACAAACAACACATCACACACACACACACACACACACACACACACACACACACACACACACACACACACACACACACACACACACACACACACACACACACACACACACACACACGCACGCGCTCACATACACACACACACACACACACAGTCAGACAGACAGACAGACAGATACACGCACACACATACATACACACACACACACACTACACAACACACACGCACACACGCGCGCACACACACACACACACACACACACACACACACACACACACACACACACACACACACACACACACACACACCGAGTGCGGATCTATCCATACCCTGTATTGACATAGGCACACACTTTCACATCCACTGAATCAGCGTGGACCCATCTACAGAAGAGATAGATCTAGATTTGATCTATAGATCCTTTAAGTTTGGTGGCCGAGTTGTTAAACCACCGTACCTCTCTAGCCATAGGGAGGGGGTCCTGTATGGTTCCAGTCCCATCTCCATGTTTGCTGTTCTCTTTTATTTTGCATAACTTTGCCTTAACGGCCGGAGGAGTAGTATTAGGATGAGATGCCCTTTATCCCGCTGTGCTCTGGTTGGTGGCTGGCCCTACAGCGGCCTAACACTGGCGGAATCCATGTGGGCACCTGATACTAAGGATGCACCAGAATGCAGGCAAGGCAAATTCTTTTATTCGAGGATAATTAACAAGCACTCGTGTGCTTTTTCACATCCAGTCCCCGCCCATATCAGGGATAAAATCAAGATTTTTAAAAAAAATCCTTAAACTAAACAATTAAGTTAAAGTCTGTCCCGAGCCTAAGGCTCATCAGGCCGGTGCTTATCCCGGTTTCTGTGGCGTTAAGCGACTGAGAGTCATAGACTCCCCCCTGGATAGGACGCAGTCTATAGCAGGGTTAACCCCCAACACAAGGTTGGTACCCCTTTTACACCTGGGTGGGGTGAGAAAATAGCCGTAAAGTGCCTTTTCCAAGGGCACAACGCCATAGCCGAAAGCTGGGATCGAACCCGCAACCTTTAGATTACGAGTCCAACGCCCTAACCACTAGACTACGGCGGCGGCTAAACTAAACAATAACAATAATGAAATACCAAGAACACGAAACTACCCAGTACCAAACAACATACAAGAAATAAGGACACTATATATAATAAGGTAATAAAAATACACTCATTCAGAAGACGTAAATCAGAAGTCACAATGAAATAATGATTTTGATTATTTAAAATATATATATTATATATATATATATATATATATATATATATATATATTATATATATATTATATATATATATATATAAAGCGCTAATACATAAAGAGCAAACAAGAGAACATAATGAAATAAACAACTGAAAACATCAATCTATCACTATCTATCAAGAAGGTAAGTCATATAAATCATACAGTTTGATAAAAGGGAAAAAATTAACTAATGTCCTTATTGGAGGGGGGAAATACTACCAATAACAAATTACATAAAACATCCCAGATGTTAAAAAAAAAAATCATACTTTTTTATAAATTGGATCATGATTTACACACACACACACACCACACACACACACACACACACACACACACACACACATCCACAGGTTCTCGCACATATCAATAAACTTCATTCTAAGGGAAATATATGCCTTGAATTCTGAATAAAATTATATAACGGAACACAAGAGGAATCTATCCGCTGTGAGGCACATACTTTTGGACGTATGCATACCCTAATATCTTTATCAATCTTATGATTACAGTTCCTGTTTATATTATATCATTATGGATATCGTTATTCAGTGTTGTTGTTTTTTTGTTGGGGGGTGTAAGGTCATTAGTTAGATTGGTACATAAAGATCAATTACCGTGATTATCAAATAGAGTAGCACAAATAGAATAAAACATTTCTCAATATGGAGAAAACATTTTTAATGGTAAAACATTTTACAATATGGATGATGAAGAACATAAGATGGTAGAGAGAGGAGAGAGATAGGTGAGAATCAGTAGAGAGAGAGAGAGAGAGAGA
>CM060346.1:12510615-12513115 GCA_030674155.1 Stramonita haemastoma
ATCCTTCCAATAGAATGCCCAAACATAAGGCACAAAGATTCACTAGGTGTTCATTTTCTCCTATTCATTTTATTTGCAACATATTTTCTAAGTATATTTTCTTTCTCTTTTTACCATCGTCTTTTGATGGCAGCTTCAAAAGGCCACAGGAATACCAAATATTCCTGTGCATGCAACTGACACCTTTAAATTCTGAATAGTGTCTGGCTGAAAGGAACCACAGCGGGGAAGGCTTCAATCATTGCCGGGACCTCTAATAAGAACTCCTCCAAGAGCTAAAACTCAGCTACAGCCAAAGGCATGATTCTTACTCAAAAATGCCCAAAATACTGCCATTGTAAGACACAATTCTCTAGATAATGTTGATGTATGGACTCATTGATAAATCATGTTCATAATGGTGTAGAAGTTGTAAGATGTTACCTGGTCTTGCTTTTTCTCCACTCCCTTTTCCTCAATAATAAAAAAATTAATGATAGTGATGCTACCAGTACTATGTCTGAAAATAATAACAGTGATGATAATAATAACTCGAATTCTTATTGAACCAAATCTTGTAAAACAAATGAAAGCCCTTGCTTTTAAATCATTCACAAATAAGATAAAGGGATTTCAGATTCACACATGTATATATACTCTGTGTGTACACAGAGGCTGATTGAAAGTAGGAACATTATGAGAGGAATAGTGGAGGAAGTAGTGTAGTATGTGTGAGAGGCAGAGGGATGTAGAGACAGAACAATTACAGTGAGGAAAATAGGGGAGGGAGGGGGGGGGGAGAGGGGGGGAAACAGGCAGAGATAATGAATAATCTTTCTTATTCATTCATTCTCTCTCTCTCTCTCTCTCTCTCTCTCTCTCTCTCTCTAAAATAAAGGAAAGACAGGAGTAGAGAGACGAACAAATACAGAGAGGTAAATAGAGAGAGAGAATAATCTTTATCATTCATTCATTTTCTCTCTCTCTCTCTCTCTCTCTCTCTCTCTCTCTCTCTCTCTCTCTAAAGGAAAGGAAAGACAGGAGTAGAGACACGAACAAATACAGCGAGGAAAATAGGGAGAAAACAGAGAGAAACAGACAGACGGAAAAAAAGCAAAAAAAAACTATTAGGGAGTGAGAAAGAAAACAGAACCTACACACGAACAGAAACAGAAAAGAAAATATATATAGAAACCACAAAACAAAACAAGAACAAAATCCCAAGAAAAATCAGCGCATCACAAGATCTACTACTCACCAGTATAATCGGAGTCTAGTTCTCATCCTCATCAGACATCACATCCAACGGAAAATCAGGGCATCAAATTACCTTCCAACAAACGAAACGAACATCAGACATGCAGTCACTACTGGTCTGATTGCCTCCAGAAACACAAGACGAACCATGCTTATCCCTACACATTGGATTCTTGTCGTTTGCACAATTTAATCTTTTCATGGTGCAGAAATCCACACAAGAAACGACAATCACAGCGTCTACACAACATCACCACAGCGAATGAAGGGTTGCTACAGTCATTGTAGATGTGTCTGTCCTTTCAGAACGAAGAGCCAAAGCCTGGTGAAACCCTGGTTCATTCGCTTAGGATTCCAGCAGAGGAAACGTGCACACACTGTCAATGAATCTCGTGATGTCAGAATAATATTTTAGTCTTTGGGAAGAAAAGATATATATAAATAAAACCCTGAGTAAATTATAAAAAGTGCACATTCACAGTGTCATGATACTTGTTTGTTTGTAAGCAGTAATCCTCTGAATAACATTCAATGTGTAGAACCTATTTGAAGGATTAAACATGTAGGGAAACAATTTGACTTTTTAAAAAAAAATGCCAAGTTAGGTTTTTCACAGATGGGTCGAATCCTTTCCTATCCTGATTATTTCTCGCGGCTACTTCTTGTCTACACCAGCACACTCACAGCATCGTTATTCTATCGACACCAAGCTTCTACAGCAACAGACAACGAACGAGTCTCGTTTACCTGTCCGCACGAAACAACCTTGTCATTGTCATGCAGAATTGTCACGAACGACTTGAAGGTGGATTATTGGTAAGACCGGCTCCTTTGTGCTCCCTGAACACTTCAAAAGAGAAAACACAACCCCATCCTGACTTCAGCACATACAAAGAAAGAAGAAAGTTTTCATTTCCTATTCATTCAAAAAAGACACTGAGATTTTTTTTCTTTCTTAAACATGGATGCAAGCTTCACGCTTGGTACATCCCATTTATGAAGTTGGCAACAACCAGAATTCATTGACGAGAGGTATTCCTCTAGCTCACAAACAGTATCAAGCTATTTCAAAATAAAAAAGAACACCACAGTTCGCGTATTACCAGCACTCCAGACCCTACCACCTTTAGTCAAGTCAGCCCGCTAGGCAAAAAAACCCAAAAAGCCCAACCAGAACCTGTACGGGATAGTCTACGTCTTTGCAATCTTTCTACAACTGCCAAACACAGTTAAAAAAAAAAAAAGAAATCTAAAAATACAGAAA
>CM060346.1:12518115-12533115 GCA_030674155.1 Stramonita haemastoma
CACGCACTAAGACATCCACAGAAAATAAAAACACACATTTTAAAACTCATTTGATTTTAAACAAATTTTGTAAGTTTGAATGTATCAAATTTGTTCCAACAAACAGTGCAGCCCCTTAGTCCTGTACGTCCGCTAGCTTCCTAACCACAATAAACACGTGCAGGGTCAACACTGTAGGACCACAAGCATCCTCATTTGATGAGCATTTCCAGCTTTCTCGAAACTACCTGGTATGGTGCTATTCTTTCATACTTTTCTTTTAATCTGCAAAACTCAGGATTTTCTTTTTTCTGTTTAGAACTACTTGGTACTACTTGGAAGGTAAAGGTGAAGTGTAGCCAAAGATCATTGCCCATTCATCCATTCATCGGTGGATCGGTGGTGTGGAGGCAACACGCCTAACTAGAAAGCGAAATGTCTGGGTCGGAGTGTGCGGTGGTTCGAATCCCGTTCGGGCCTAAAACTTTCCCCACATCCATCAGACCATGATTGGTGGTCTGGGTAATAGTCTTTCGGATGACACGTATAACCAAGGTCCCATGTGTTATATATTATTATTTAGCGGACGTAAAAGAACCCACGGCAACAAGAGGGTTGACCCTGGCAAAATTCTGTAGAAAAAAGCCACTCTGATATGGAAACAAATACAGTTGCAGCCAAAAAAAAGACCCCCCAAAATGGGTGGCGCTGCACTTTTGGCGACACGCTCTCCCCAGGGACAGCATCCCGAATTTCACGCAGAGAAATCTGCAGTGACATAAAGTGGTATAAATAAATAAATAGATAAATAAATGAATCCTGCGCTTGTTGCGTAGACAGGCTCTGGAAAACACAGGTCGCTAGCAAGTGTGTAGGCTGCAGTACTAAACAAGATGAATGCGAAGAGATACAGACCGGTCAGCACAGGCATGTGACACTGTCTGTGATCGTTATAGCAAGGATAGGGGAGAGAGAGAGAGATTTGATTTGATTTGATTTGATTTGATTTATTCTTTTATATCGAGGATAATGGAATAAGCACTCTTGTGCTTTTTTACACCGTGTGTATGCAGTTTTGTAAATGGCATCTGTTTCCACCGGCACACGATGGCCTACTCTTACGAAAAGCGGAACAGGATTTAACGTGTGCGCAATATGTTCTGCGTGCGTTCGCACACGGGGCCTCGGTTTAAAGTCTCATCCGAGGGACTTTAGGGGAGAGTGGAGTCAGCACTGATGTTAACTCCAGGATAAAAAGAGAGAGAGAGAGGGAGAGAGAGAGAGAGAGAGAGAGAGAGAGAGAGAGAGAGAGAGAGAGAGAGAGAGAGAGAGAGACAGAGAGACAGAGAGACAGAGAGACAGAGAGACAGAGAGACAGAGAGAGACAGAGACAGAGACAGACAGACAGACAGACAGAGACAGAGAGACAGAAACAGAGACAGAGACAGAGACAGACAGACAGAGAGGGAGGCAGAGAGAGAGACAGACACAGCCACAGACAAAGACATAGAGAGAAATAGGGAGACAGAGAAACGGAGAGATTCGAGACAAAAAGAGAGACGATAAGCCATATAGAGACAGAGAGGCAAGCAGCCACACACAGACCGCCAGACAAACATACAGACAGACAAACGGTCAGAAAGAATGCTCAATACAAACATAAAAGCGCCTAACTTTTTACGAAAATACTCCACAAATCAAGGCCCTAATGCACAGTTATTGAGTTACCTATGTCTGTAATCTACAACATCCTACAGTTTTCTCTGCCAGGTTTACCCAACACATAAAACGTTGACTTACTGCACAGATCGTCAGATTGTGTTTTTTGTTCTTAGTATTAAATTGATCAATGTGTGTGCTGTGCATGCGTGCGTGAGTGCGTGCGTGTGCGTGCGTGTGTGTGTGTGTCTATGTGTGTTTATATTATATATATATATATTATATATATATATATATATATTATGTGTGTGTGTGTGTGTGTGTGTGCGCACGCGCGCGCGCGCGCGCGCGTGTGTGTGTTTGTGTTTGTGTGTGTGTGTGTGTGTGTGTGTGTGTGTGTGTGTGTGTGTGTGTGTGTGTGTGTGTTGAATTTGTTTGTTATTCTCGATGCCCCAAAAGGGGTGAAAGGAATTAAATCTTGAATCTTGAATCTTGTGTTTATGTGTTTATGTGTTTACGTGTGTGTATGTTGTGGTGTGTGTGTGTGTGTGTGTGTGTGTGTGTGTGTGTGTGTGTGTGTGTGTGTGTGTGTGTGTGTGTGTGTGTGTGTGTGTGTGTGTGTGTGTGTGTGTGTTGAACTTGTTTGTTATTCTCCATGCCCCAAAAGGGGCGAAGGAATTAAATCTTGAATCTTGAATCTTGTGTTTATGTGTTTACGTGTGTGTGTGTGTGTGTGTGGTGTGTGGGGGGGGGGGGGGGGGGGGGGGGGGGGGCTCGGGGGGGGGGGGGGGGTGTCACGTTAAATCCTGTTCCGCTTTTCGTAAGAGTAGGCCATCGTGTGCCGGTGGGAACAAATGACATTTACAAAACTGCATACACACGGGGACTGTATGTAAAAAAGCACAAGATTGCTTATTCCATTATCCTCGATATAAAAGAATAAATCAAATCTCTCTCTCTCCTCTCTCTCTCCTCTCCTCTCTCTCTCTATCTCTCTCTCTCTCTCTCTCTCTCTCTCTCTCTCTCTCTCTCTCTCTCTCTCTCTCTTCTCTCTCTCTCCTCTCTCTCTCATCCAAAATGAAGTCTGAGTACTGTGTGTTCAGAACGCGAGTACCCAAACTGAGTCAGCAGACAGAAAAAGTTGATGTATTGCATCAGAAGATTAATGTTGCATATCAACTCCCCATAGCGGAAGCAGACAACAAAGCCTTTGATACACTAATTCAGCATTGTCGATTTAACTTCGTTGGAAGTGTTGTTGTTGTTTTTGTTGCTGTTCTTTTTTGTAGCTGTTGTTGTTTTAACATTCACATCTACACCACTTTAAGTCATCGTAGATTATCCTGCGTGAAATTTTGCCAGAGACAACTCTCGTGTTGCCGTGGGTTCTTTTACCTGCACTAAATAATTATGTGTTACATCAGTTTGTCGTCTCATTCAAAGGACTGGTACCTAGACCACCACTCTGGTCTAATAGATGGTGGAAAAGTTTTGTTTTGGCCCAAACGGGATTTAAACGACAGCACACTTCCGACCCGGACTTTTCACTTTCTGGACAGGCGCGTTACCTCTAGACCACCGATCCACTCCTGTTGTTGTTGTTGTTGTTGTTGCTGCTGTTATTGTTGTTGTTGCTGCTGTTGTTGTTGTTGTTGCTGCTGCTGCTGTTATTGTTGTTCTGTTGTTATTGTTGCATGCTCCCCAGTTAAACACCCTGGGGGTCACCCCGAGCATGCACTCTGTCTGACTCACTCATCCCACCTGGGAATGAATCACTGTGAGACTGTAAGTACAATTAAGATAAATAAAAAAAACACATCAGTTTTTTTCCTTTAGTATCGCTCCTATAGGCAGCCATATTCCAGCTTTTGATGTTTGTTTTCTCTTTTAAAGGAGAGTGCAGGTTGTTATGCTAAAAGCTTTGTCATGGTTGAAGATATTCTCAATATTTAAAAGGAAAACAAAGTGAGAGTTCAATGGTAATGATGATGATACATAACATTTATATAGATCTAGTGCTGAATATTGCAATGCAGACAAATCATAGCCATTGCATCCAAACCATTCCCGCGCATGCAACCAGTCATAAATAGATATAATAGATTTTACATTTACACACACGCACGCACACACGCACACGCACACGTACACGCACGCGCACGCGCACACACACACACACACACACACACACACACACACACACACACACACACACATTCACACGCACACGCACACGCACACATATACATACACACGCACGCACGCGTGCGCGCACACGCATACACATACACACACACACACAAACAGTGTGTGCGTGTGTGTGTGTGTGTGTGTGTGTGTGTGTGTGTGTGTGTGTGTGTGTGTGTGTGTGTGTGTGTGTGTGTGTGTGTGTGTGATACGCTACCAGAAGGCGATAGAGAGGGAAGAGAATGGTTGACAGTAGGACCAGATGTGAGGTCTAATGATGGAGTGAAGATCCTAGGTAGAAAAGAATGTGTGTGTGTGTGTGTGTGTGTGTGTGTGTGTGTGTGTGTGTGTGTGTGTGTGTGGTGTGTGTGTGTGTGTGTGTGTGTGTGTGTGTGTGTGTGTGTGTGTGTGTGTGTGTGTGTGTTGAGGGTGGATTTGAACAGTATCAAATAAAGGATTTGGATGAAAGGAGAGACGGGGAGTTCATTCCAAATTTAGTGGATGTCTGGGCACTTAGATTACGTCAATAGTAGACAAAGCTGTTGGCTTGGACCATGATTGACATAGACATGCTTTGTAATTTTTAAATGAATGAGAGCTGTAAAGACAATAGCATTGATTTTTTTTTTACAGAAAAAAACCCCATAACAACAGCGGCAACCAACAAACAACAAGAAAGAAACTGCTTTTGCAGTTACTTCTTGCTGATCTCTCTCTCTCTCTCTCTCTCTCTCTCTCTCTCTCTCTCTCTCTCTCTCTCTCTCTCTCTCTCTCTCTCTCTCTCTCTCTCTCTCTCTCTCTCTCTCTCTCTCTCTCTCTCTCTCTCTCTCTCTCTCTCTCAAATACAGTCTGAGTACTTCATGTCTCCGCAACAAGTGCCTCAATCTTCAGGAAAGGAGAGATCTGGGTATTGATTCAAACCTATTGTAAATCAGCATTGGCAATGGGAAGAAGCAGACGACACAATGCCTTTGCACACTTCTGTCTTGTTAGTCTATGGAGAATGTGGTTTGCTTTTTGTCATATAAGTAACAACAACAGCAGCAGCAGCGGTAATAACAACAGAAAAGATAATAACAGTAATAATAACAGCATGGATTACCTGTTTTTGTGGAAAAGAAAATTTCGTGGTTTTAAGGAAGGAAACGTGTACCTGTTTTCTAGAAGAAAGAGTTTACCTGTCTTTGTGGAAGAAAGAGAATAATTTTTGTGGAAGAAGGAGTTTGGTTTTTGTGGAAGAAAGAGTTTTTTTCTCTTTGTGGAAGAAAGAGTTTACTTGGTTTTTGTAGAAGAAAGAGTTTACCTAGTTTCTGTGAAAGATAGAGATTGTGAAAGAAAGAGTTTACCTGGTTTTTGTGGAAGAAAGAGTTTTTCTGGTTTATTTGGAAGAAAAAGTTTACCTCTTTTGTGGCCGAAAGAGTTTTTCTGGTTTATTTGGAAGAAAGAGTTTACCTGGGTTTTGTGGAAAAAAGAGTTTTTCTGGTTTATTTGGAAGAAAGAGTTTACCTGTTTTTGTTAAAGAAAGACATTATCTGGTTTTTGTGGAAGGAAGAGTTTACCTGTTTTTGTTAAAGAAAGACATTATCTGGTTTTTGTGGAAGGAAGAGTTTACCTGGTTTTGTTAAAGAAAGACATTATCTGGTTTTGTGGAAGAAAGAGTTTGCCTGTATTTTGTGGAAGAAAGGGTTTACCTGTTTTGTGGGGAAGAAAGAGATATCCTGGTTTTTGTGGGAGAAAGAGTTTGCCTGCTTTTTGTGGGAGAAAATGTTTCTATCTTTTTTGTGCAAAAAAAGTTTACCTGTTTTTTGTGGACGAAAGAGTTTGTTTGGTTTATGTGGAAGAAATAGTTTTAGCTGGTCTATATGGAAGGAAGAGTTAACCTGGTTTTGTTGGAAGAAAGAGTTTACCTGTTTTTGTTGGAAGAAGGAGTTTTCATGTTTTTTTGTCAAAGAAAGAGTTTATCTGTTTTTGTGAAAGAAAAGAGTTTACCTGTTTTTGGTGGAAGAAAGAGTTTACCTGTTTTTGTGGAAGAAAGAGTTTACCTGTTTCTGTGGAAGAAAGAGTTTGTCTCGTTTATGTGGAAAAAAGAGTTTTTACCTGGTCTCTATGGAAGAAAAAGTTAACCTGGTTTTTGTGGAAGATAGAGTTTTACCTGTTTTTTTGTGGAAGAAAGAGTTTACCTGTTTTTGTGGAAGAAAAAGTTTACCTGTTTCTGTGGAAGAAAGAGTTTGTCTCGTTTATGTGGAAAAAAGAGTTTTTACCTGGTCTTTATGGAAGAAAAAGTTAACCTGGTTTTTGTGGAAGATAGAGTTTACCTGTTTTTTGTGGATGAAAGTGTTAACCTGATTTTTGTGAAGGAAAGTGTCAACCTGGTTTTTGTGAAAGAAAGAGAATACCTGGTTTTTGTGGAAGAACAAATTTTGGCTGTTTTTTATGAGAAAGAGTTTTCCTGGTTTTTTTGTGTGTAAAAAAGTTAACCTGTTTTGTGTGGGGAAAAAGTTTGCCTACTTTCTGCTGGAAGAAAGAGATTACCTGGGTTTTGTGAAAGAAAGAGATTACCTGGGTTTTGTGGAAGAAAGAGATTACCTGGGTTTTGTGGAAGAAAGAGATTACCTGGGTTTTGTGGAAGAAAGAGATTACCTGGGTTTTGTGAAAGATATTACCTGGGTTTTGTGGAAGAAAGAGATTACCTGGGTTTTGTGGAAGAAAGAGATTATCTGGGTTTTGTGAAAGAAGGAGATTACCTGGATTTTTTAAAAAGAAAAACATTACCTGGTTTTTGTGGAAGAAAGAGTTGATCAATTTTTTAATTTTTTTTAAGAAAAACATTACCTGGCTCGTGTGGACGAAAGAGTTTGCCTGTTTTGTTGTAAGAAAGAGTTTGCCTGTTTTGTTGTAAGAAAGAGTTTGCCTGTTTTGTTGGAAGAAAGAGTTTGCCTGTTTTGTTGTAAGAAAGAGTTTGCCTGTTTTGTTGGAAGAAAGAGTTTGCCTGTTTTGTTGTAAGAAAGAGTTTGCCTGTTTTGTTGGAAGAAAGAGTTTGCCTGTTTTGTTGGAAGAAAGAGTTTGCCTGTTTTGTTGGAAGAAAGAGTTTATCTGTTTTGTGGAGGAAAGAGTTAACCTGCTTTTTGTGGAAGAAAGAGTTACCTGTTTTTTTTACTGAAAGAAAGACATTATCTGGTTTTTGTGGGAGAAAGAGTTTGCCTGATTTTTTTCGGACAAAAGAGTTTACCTGTTTTTTGTGGAAGAAAGAGTTTACCTGTTTTTGTGGAAGAAAGAGTTTACCTGTTTTTTGTGGAAGAAAGAGTTTGCCTGGTCTTTATGGAAGAAAGAGATAACCTGTTTTTTGTGGAAGAAGACTTTTGGCTGGTTTGTATGAGAAAAAGTTTTCCTGTTTTTTTGTAAAAAAAAAAAAAAAGTTAACCTGTCTTGTGTGGGGGAAAAAGTGTGCCTAATTTCTGTGGAAGAAAGAGATTACCGGGTTTTTGTGGAAGAAAGAGGTTATCTGGGTTTTTGAAAGAAAGACATTACCTGGTTTTTGTGGAAGAAAGAGATTACCTGGTTGTTGTGGAAGAAAGAGTATACCTGTTTTTGCCGAAGAAAGAGTTGACCTAGTCTTGTAGAAGAAAGAGATTACCTGGTTGATGTGGAAGAAAGAGATTACCTGTTTTTGCCGAAGAAAGAGTTGACCTAGTCTTGTGGAAGAAAGAGATTACCTGGTTGATGTGGAAGAAAGAGATTACCTGGTTGATGTGGAAGAAAGAGTATACCTGGTTTTTGCGAAGAAAGAGATTGACCTGGTCTTGTGAAAGAAAGAGATTACCTGGTTGATGTGGTTCAAGGAGAAAAAGATACTGGAGAGGAGCATAGCAAACAATTCAAACTGGTGCAAGCTAGGCAAAAACAAACGCACAAACATGCACAGCATAACACGTTCTTATTAAAGAAAATGTGGTACTTTGCTCAATGCGGTTCTTTTTTTTTCTTTTTTCTATGAAAACGAAGGGGGCAATAGCACACATACAGAACAGGAGCAAACCAGAATACAAAGCACAACTTCCCCAGTCAATAACACAGTCTAATAGAAAGTCAGCTCTTTGCTGCATGTACGTTCTTTTTTTCTTTTTCTAACAGTGGGAATAGTCAGTAGTGGTAGAGCACAGCTTTCCCTCAGTTAAGCAGCGTCGAGCGTTGGTTTCCAGTTGGATGACCGTTGCGCCCCCCCACCCCCCCCCCCCCCCCCCCCCCCCCCCCTGCCCAGTTCACCCAGCTGTAAACGGGTATCTGTCCTCTTTAGGGCCAGGGAAGGTAAAGCAGCGAGGGAGAGGAGATGGGCGCCCCCCTCAATATGCTGGCCTCTAGAGAAGCTGAGGTCTCTGATGCTTCGCTCCCCTACGACCACCTAGGTTATGGGACACCTTTACCTTTCTTTACCTTTTGTTCTTATTGAAACTAGTTTTCATATTGACTTGATTTTGTTGATACCAGATTGAGATTGTCAATTTAACTCGTGCTTTTCTTTTCACATACTCTCTCTCTCTCTCTCTCCTCTCTCTCTCTCTCTCTCTCTCTCTCTCTCTCTCTCTGAGATAACTTTTGCGTGGACTTGAAATTATTAGCTGTGGTCATTAATTAATGATAGTTCCTACTCAAGGCAAGGGCCGGACGAAGAACAAAGTCTGTTAATACTTATATATTTGCTACTTGGAACAATGCTTAACAATATCTCTTTCTCACACATTCACACACAGAAGCATTATAGTTTTTGATATTTTCTTGCATTCAAACTCATACCAGTTTAAGATAGTACGGGAAACAGACGGAGAGGGGAATTCGATGGGTACGGGGAGGGGAGGAATGGGGAGAGGAGGCAGTATTAACATCAGTGCTGACTCCGCTTTTCGTAAGAGTAGGCCATTGTGTGCCGGTGGGAACAGATGACAATATTTACCAAAAAAAAACTGCGTTCACACGGGGACTGGATGTAAAAAAAAGCACATGAGTGCTTATTCTATTATCCTCGATATAAAAGAATCATTTCAAATCAAATCAAATCTATACACAATTCGAAGTTCCGTAGCAAGGGTGCGTGCGCTTATTCACTGTCAGACAATTCCTCCGTGGGTCTGTGTTTGTTTGGCCCACCGCGTTTTGTTGGTTGGTTCTTTTTATGTTTGTTTGTTGTTGTTGTTTTTGGATTGGTTTGATTGTATTAGAGTCCCAGCGGAATGCTCAGATCTAGGGACTGTGTCATCAACCAGCTAATGTGAAGTTCCTATTTTGCTTCATGTACATAATGTGTAAACTAGACATTCTTTTTACATCGAATTTTTAAAACATGTTTTCTAAAATTGAAAGAATACAAAAAAGTTCATGGAATATCCAGTCAGATTGATATTTTTGTTAAGCACTTAACGGCATCGAAACACATTTTCGCTCCTATCAAAGACAACGATAGTTGATGATTGAGCGTTCGACGACGAAGAAGTAAATGTAATATTTCGTGTGATGCAAATGATGTAAAATTTCCAAAGAAAACTGCTGACGAATTCTTCGCGGAGTAGTTATTTTGTAAGTTTCTCCAGATCACTCCCCTGAAGCAGTTGTCCTGTATGATTCTTAGTGATAGCAAAGAACCAGGGGAGACAATTCAAAGCATGGGGCGACAACTTTTATGACATTTAGTAGTTTTAAAGAAGGCAACAGTGTTTTTATTTATCAGGGGAGGGAATTCGAAGCCCCTCGCATTAACACGAAAGGTACAGATGGGTACAGAAAAATGTGAATTTTTTCTCTTTTTTTCCCCTAACATGTTTTTGGAATAAAAGCTACATGAAGAATTTTATCCATTGGTACAGCATATATAGATTATTATTGCTTAAATTCTGACAGAAGTGAAAAAGAAGTGAAAGACGCCTTATAATTACTCGTCTTTGACATCTAATATTTATAAGTATCAATACGACAGCAGGTGTTATATAATAAAAAATACACGCATAGAGCGTTCCTGACATCTTAAGATCAACTGTAATGAAAGTAGATCAATGGCTATTTCTTTTCACTCATCTGTCATGGTAGGTGCAATCCAATTTTCAAGGTACCATCTTTTTAAATCAAAGTATAGAATTTTTCTTTTAGCTCTGATAAACGTTCATATTTGTTATCTCTTTTTTTTCCCTTTACAAGTGGTGGTGGGGGGGGGGGGGGGGGGGTGCATCAGCAGAACGATTGATAATGGTATTAAAGTTCGAGATTTATCTTAGTTCTCTCTCTCTCTCTCTCTCTCTCTCTCTCTCTCTCTCTCTCTCTCTCTCTCTCTCTCTCTCTCTCTCTCTCTCTCTCTCTCTCTCTCTCGTGTGTGTGTGTGTGTGTGTGGGGGGGGGGGGGGGGGGGGGGGGGGGCTATTTCCGCATGTCAAGGTGTAAACATCGACTGAAGCTGCTCTCTCTTCAAAGATTGCCAGAACATTGCGCTGGCAATTTGAAGACCCGGGTTCGAGTCCGGTCGAGGAATTTTTCTTCCTGGAGTTAACATCAGTGCTGACTCCACTCTCCCCAAAAGTCCTTCGGATGAGACTTTAAACCGAGGCCCCGTGTGCGAACGCACGCAGAACATCTTGCGCACACGTTAAATCCTGTTCCGCTTTTCGTAAGAGTAGGCCATCGTGTGCCGGTGGGAACAGATGACATTTACAAAACTGCATACACACGGGGACCGGATGAAAAAAAAGCACATGATTGCTTATTCTGTTATCCTCGATATAAAAGAATAAATAAATAAATAAATAAATAAGATAAATTCCTGTTGTTCGAGCCTTGTATGGGACCTGAAACCTTGCAGTCGACATCATGCCTGCTGTACCTTTGCTGTTCCAGTCAGTGTGCGGCTGTTTTTTCTGGACTTTCGGTGCATTCATGCACAGACGAGTGTTGAAGAAAATGTCAACATTCTACCGGACATTGAAGATGAAAAACTGGCAAGGCGGTGTTTACCGTAGGACTGACCCTCTCACTTTTTGCCCACGGAATTTTACTACAAAGATGCGGTGATGTGGAGTTGAATCCTGGACCTTTACCTTCACAGAGCGCCAAAACGGACAGCATGCGACAGACGAGACTGGGTTCCAGTAAGACACCTGCCGATGTCAAGTCCCCTTCCCCACGGTTGCCTGCTGATCCTACCATGTCTGAGATGATGGCCTATCTCCAGAAAATTGACAATAAATTTGAAGGTAAATTTGACGGCATGCAAGAAGAAATGAGAAAGACAAATGAGACACTTGCTGCGTTGCGTGAAGATGTGTTGTCACTGAGGCAAGAAGTCAATGATCTTAAACGTGAAAACCAAACGTTGAAAGAGAAGAGTGACACTTTGACAGAAAAGGTCCAACAATTATAATGAAAGACAGATGATGTAGAGTGTCGTTCAAAGCGGAACAATGTCATCATCCACAGCATACCTCGTGAAAAAAATGAAACCAGACAGGAGTGTGAAGGACTAATACAGGACATGTTGACTGACAAACTGGAACTGATTCACAACATACACTTTGACCGACTGCACAGAATGAATGGTAAACCAGATTCACCCATAATTGGATGTTGTACTTTCTATAAGGAAAAGGAGAAACTGCTCAGTGTCAGGCACAAGCTTAAAGGAACCAAAGTCTTCATCAATGAAGACTTTTCCTTTAAAGTTAGGGAAATCCGTAAACAGCTTGTGTCTCACATGAAAGCAGCAAGAAACGAGCAAAAGAAAGTGTCAATGGTGTACGACCCGACCACCTAATCATTGATGGTCAGAAATTCTATCTGGACCATCAAAAAAATCTTGGGCTTGCAACCTAGGTAGACGGCCGGCCCAGCACAGAGGCTGTAACATCAGCAACACACGAAAATGTCCTGGGGCTGTTTTTGTTACAAAGGGAACTAAAAAAAAGTCGGTCACTGCACGCACCGCATAATTATTAGCAAAGCAACTCGAAGCAGTACACGTGGAAATGACACTTTGTTTGTAAACAATGTACAGGCACATGATAAAAAGACTGAAGACAGTGCACAGAATGTTGCTGTTGAAATTTGTGTTAAAAACGTCAATGTTGATGAATGTTTAAATGATGGTGATGAAACGCTAAATGATGTTAATGCTGAAAATGATGATGATGATGATGATGATGATGATGATGATGATGATGATGATGATGATGATGATGATGATGATATTTTTGCTAGTGACAAAACAATGTCTTCTGTGAGATGTGATGAACCCCTTCAAACACTGCTGAATGTTTTTTTGTCAATGTCAAGGTCAGTACCGTTGAAGACCAGAGAAGCTGAGAGTAGTGCCGAAAATCAAAGTGAATCTTCTAGTGTAGACGATGGTGTCATTGAAAATCGTTGTGATATGAATGTCTCTATGAGAAAAGAAAAACTTGCATCTTTTTTGCACTGGAATGTGAATGGCTTGCTTCCAAAACTATGTGATAAAGATTTTGTTTCCTATGTAACATCTTTTGATTTTGTGTCTCTTGCTGAGACTTTTGTTGAATACTTGGACTCATCATTGTTTAATGATTATGAATGTTTTTGTAAACCAGCAATTTGATTTACAAAGCTAGGAAAGCGTTCTGGTGGTGTTATATGTTTAATAGAGAAAGAGTTTCTGCCAAGCATACAAGAGATAAAAACTGATTACAGAAATGTTCATGTTTTCCTTATTAACAGAGACCTGTTTGCTTTATCTAAAGATGTATTGTATATATGTGCTTATATTCTGCCAGAGAGTTCACTGTACTATGACTTTTTGACACAGATAATGGTATAAGTGAACTTGAGGACTGTCTGATTGATGTACTGGTGGATCTTGATGATATTCATGTACTTTTAGATGGGGATTTGAACAGTAGAGTATCAGATGTCTCTCAAGATGTGTGTGATTACAATAATATTTTTCAGTTAAATGATAATGTTGATGGTATCAGAAGGTGCTCTGAAGGTAAATTTTGGAATAGATATGGCAAAATGTTGTTGAATATGTGTACTGCATTGAATTTGTATATTCTAAATGGTGTTTGTGTTGATGATCGTCAAGGGCACTTCACCTATATATCAGAGACAGGCAACAGTGTGAATGATTATTTTTAGCTTCTTCTGACTTGTTTGCCTCTATTTATATGTCATGCAGTCTTTATGTAAATGAGCGTGTGGAATCAGATTATCTGCCTCTGGAATTCAACATGTGTTTAACACAAAATAAGAAGTATGAAGAAAATGTAGAAAGCAGTGACAGTGTAGTAAAGAACATAGAAGTTATATAAAAATTTCAGTGGTATGAAGAATATGCTTGTGTTTTTTCTTAGCAGATGAATAGTGAAGTTGTGTTACAGACACTACATCATGCTATAAGTCTTATCAAAGATGATATAGACGCTGCTTTAGAAATGTTCAACTCTTGCATTAAAAGGCAATATGAACCATTGAAAAAAAGGATCAAGATAAATGATAAATGCAAGAGTGTTGATTGGTATGACCAAGAATGTCCAAATTCTAAAAGAACTGCAAGAAAATTATTAAGAAAATATCGAAAAAACCCCGACAGATGAAATTGTAATAACTACTTTAAAGCATGAAAAGATTATAAATGCATGCTTAAAAGTAAAAAGAAAGCGTATAATGAAAATCTTGTTAAATCTCTCGTTTCTTCTGTGAATAATCAGCATGAATTTTGGAAAAAGTGTGCACAAGATATCAGCAAAGAAAGCGTTAACAGCTAATAGTTTCAGTTGGTGATTGGTTTCATCATTTTAAACATTTGCTCGAGAGAGAAACCATAGATGCAACTGATTGTGTGAACGAAAATGAAGTCGATGACATTCCTGATGATACAAGTTTCTTGGATCGACCTATCACAAGAGAGGAAATATTGTTAGTAATTAGAAGACTAAAGAATAACAAGTCTGCCGGACCAGACGGGATTATAGGGGAACTGCTTAAGAATGCAGGAAATTTTGTTGTAGAATTTTTTCTTGAATTTCTTAATGCAATTTTTGACAATGGGGTATTTCCCAAGTTATGGACAGATTCGATTATACTGCCATTGTTCAAGAAAGGTTCAACAAATGACCCAGGAAATTATAGAGGCCTTTCATTGTGTGATGTTAGTAGTAAGTTGTATAGTTCAATAATTAATCGTAGAATACAAGAATGGGTTGAACAAAATAATATCACTGGTGAACACCAAGCAGGCTTTAAGAAAGGTTACTCTACAATTGATCGTATGCTTACACTTATGGCAATAATACAGAAGCAGTTCACATTAAATCGAAAATTATAATGTAGCTTTCATAGATTTTGAAAAGGCATTCGACTCTGTCTCAAGAAACTTATTATGGCCAATCTTGCAAAATTCTGGAATTGAGGGTAAACTGTTTAGATGTATCAAAAGTATGTATTGCAATGTAAAGGCAAAGATTAGATGTGGTGCTAGTTTTACTGATTATATCACTTGCACAAGAGAAGTTAAACAGGGTGATGCTTGTAGTCCTGTCCTTTTTTCATTATTTATTAATGAACTAGCTAAAGATATAATAAATGGTGGAAGACATGGTGCAACACTCACCCCTGATATTACAGAATTGTGCATTTTGTTACTAGCAGATGATATAACTCTCATATCTGTAACACCAACAGGTCTTCAAACTCAGTTTAACAATCTTAGTCAAACAGCAGCCAAGCTTCAGCTTAGGGTAAATATGAATAAGAGCAACATAGTAGTCTTTAGAAAGGGTGGATATCTTGCAGCAAGGGGAAAATGGGTGTTTAATGGGGAGGAAATGGCTATTGTAAACTGTTACAAATATCTTGGCATAAAATTTTCTACAAGGCTTAGTTTTACCGCTGCTTGTAAAGATCTTACCAGCAAAGCAAAGAATGCTTTATTGTTTATTTTAAGGAAAATGTATGCAATAAATAATAATTCTCTGCAAGTCCTTCTGAAGATTTTTGACACACAGGTTGCACCAATAACATTATATGGAGCTGAAATATGGGGACTAGATAAGGCTGCTTTTTGTATTGAAAGGGTTCACTTGTATGCACTTAAGAGGATTTTGGGCATGACTAGTAAAACTGGAAACGATCTTGTTTATGGCAAAACTGGCCGATACACTGTTTGGATTAC
>CM060346.1:12540615-12548115 GCA_030674155.1 Stramonita haemastoma
CGCAGCATACATCCCCAAAGTCGGAATGTGGCTACCTTCATGGTGGGCAAGAATGGTTGTATACACGAAGTCATCACCATTTTAAAGCTCGGAGAAACGAAAAAAAAGGGAAAAAAAGACAAAAAGGAACAGGTCCTGTTCTATGGCAAACGGACAGCTTGCACCCTCCAGCTACTCAACGCTCAGTGTGAAAGCTTTCGGCCATATTGGGCTCTTTCACGTGTGTACCTTTGTGAATGTCATTGAAACTTTTGGGTTCGACGCCGTCTTCATAGTTTTCTTAACAGCTCTCTCTCCCTGAAGTCATATCATGGGTACGTAAATGTTGGGTAAAACCGGTGGCATATGCAAAATCTCACCATTAGTAAATTCCGGAGCTCTAGTTGAGGAACCTCCCCCTCCTCCATTTTCTAAAACGCTTCGTGTAGAAGTTGCGCCTCTTTAAAGTCACTGGTCCAAGCCATTAGATTTGTGAGGTCCATCTGAACCTTCTTTCACCTTCTCTTTCACCTTTCCCGTAGTTTTGTAGAACCTCGGAGCACCACTGTAAATTTCACAACCAGCTTCGTCCACTTCTTGGAGTTTTCAACTTTCTGTAGCAAGTCGGTCCATTCGAGGCCAGTCCACTCTCTGATGTCTTCCCATCGTTTCTTCTGTCTGCCTCTTCGTCTCTCTCCTTATTCTGTTCCCTGTATGACAGTCTTGGCAAGTCCCGATGTTCGTGTGACGTGCCCGTACAACTTCAGTTTGTGTTCTTTCACTGAATTTCAGGAGCTCTTCATATTTGATCGGTGGTCTGGGGGTAACGCACCTGCCTAGAAAGCGAAAAGTCCGGGTCGAAATGTGCGGTGGTTCGAATCCTGTTTGGGCCCAAACTTTTCCCCCCATCCATTAGATCACGAGTGGTGGTTTGGATGGTAGTCTTTCGGATGAGACAATAAACCAAGGTCCCGTGTGTTACACATCATTTAGCGCACGTAAAAGAACCCACAGCATAAAGAGGGTTGTCCCTGGCAAAATTCGGTAGAAAAAAGCCACTCTGATAGGGAAACAAATACAATTGCAGACAGGAAAAAGAAAAAATAATGGGTGGCGCTGCACTTGTGGCGACACATTCTCCCCAGGGAGAGCAGCTCGAATTTCACGCAGAGAAATCTTCTGTGACATAAAGTGGTAAAAAAAATGTCCTGATGGCGTTTTCAATTGTGGTTTCCAATCCAGTATGGTTGTTTATAGCCCCGACGACTAGTTCTGGTTTTCACTTAATTAATTAATTAATTAATTAATTAATTAATTAATCAATTAATTAATTAATTAATTTATCTGTCTATATCGGGGATAATTAGTGATGTGATATCAAGATGTTTGCGAAAGCATTTCATCTCCATTGCCAGTATCCTTCCTTCAATGTCCGCTGTCATGGTCCACGCTTCCATCTGAATGGTAAGGTTGAACAGGACCGTGTGTCATCTCCTGAAGGGACGGATGGATTTTCGATGACTCCAGTGTAAGGCGATGTGATGTCTAGAACTATCTATATCCAGTCTGTCAGAATGGACATCTCTGTCTGTTTCTGGCAGCATAAGTCTGGTTTTTATGTTGTTTCCATGGAAACGATTTATGGCAATGAGGCTGCAGAAACGGGCCGCCAAGAAAAAGTAGAGAGAGAGAGAGAGAGGGGGGGGGGGGGGGTAAGGGAGAAAGAGAGGGGGAAGGAGAGAGAAGGAGGGTAGGGAGAGAGAGAATGAGAGAGAGGGGGGAGAGCGGGAGAGAGAAGGAGGGAGAGAGAGGGAGAGAGGGAGGGAGAGAGAAAGAGTGAGAGAGAAAGAGGGGGAAGGATAGAGAGATAGAGAGGGAGAGACAGACAGAGACAGAGGCAGAGACAGAGACAGAGACAGAGAGAGACTTGACTTACTTGACTTATGCCTGTGAATTCCCTTGGGAACATAGGGCTGCAACAACATTTCTCCAACGGACTCAGTTCTGGGAGATCCTCTTCAGCTCGGCCTACGTCATTCTGGCTGCCGTCGTCTCTGCTTCAAAGCTTCTGCGCCAGGTCTGTTTTGGTCGACATATTTTCCGCTTCCCTTGTGGGTTCCAGTCAAGGGCCTGCCTGGTGACGTTTGAAGCAGGCTTGCAGAGCGTATGGCCGATCCATCCCCATTTCCTTTTCTTGATCTCCGTCTCGATTGGAGCGTGTCTGGTCCTGTCCCACAGTTCTTCGTTTGAGACGACTTCTGGCCACCTGATACCGAGGATGTTCCTAAGACATCTGTTGGTGAATGTCTGGAGTTTGTGGAGGTTGGTCTTTGTTTCCCGCCAGGTTTCTGAGCCATACAGTAGGACCGACTTGACGTTGGTGTTTAATATCCGGATCTTGTTGTGGAGCGAGAGGGCTGTTGATCTCCAGATTGGGCGAAGGGTGTTGAAGGTATGACGGGCTTTATTCATTCGGCACTTGATGTCCTCATCCGTCCCCCCATCTTTACTGACGACACTGCCCAGGTAGGTAAATTTGTCGACTTCCTTGATGTTTTCTTGGTATAGTCACACTGGGTCTTGTTTCTTGTTGTTCACCCTAATGACTTCCGTCTTCCTGATGTTGATTTGGAGGCCTGTCTTTTCGGCTTCTTCCACAACATGACATAGCTTCTCTTGTGCGGCTTGCTGCCTGTGGGAGAGAAGGCTGATGTCATCTGCGAAGTCCAGGTCTTCCAGCTGCTTTGTGAGGGTCCACTGTATGCCAGTTCTCCTGCCTGCTGTGGCCTGTCACATTATCCAGTCAACCACCAATAGGAAGATGGTTGGCGACAACAGACAGCCCTGACGAACACCAGTTCGTACGGAGAAGGGTTCCGTCAATTTCCCGTCATGGATGACTTGACAGGTGGCATCTTCATAGAGCTGTTGGATGATGGTGACGAACTTTGGTGGGAAGCCATAGTGGTGCATCAGTTTCCAGATGACATCTCTGTTCACGCTGTCAAATGCCTTCTGGAAGTCGACAAAGACTGAATACAAGGGGGTCTGCCACTGATGACTGCTCGATGATGATGCGCATTGTGGCGATCTGATCTGTGCATGATCTGTTCTGTCGGAAGCCTCCTGTTTATCCCTGAGTGTCTTGTCTAGTGCCGTCTTCAGTCTTTCTAAGATTATTCTTGTCAGTACTTTCCCTGGTATAAACAGCAGCATAATTCCTCTCCATTTATTGCAGGATGACAGGTCCCCTTTCTTTGGCAGTTTCACGAGGTAGCTTTTCTTCCAGTCTTCTGGCACACTCACTTGCTCCCAGATCTTGTGTAGGAGTGGATGCATCATGTCAGTTGAAGTCTGGATATCTGCCTTCAGTGTTTCAGGGGGTATACCATCGGGACCTGCTGCTTTACCTGACTTGAGAGACTTTATGGCTTTGGTGATCTCAGTTTTGGTAGGGGAGGGGGGGGGGGGGGCGATGTTGATGCTAAAGATTTCAGAAGGTGGTGGGATATCTGGTGGGACAGATGGTGCTGGTCTGTTGAGTGTTTCCTTGAAGTGCTTTGCCCATCTCGCTCTCTGGTCCTCTTCACCTGGAATGGTATTGCCGTTCTTGTCTTTGATGGGGCAACTTGGTTTACTGTTTTTTCCAAAGAGGGTCCTTGTGATCTCATAGAGTCTCTTCATGTTTCTTTGGCCTGCTGCAGTCTCTGCTTCCTGAGTCAGCTCCTCCATGAAGTTTCTCTTGTCCTTTTGTGCACTTCTCTTTACTGCACGGTTTTTGTCCCAGTAGCGTGCTTGCAATGTCTGCTTCTCTTCTTGATCTTGTGTTCTGTTGATCTGGTCTTTCAGCTGTTTTCTCTTGGTGATCAGTGCCCATGTCTCTGTTGTCAGCCATTCCTTGTGTTTCCTTGTATTCTTGTATTCTCTTGGCATGAATTCCATAGTCGACACCAACTGACGGAGGCCTACCACTACTACTACTACAAGTCTTGACTGTCTGGTTCCATTCCATCTAGTCTCGCACAGGCCAAGGATCTTCAGGTTGTACCTATGCATTTCCGATGAAGAAGAAATGAAAATAATGGGCAAAACATGGAATGAGATCGGCTGGCTTGCCCAAGACAGAGATGGCTGGAGGAGACTTGTTGGCGCCTTTTGCTCGACCCGGAGCGAGGAGGATTAAGAGAAGAGATTCTTTCACGCACATATTCTATCTCTTATAAATTATGTTTCTACCTTATGGGATAGTGCAAGTGGAACAAACCTAGTACTTTGTGTGAGACTACTTCTTCAATTTGTTGTCCATGGATATATAATGGCGTGAATGGAGAACGCAATTTCTGTCTTTTTTGCCGAGTGGCTATAAACATACATTTTGTTTTATTTGAATTAAGAGACATATGATTGAGTTCTGTCCATTCGATGTTTATTGATATCAGCCTGCATATCGTTCACAAGCTGGTTTGGATCATCGTTGTTACATTGAACTGATGTATCATCAGCAAACATTTGACATGAACAATGGATATGCAGAGGTGCACCCAGGAGATATGGCAATGGGTTATGCCTACCCTAAAACCATGGGTGGCTGTCCACCCAGGAGGTACAGAGCGTGAAATCAAAGGCTATATACAGGGATGATTAAAGAAAAGCAAAAAAACCCACCTGCTCTGAAGTCGTAGATTGGCTGCTTGTATAGCGAGGCGGTTAAAAAGAGCTATGCAGGCGAGATTTTCATCCATTGTTTATTTTAGGGTGTGTTAGAGATATCGTGGTATAATGAGAGAGAGAGAGAGAGAGAGGAGAGAGAGAGAGAGAGAGAGAGAGGAGAGAGAGAGAGAGAGAGAGAGAGAGAGAGAGAGAGAGAACTATGACAGTCTACTGTGTTCTGTCAGCCTGATGAGTGTTTACTTTGGTTAATGAAACAGGGTGGTACCCTGTATGCGTGCGCCTGTACACACGTACGTGTGTGTGTGTGTGTGGTGTGTGTGTGTGTGTGTGTGTGTGTGTGTGTGTGTGTGTGTGTGTGTGTGTGGTGTGTGTGTGTTTGTGTGTGTGTTTGTGTGTGTGTGTGTGTGTGTGTGTGTGTGTGTGTGTGTGTGTGTGTGTGTGTGTGTTGTTTGTGTGTTGTTGTTGTTGTTGTTGTTGCTGTTGTTGTTCTTGTTGTTATCTTCATTTTAACGTCTGTTCACTAATAGTGATATTTGACGGATGTGTATGGGTGCGTTTGTGCCTGCTTGTATATGTGCCGGTTCCTTTCTTTTTTCCTTTGTTTTACTGGTTAAAACAGGAACAGCAATTTGTTTGATGGAATGTTGTGTTATCATCGTCAAGTCAAGTCAAGTCAAGTCAAAGACACTTTAATCATCCCTGAAGGGCAATTACAATACTGACAGGCATATTGATACAAATCATAATCAAACACACGAAGTAGCTACATTTCATATTTGTTCAAACATTATATAACTTCAAATAAAAATGTCACAAACACTCACACTCTACGCGTGCGCGCTCGCACACACGCAAACACACGCATACACACACACCAATGTTTAGATACAATGTTCTTAAAAACCATTAACTAGAAAAGACATATGATCACCATTATTTACACATTATACGCACGCGTTCGCACCCGCACATATACATGCATGCATGCATGCATGCACGCACGCACGCACGCACACACACACACACGCACACACACACACACGCTCCCCCCCCCCTCCCCATACAATCCACACCCACCCAGACTTCCAGTTGTTGTTGTTGTTTTTCTGTAAAGAGGTTTTAAGAGATATGCGATGCAATTAGTAAGCACACACACACACACACACACACACACACACACACACACACACACACACACACACACACACACACACACACACACACACACACACACACACACACACAGAGTTTATAAACTTTGGCAGGGTTGTGAAATTTAGGCTGTTGAAGGTATGGACAGATAAGAGATGAAACAGGAGAGGAAAATTTTAGGTTTGAAATAACTATGTCCTGATGCTGGATTTAAACGTGTCATAAGTAGGCCTTTGGCGAACGGAGAGACAGGGAGGTCATTCTAGATCGATGCGCAAGATGTCCTGCGGGCGTTCGTACACAGGACATCGGTTTATAGTCTCATCTGAAGGACTTTTGGGAAGAGTGGAGTCGTCACTGATGTTAACTCAAGAGGAAAATCCCCTTGAACGAGATTCGGACCCGAGTCAACAGATCACGAGCGCGATGCGAATCACTCTAACCACCGGGCTATCCCGTCCCCTGATTGATAGAGTGAGTCAGGTGACTGTTTATTGATTTATAGTGGATCAATACAAAGTGTTGTTAGTCCATCACTATAAGTGTAAAAGGTAGCTCGGCCATCTCATTCTCCAGATTTAATTACACAGGTGACTGCCTCTTTGTGGCGTGGCTTGTCTACCTTTTGTTTTATAAATAAAGCAGGAAAAGAGCATCAATTTTTAATTTTGTTTTTTTTCAAATACAAATACAAACACTTTATTATCGCAAACCAGAAATAAAATCATGCATGTTATGGGCTAAGGAGGACACGACAACGAGTAAAATAATGATAAACAACCAACATGATATCACAGCGCTTACAGCACCACACAAAATCAACGCATTGCATCTTCTATGCAAACAACACATACATTTGCTGTTGCTTGGCTTTCGTTCGTATTTCATAGCGATGTCTGACCTTTTTCCTTTCTTTTTCTTTCCTTTTGTTTTGTTGTTGTTTGTTTGGGTTTTGCTTCATCTGTCTTTGTTTCATCTTTAGGCTATGGACGTGATTTTGTATTTCTGGAAGTAGTGTTTCACTATTTTCGATTCAGTCCATTTCGAGTTTTGAACCCTTTTTCTTTATATAATCAACAGGATAGCTCGGTGCTCAAAACACTCGCTCCCACCGAGCTTAAGTGTAGAGCGTGGTTACCTCGTTGATGGGTGAGCGTTTGCACGCCTTGACTTCAGTACAATTCCCCAGTTCGCCCACCTGTCAAAGGGTACCTGCCCTCTTTAGGGTCAGGGAAGGTAAAGTAGCGAGGGAGAGGAGATGGGCGCCGTCCTCAAGACTCTGACCCCCTGGAGAGGCTGAGGTCTCTGACACTTGACTCTCCAATAACCGCATGCATATGTTATGGGAACATCTTTACCTGGAATCAATAAGGAAAGTAAACATTTAAGGGATGAGATCGACTAAAACAAAAATAGCAAGAAAGAGAAAGAAAGGAGAAAGAGGAAGAGGAGGAGAAGAAGTGGAAGGATAATTGAATTAAAGCAGTGATTAATTCATCAATTGCTGATTCAGTTCAGAGTTGTAGCAACTTGCTGATTCAATGAACCGTGACAGACTGGAAGGTTCAGTGACCTTGGCAATGCTATCTACGAATAGTTTGATAGTGTGTGTGTGTGTGTGTGTGTGTGTGTGTGTGTGTGTGTGTGTGTGTGTGTGTGTGGTGTGTGTGTGTGTGTGTGTGTGTGTGTGTGTGTGTG
>CM060346.1:12558115-12560615 GCA_030674155.1 Stramonita haemastoma
GGTGGGTGGGGTGGGTGTGGGGGGTGGGTGGGGTGGGGTGGGGTGGGGTGGGGTGGGTGGGATGTGGTGTTGTGTGGTGTGGTGTATGTATTGTATTGCAATTATAGTGTACTGTATTACACTGTACTGTATTGTATGTATTGTATTGTATTGCACTGTACTGTATTGTATGCATGGTACTGCATTGTACTGTGTTGCACTGTTTTGTACTACGTTGTGTTGTATTGTAAGCTATTTATTGTATTGCGCTGTGTTGTATTAAATTGTGTTGCATTGTACCGTGGGTTCGATTCCCGTTCGAGGGGATTTTTCCCCTGGAGTTAACATCAGTGCAGACCGAAGCCCTATGTGCGAACGCACGTAGAACATCTTGTGCACACATTAAATCCTGCTCTGTTTTTCGCAAGAGTAGGCCATTGTGTGCCGGTGAAAACAGATGACAAGACTGACAAAACTGCATACACGCAGAGGCTGGATGTAAAAAAAAAGTACATGAGTGCTTATTCCATTATCCTCGATATAAAAGAATAGATAAATAAATAGATAGATAAATAAATAAACAAATAAAGAAATGTTATGTTGATACTGTTTTCAGCCATAATAAGCTCTTAGCCTAACAACTTATAACTCTCCTTGAAAGGGGAGTAAATTCTCTGAAGTCGTAGTTTGGCTGCCACTATGGTGATGTGCTTAACAAGAGTCATACACGCAAACTTTTCCAACCAGTGAATGCTGCATCCCACTTTTTTTTTCTAGAAATTTCTGTGTTCCGTGTTTCTTCTGCCTTTTCCCTGTCCTTCCTCCTTCTTGTCTATTTTCTACCTTCTTGGTTTACTCTCCAGAAAGACTTCAAAATAATATACAGCTCTTTTCCACGCCAATGTCGGTTGTTCTGGGCCTAACCTGTCAGGCGCTTAACGGCAGCAGGCACCAATAGTTGCTGTCTAAACGTTCGACGACAAAGCAGAAAACCTAGTGGACATAATTTTTTTTTATTTTATACCATTAGCAATTTTCGTGCTCACTCAGACAAAATCTATAGCGACACAATTAAACATTAATCTCCGTTCAAGCACTGTGGCGAGATCACGATCTCTCTCTCTCTCTCTCTCTCTCTCTCTCTCTCTCTCTCTCTCTCTCTCTCTCTCTCTCTCTCTCTCTCTCTCTCTCTCTCTCTCTCTCTCTCTCTCTCTCTCTCGCTCGCGCGCGCCGCGCGCGCGCGCGCGCGCTGACAATTTGACGACCTGGGTTCGAGCCCGATCGAAGAGATTTTTCTCCTGGAGTTAACATCAGTGCTGACTCCACTCTCCCTAAAAGTCCTTCAGATGAGACTTTAAACCGAGGCCCCGTGTGCAAACGCATGCAGAACATCTTGCACACACGTTAAATCCTGTTCCGCTTTTCGTAAGAATAGGCCATCGTGTGCCGGTGGGAACAGATGACATTTACAAAACTGCATACACACGGGGACTGGATGTAAAAAAGCACAAGAGTGCTTATCCCATTATCCTTGACATAAAAGAATAAATCAAATCAAATCTCTCTCTCTCTTCTCTCTCTCTCTCTCTCTCTCTCTCTCTCTCTCTCTCTCTCTCTCTCTCTCTCTCTCTCTCTCTCTCTCTCTCTCTCTGTATGTGCATGTGCATGTGCATGCGTGCGTGCGTGCATGCGTGAGTGAGTTGCGTATATGTATGTATGTTATGTATGTATGTATGTATGTATGTATGTATGTATGTACGTACGTACGTACGTACGTACGTACGTACGTACGTACGTATACGTACGTGTGTGTGTGTGTGTGTGTGTGTGTGTGTGTGTGTGTGTGTGTGTGTGTGTGTGTGTGTGTGTTAACCTACGTGAAGGAGTGAGTTTTACAGTGTATTTTTATCATACTATTATCACTATTGTTGATATTATTCTTATTGTTATCATTATAATCATTGCATTATCTTTAGTTCCTTTTGAGTTCATTTTGTTGTTATGAGTTTGTAACAATGTTGTAGCTAAATATTTTTGGGTGGACTTTTCTTGGTTGCTAAGCTGTTTATATCATTATGTTCCTTTGTTTGCTCTCTATCTATTAACGCTTTTCTTTTTCTTCAATAATCAAAATCATTTTATTGTGACTTCTGATTTTCGTCTTCTGAATGAGTGCATTTTTTATTACCTTATTATATATAGTGTCCTTATTCCTTTATGTTGTTTGGTACTGCGCATAGTTTTACTGTTTAGTATCTTTTTATCTTGATGTTTTCCCTGAAGAGGGCCGGGATTGGATGTAAAAAAGCACATGAGTGCTTATCTATTATTCTCGAATAAAAGAATAAAAGAAAAACAGTCTCTCTCTCTCTCTCTCTCTCTCTCTCTCTCTCTCTCTCTCTCTCTCTCTCTCTCTCTCTCTCTCTCTCTCTCTCTCTCTCTCTCTCTCTCTCTCGGGGGGCGGTCACGAGAAGTGAAGCGGACAGGGCGTACATTTTCTGTGAGCAGCAGTAAATCTAGA
>CM060346.1:12570615-12613115 GCA_030674155.1 Stramonita haemastoma
GGGCGTACTCCTGCGAAAATCAATAAGCATTTCTTTTGTTTTGTTGACGTTTAAATCTAGATAGTTGTTTTTGCACCAGTCACAGAACTTTTGTACTGACAGAACTTTGGACCTAAAGAAAAGATATTGACAAAGGAATGGAAGCAGCGGAGATGTGTGGGGATTTCTTGTTTTTGTTTAGCAGGCTGCTCAGAGTCAGTTGGACAGAGAACAAAAGAAATGAAATCACATTACACACACTGGGAACAGCAACAACACTTATTACTGCAATACATGAAAAAGGAACTAAGGTATGTAGGCCATGCGCTCGCTACGAAACCAAAATACAGACTTCATGAAGACTGTCTTTCAAGGCAAGACCGAGAGAAAAAGGAAAACAGAAGGCAGACCACCAGCTTCTCTCACTGGCAGCATCACGGAACCCTGGGGCATGAGAATCCATGAAGTCAGCAGGACCAGCGAAGACCGGATCACATGGAGAAGGAGGATCATGTCGGTGTCATTGGGTGTGGTAACCAACACAGGTGAGAGAGATGAGACGCCAGTACTTCATTCTTTAGCCTGACAGTGGGTTTTGAGATGGAATCACAGACTACAGTATATTTCTGCTTCATCTTTAAAAAAAACATTGTACCACTCTATGTCACAGCAGGTTTCTCTGCATGCAATTCGGCCTGCTCTCCTCGGGGAGAGTGCGTCGCCACAAGCAGCGCCACCCATTTTTCCTGTCTGCAACTCTATTTGTTTCCCTATCTGAGTGGCTTTTTCTACAGAATTTGGCCAGGAAGAACTCTCTTCTAGCCGTGGGTTCTTTTACAGGCGCTAACAATATGTAACACACGGGACCTCGGTTTATCGTCTTATCCGAAAGACTAGCACCCAGACCACCAATCATGGTCTAACGGATTCGAACTATCGCACACACAAGGAAGGACGGTGGCAGGATGGTTAAGACGTTCGCCTGCCAATATGGAAACCGCGAGTTTCTGGATTCGTACCCAGCTCGCCCTTTCTTCCCAGTTTGACGAAAAAATTGAACTGAATGTCAAAGTCATTCGGATGAGACTATAAACCGAGGTCCCGTGTGAAAACGCACGCAGAACATCTTGCGCACACGTTAAAATCCCGTTCCGCCTTTCGAAAGAGCAGGCCATCGTGTGCCGGTAGGAGCGGATGACAAAATAAATTTTAAAAACCCAGCATGCACACAGGTGTCGTGTTAAGACACCATCCCTGAGGAAAAAAAATGGGTAGGCGCTGCACTTGTGGCGACGCGCTCTCCCCGGGGAGAGCAGCCCGAATTTCACGCAGAGAAATCTGCTGTGACATAAAGTGGTATAAAATTTTTAAAAAATAAAGTAAAATAAAACACCTACCCGGACTTTTCGCTTTCCAGGCAGGCGGGTTACCTCTAGACCACCGATCCACCATCATCCATACTTTCCTACAATATGTTTCCATCGATACCCAGACACTATTTATTCTGGAACAATGGACATGCTATAGCAGAAAACACAGAAGACATTGTATTTCAGTTTTATCCATCACCACTTCTTGTTTACAGCATATCTGCATCAATACAGTGGTATCCTTCACACTGGCACATGAGAAGTATTCGTATAGGTATTACAAAGAATACATTGTATTTCAGTTTTATCCGTCACCACTTCTTGTTTAAAGCATATCTGCATCAATACAGTGGTATCCTTCACACTGGCACATGAGAAGTATTCGTATAGGTATTACAAAGAATGCATTGTATTTCAGTTTTATCCGTCACCACTTCTTGTTTAAAGCATATCTGCATCAATACAGTGGTATCCTTCACACTGGCACATGAGAAGTATTCGTATAGGTATTACACAGAATGCATTGTATTTCTGCTTTATAAGGATTACTCCTTATTCACAGTGTGTCTTCGAATCCTCGGACGTTCCCCGGCCGGAAAATTCGAGTGTTTTGTACTAGGAATACATTCTGAGATTGTATTTCAGTTTGATGTTAAAAGGTAAAGGTGTTGCCATAGCCTATGCGGTCATTGGGGAGCTATGTGTCAGAGACCTCAGTTTCTCCACGGACCAGCATGCTGAGGGAGTCACCCGTCTCCTCTCTCTCGCCGCTTTACATTCCCTGACCCTAAAAAGCGAAGGTACCCATTTGCGGCTGGGTGAACTGGGGAACTGTACTGAAGTCAAGGCGCACGAACGATCACCCATCCAAGAGATAACCAAGTTAAACACTAATAAATTGATCTTAGCTGGGAGAGAGCGAGTGCTCTGACCCCCTGAACCTTACAATATCTATCTATCTATCTATCTATCTATCTATTATCTATCTATCTATCTATCTATCTATCTATCTATCTATCTATCTATCTATCTATCTATCTATCTTTTACATCTATCTATCTATCTATCTATCTATCTATCTATCTATCTACTATCTATCTATCTATCTAGAGTAGCTTCCCTTGCCAGCAAGACGCATCACTCAACAGCAGTTAAAAATATTATTGTTTCTCGTGAATATCTAAGTTCAACATGCCTGTGGAAGGATTGCCATCGACTTTAGAATGTATGCTGAATGCAGTGCTGTGTGACAACGCAGTGTCGTCTTTTAAAATTGACGGCAGAGGCAGTCAAACTATCGTAGTTCTCAGACTGACAGCAAAGACTTCTTTCAGCCCCCTGCTACTGAAGACAGTAATGTTGTGTACAGACGGAAGTGTCTGTCTCAAATCAACAGAGACCGGAGGAGGGCTGAGGTGCACAAAGCAGAAAAGAAGGCAAGTACTACATCCCCATCAGGGTTGTTTTGGCCATCTCCTCCATCGAGTAATACTGCTGACCAGCCTGAGAAGATCCCTGTTTTTGCAGACAGTTTTCCATATACCGCATGTTCTTCCCCTGTACCCCTGTCTTCAAATGGCCCATGTGAAGACAAAGTACAGATTAATATGTCACCAAATAATATAAACAAACAGTCAGTGACTCTATGTTACAATGGAGAAACAGAATGTGACACTGAAGAGGAAGGGTTGTGGAAATGTGAGGGGGCAGGTGAGATGAACAAAACGCAAGTGACTATGCTTGAGCATATGGATACAAACACTGACATTGCAGCAGAAAGTACTCCTGTTCCTGAGCACAGGAGTCTTATTTCCGAATCAGATAAGAAAAATTCAAGTTCAGTGTTGACTTACATTGATGTGGAGGCAATCTTTAAGCGGTCTTATGATCACTATAACAAGCAACTTGATCATCTTCATCTGGCTTTACGAGAAGTTACAGCTGAATGCAAATCTCTTTCTGATGGAAATCCTGGCAGAGATGTTTCTTAATTGCTACATTGGTTACAAAGTCTTTTGCTATATTTTTGTTGTTATATTGTAATCAAAATAGTAGATGAAAGGCATAGAGACTGACATAACAATTAACGCCTTGATGTGGAAGCCATGTCATGTGATTATTTATACTGTTTTGGGTGTTCTTTTTGTCTCAAACTATTTGCTAAATTTGATATTTTGCTGTACTCGTGTTTATCATTCATTTCTCTTTGTTTATGGACACTCTGAATCTGAACAATGAACCATTTTGTCATTGTCATTGTCATATCTATCTATCTATCTATCTATCTATCTATCTATCTATCTATCTATCTATCTATCTATCTATCTATCTATCTATCTATCTATCCCTTAGTCTGGCGACCGTGGGGGCACCCGTGAGGACTTGACAACCAGTTCCCTCCATTCCTCTCTCTGTTCTGCCTTTCTCAAAGTTTTGTTGAGTTCTAGGCCTGTTCATTTACTGATGTCCTCCCATCTCGTCCTTGGTCTGCCTCTATTTCTTCCTCCCTGGACAGTGCCTTGTAGTATTGTTTTTGCAAGTCCTTTTGATCTTGAAACTTACAATAACCAGACGTAAATAACAATGTGTATTCATCAAAACCTACACATTCTTTATCCTTTCTAGTTGAAACACAAAAGACTGTCGCATTTCTTCCTTTCTAATGACCATTTCTTGTTGACAATGTGGTGGTCTGCAATTTCACATCTCTTTCACAGAATAGTGATATTTGGGTTCAAGGCCTGTAGGGTCTTTTGTTTGAATGAAAATGCTTTACCGTGTGTCTGCGACAATAGACATTCTTCAGACTGGTTTACTGGGGCTCCTTGTAGTGGAAGGATATCCATGTAGATTGCTTTCTTTCTCAAGTGGGTGAGGGCTAGGAGAGATCGTGAGGGTGGTTGGGAGAAGAGGGGGTGGGGTGGGATAGGACTAAAGACGAGAAAGTGTGTGTGTGTGTGTGTGTGTGTGTGTGTGTGTGTGTGTGTGTGTGTGTGTGTGTGTGTGTGTGTGTGTGTGTGTTTATTGGGGGACGGGATAGCCTAGTGGTTAGAACATTGCGCTCCCAATTGGACGACACGGGTTCGAATCCCGTTCGAGGGGATTTTTCCCCTGGAGTTAACATCAGTGCTCACTCCACTCTCCCCACAAGTCCTTCGGATGAGACTATAACCCAAGGCCCTGTGTGTGAACGCACGCAGAGCATCTTGCGCACACGTTAAAACCTGTATCACTTTTCGGAAGAGTAGGCCATCGTGTGCCGGTGGGAACGGATGAAAAAATTACAAAACCACATACACATGTGGACTGGATGTAAAAAGCATATGAGTGCTTGTTCCATTATCCTTGAAATAAAATATTTTTTTTAATGTAGTCTCTGTTCAATGCAGTTGTCATGGAATAAGCAAAAACACGATGAAAGAAAAGAACCGGGTGCTCTCTGTCTGTTGGTCTGCCTGTCTGTCTAATACAAATTGCTTGTGCGTTAGTTTTTTTTTAAGTCTGTGTGTGTGTGTGTGTGTGTGTGTGTGTGTGTGTGTATGTGTATGTGTGTCTGTCTGTCTGTCTGTCTGTGTCTGTGTCTGTGTGTGTCTGTCTTTGTGTCTTTGTCTCTGTGTGTCTTTGTCTGTGTCTGTGTGTGACATTTGTCTGTGTCTGTGTTAGTCTGTGTGTGTCTGTGTGTGTATGTGTCTGTGTGTGTCTGTGTGTGTGTCAGTGTCTGTGTCTGTGTGTGTCTGTGTGTGTGTGTCTGTGTGTGTCTGTGTTTGTGTGTGTGTGTGTGTGTGTGTGTGTGTGTGTGTGTGTGTGTGTTGTGTGTGTGTGTGTGTGTGTTGTTGTGTGTCTATGTGTATCTGTGTGTGTCTGTGTGTGTCTGTGTGTGTATGTGTCTGTGACTCTGTCTGTGTCTGTGTCTCTGTGTGTCTGTGTGTGTTTGTGTGTGTCTGTGTGAGTCTGTGTCTGTGTGTCAGTCTTTTGCAGTGTATCACTTTTCTATTGATGTCTTTTTTTTCTTTTGGCTTTTTTTTTTGGCATAACGTTATGACATTGTAGCTAATGTGAATATTGATAATGTTGTTGGTTGTAAATAGATGGATTAAAGAGAAAAAATAAATGCACGACTTATTACTTGTGCCATCTGAAACTCAGCAGTTGACTTGGACTTCAATATTTTACATGCCTGCTCGCACCCCCCCCCCCCCCACACACACACACGCAAACACACTCACACGCACGGGTTCGATTCCCGTTCGAGGGGACTTTTCCCCTGAAGTTAACATCAGTGCAGACTCCACTCTCCCCAAAAGTCCTTCGGATGAGACTATAAACCGAGGTCTCGTGTGCGAACGCACCCAGAACATCTTAGGCACACGTTAAATCCTGTTCCGCATTTCGTAAGAGTAGGCCATTGTGTGCCGGTGGGAACAGATTACAAGACTTAGAAAGCTGCATTCACACGGGGACTGGATGTAAAAAAAGAACATGAGTGCTTATTCCATTATCCTCGATATAAAAGATTAAATGAATAAATGAATAACTTAAATAAATAAACTTTTACACACCCACTTTTACACACACTCTTATACAATTTTACCACCACTACCCACTACCATCCCAGCCTCCACCCCACCCCATTTCGACCACCACAACCACCACCATTACCTCCACCTTGAACATCAGTCCTACCACCCTCATCCCCATCCCCACCACCACCACCACCACCACAACCACCACCACCAGAGGGGATTGGTGGTCTAGTGGTAACGCATCTGCCTAGAAAGTAAGAAAATTCCTGGTTCGAAGTGTGTGGTGGTTTGATCCCGGTTGGACCAAAAACTCCCCCCTCCCACATCCATTAGTCTATGAGTGGTGGTCTCTGTGTTAGTCTTGTAGATGAGACGATAAACCGAAGTCTTGTTTGCTACACGTAATTATTAAGCGCACGTAAAAGAACCCACGACAAGGGAGTTAACCCTAGAAAAATTCTGTAGAAAAAAGCAACTCTGATATGGAAAAAAAAAATTTGCAGACAGGAAAAGACAAAAAAGGGGTGGCGCTGCTCTTGTGGCGACGCGCTCTTCCAGGCGAGAACAGCCTGAGTTTCACGCAGAGAAATCTGCCGTGACTTAAAGTGGCATACAACACAACACAATACAATACAATACAATACAATACAATACAATACAATACAATACAATACAATACAATACAATACAATACAATACAATACAATACAATACCAAAACAACAACACAACACAACGCAACGCAACACAACACAACACAACACAACACAACACAACACAACACACAACACGATACGATATGACACGACACGATACGATACGATACAATAAAATACAATGCAATGCAATGCGATACGCTACGATACGAAACAATACAATACAATGCAATACGATACAATACAACACAATACAATACAATACGGTACGGTACGGTACGATACGATAAGATAAGATACGATAATATGCAATATACTACACTAGACTACACTAGACTAGACTACACTACACTACACTACACTACAATACAATACAAAACAAAAGAATACAGTACAATACAATGCAGTACAATACAAGACAATACAATACAAGAAAACTAAACACAGAACACGATAAGACACGATACGATACAATACAATGCAATACAAAATAATACGGTACTATACGTAAGATACGATACAATACAATACAATGCAATACAATACGATACAATACAATACAATTTTCCCAAGTCAAGTTAAGTAGCGTCGAGTGTGGCTACCAGTTGGATGGGTGACCGTTTGCACACCTTGGCTTCAAGACAGTCCCCCCCACTTCACCCAGCTGTAAATGGGTACCTGCCCTCTTTAGGGCCAGGGGAGGTAAAGCAGCGACGGAGAGGAGATGGGCGTCGCCCTCAATATGCTGGCGCCTAGAGAAGATTAGGTCTCTGATGCCTCGCTCCCCTACGACCGCCTAGGTTATGGGACACCTTTACCTTTTTACGATACAATACACAGCAAAGAATACAATACAATACAAAACGATACAATACATACAATACAATGCAATGCAATGAAATACAACACAACACAGTACAATACAACACAATGCAATGCAGTACAATACAACACAACACAACACAAAACAGCACGATACAATACAACACAACATAAAAGAACACAATACAACATAAAACAACACAATACAACACAACACAAAACAACACAATACAACACAACACAGTAGTAGTAGGCACCCATCAGTCTTGGATGACTATGGGGCTGCGCTCTAGTCTTTAGAGCGCAAAGCCTGGGTAAGTAAGTATGGAGGGCAAGTTGTTACCCATGCAGCAGACCCCCCCCCTCTCCACGCCACTGGAATGATCCATTGGAAAGGCAATGACCGATACGAATGGTTCCAGTACCGTCGCAGGAGCCACCAGAGCGTTGCCATATACCTACATCCCCGAACCGCCCTGGGGACTCCAACTTCCCGATTTTTCCTCAGGGATGGTGTCTAAACACGACACCTGTGTGCATGCTGGTTTTTTGTTGTTGTAATTTTGTCATCTGCTCCTACCGGCACACAATGGCTTGCTCTTCCGAAAGGCGGAACGGGGTTTTAAAGTGTGCGCAAGATGTTCTGCGTGCGTTCACACACGGGGCCTCGCTTTATAGTTTCATCCGAACACAATACAATACAACACAACACAATACAACACAATACAACACAATACAACACAATACAACACAAAACAATGCGACACATCACAATAAAATACAGCACAATACAGTACAACAGAGCACAACACAACACAAAACAACACAACACAATGCAACACAACACAACACAATGCAACACAACACAATACAGTACAACACAACACAAAACAACACAACACAATACAACACAACACAACGCAACGCAACACAACGCAACGCAACACAACACAATGCAACACAAGGCAACACAATATAATACAGCACTTTCCACTTCCTTTGCACCCATCTGTAAACCAAAGCTGTACCTCTGCTGTTTTTAGAGCTGACTTAATTTTGTCATGAACGTTTAATTATTGCCACCGACCCCCAACACTACAAAAGACAGTTTGGGGTGTGGTTGGGGGATGGGAGTGGAGGCAAGGAAGATTCTGATGGTGGTTGTGATGTGGGCAGGAAGGGGCTGGATGAAAGAAGGATGATCTTTACGGGGAGGGGGGGAGATGATGGAAGGGGAGGTTGTGGGGGAGGAGAGAAAGGGTGGGTGGGGCGGGGTGGGGATGGGGGTGGGATGATGTCAGGCGTGGTTTAGAAGCTCTGGGAATCTTTGGCTGTCAGTCAGTGTCTTTAATTGTAAAGATGATTGGGTTTCTTTTGGGTTGTTTTTATAGCATAGGGAGTACGAGTAAGAGTGAGGGGAGAAAGAGAGAGAGAGAGAGAGAGAGAGAGAGAGAGAGAGAGAGAGAGAGAGAGAGAGAGAGAGAGAGAGAGAGAGAGAGAGAGAGAGAGAGTGTGTGTGTGTATGTGTGTGTGTGTGTGTGTGCGTGTGCATGTGCGCGTGCGTGCGCGGTGTGTGTGTGTGTGTGTGTGTGTGTGTGTGTGTGTGTTGTGTTGTGTTATGGCGTGTGTGAGTGTGTGTGCACGTGTGCGTGTGTGCGCGCGCGCGCGTGTGCGTGCGTGCATGCGTGTGTATGTGTAGAAAAGGAAGTAACACAAAAAATATCAATCAAACCATCATGATAATTCTGATGGAAAGATTGACCAAACAATAATAAACGAATATAGAGCGTTCGTTTGTAACAGACAGACTGACTGACAGGCAAACAGCCAAATACAGAGACCCACACAAAGACAAGGGAAAAACAATCCTAAAGATAGAAACAGGAAGACAGCAGACAGTCTCTTCCCTTCCCTTTTTGCGTGCCAATAACCCAAATCAATCAATACCCTCTTCCCTCCGATGTTACACCTCTTCCTCCTTCTTTTCCTCCTCCTCCCCCTCCTCCTCCTCCTCATTATCATCATCGCCACCACCACCACCACTACTACCACCACCACTACCACCACCACCATCATCAATTCATCATCATCATCATCATCATCATCATCATCATCATCATCATCATCATCATTATCATCATCACTATAATCAACAGCAGCATCAGCATTAGCGTCAGTATCATTACAACAACCACTACCATCACCACTACCACCACTCCCACCACCACCACCACCACCACCAAGATCATCATCATCGTCGTCGGCGGCGGCGTCATCGTTATCATCATCATCAGCAGCAGCAGCAAGCAGCCTCCTCCTCCTCATCATCATCATCATCATGAATCTCATGCCCAAGACAGTGGTCAGGGAAACCTGAGAGACGTGTTGGTGGACAGTGTTCTCCAGGCTGATCTGTCTGTCTGTCTGTCTGTCTGTCTGTCTTCAGTCTTTCACAGCAACAGCGCCATGTCAAGGCTGGTCCAGTCTTTTATGTCCTGCATCCAGTTCTTCGTCTGCCTGCCCCTGTGTCTTCCTCCCTCATGTGTCTTCATACCCCATACAAATTTGTAGACCCTCTTTCTCTCCTGACCTGCCCCCCCCCCCCCCCCCCCCCCTCACCTCCAGCCCTCATCCTCTCTCATTTCCACCTTAAAAAAGTGATTTGTAAGTGCCATGATCGTTCTTCTGGAAATGACTGATAACACACTTTAAAAAAGTCACTGCATTTTCACTGGAAAAAGTCCGACATCACAAACAGACAGACAGACAGGCAGGCAGATGGACAGATGGATGTAAAGACAGACAAACAGACAGACAGTCACACAGAGACTGCTTGGGCATTTGGCATGGAGAGAGAGAGAGAGAGAGAGAGAGAGAGAGAGAGAGAGAGAGAGAGAGAGAGAGAGAGAGAGAGAGAGAGAGAGAGAGAGAGAGAGGCAGGCAGGAATATACGTACACCACAAACACAGGCAGAGACACAGACACAGACAGACACAGACAGACACAGACACATAAACACATAGACACACAGACAATGACACAGACATACAGACACACAGACACACACAGACAGACACATACACATAAACACAGACACAAACACACACACACACACACACACACACACACACACACACACACACACACACACACCGCACGCACGCACGCACGCACGTACTCACGCACACACCCAGACACAGACATACAGACACGCATACACACACACACACACACACACACACACACACACACACACACACACACACACACCAATCATTGTATAAAATCACTTTTTAATTGATATACGTGAAAACGAACACACAGAGATACACGCAGACACACAGACACACACAGACACACACAGACACAGACACTCACAGACACACAGATACAAACACACACACACCCCCAACACACACATGCACGCACCCCCCCCCCCCACACACACACACACATGCCCCCCCCCCACACACACACATCAACACACCAACACACACACATGCACACGCACACACAAACAGACACACACACACACACACACACACACACACACACACACACACACACACACACACACACACAGAGGCACACCCCCTGTGCGAACGCACGAAGAACATCTTGTGCACACGTTAAATCCTGTTCTGCTTTTTTTAAGAGTAGGCCATTGTGTGCCGGTGGGAACAGATGATAATTTTCAAAACTGCTTACTCACAGGGACTGGATGTAAAAAAGCACATGAGTGCTTATTCATTTATTCTCGATATAAAGCGCGCGCACACACACACACACACACACACACACACACACACACACACACACACACACACACACACACACACACATCATTACTATCATGCTCCATCAGTTTAAAGTAAACATCCACCAAGTTCACTAAAGCTTCACACCGTCACCCTTGACTGAGTCTACAGCTAACTGAAGCTCTGACCTGCTTCAGCCACTGATGAATTAATTAATCACCGCTTGATTAATTCAAGTCCTCCAATGTCATGCTTTACTGGCTCAGCGAGTCATAGTCACACAGGGCTGAGCCAAGTACCCATGAATTAATCACTGCTTAATTAAAATCTCCTTATGCTCTGTGAAGATCTTCCACTGTCTTGGCTTAGGAGTAAAGTCTGTAGTCACACCTCACAGCCCGCTAGCTATTACAAGTATTCTCTTGATTGGGACATGGGGCAGGGTAGGCACAGCCTCAGGCATAGGCCTGGACTACCAAAGTGAGAACAAAACTAGTCCTTAACATCCTTTACCAAGAGGGGTCACAAGCTAGACTGGTCCAGACGGGATAGCCTAGTGGTTAGAACATTGCGCTCGCAATTTAACGACCGGGTTCGATTCTCGTTTCAGGGGATTTTTCTCCTGGAGTTACATTAGTGATGACCCTCTCTCCCCAAAAGTCCTTCGGATGAGACTTTAAAACTGAGGCCCCGTGAGCGAACACACACAGAACATCTTGTGCACATGTTAAGTCCTGTTCCGCTTTTTGTAAGAGTAGGCCACTGTGTGCCGGGGGGGGGGGGGGGGGGGGGGGGGGAACAGATGACAAGATTGACAAAACTGCGTACACACGGGGACTGGTTGTAAAAAAGCACACGAGTGCTTATTTCATTATCCTTGATATAAAAGAATAGATAAATAGATAAATAAATGAATAAATAAATAAATAATGAATAAATAAATAATGAATAAATAGATAGATAAGTATAGAAATACATAATAAAATAAAATGAGCTACTCTGAAGTTGGAATGACTAAGATGAAGCCAGCAGGCAGGCGTCCTGCACAGTGACAAGCTCAGGAGAAGACCTGGCACCACGTATGTCACACATTAGAGGAATGCAGAGTAGGGAAGACCTATTTACAACTTTTTCTCCGCCTCATTTCTCCCTTTTTCTTGTTTTTTTTTCTTTTGTTTTCTTCTTTTAGATGACTTGCATTCCTGATTAACTGTGAAAAAGAAGAGAATTCATATCTAGAAGTAGAATAAAATGATGTGAAACCTCACATCAAGAGACAAAAAGATTCTTGTTGCCCTTTTTTGAGGAGACAAAACCAGTCCACTCACCTCAACCCTTCTGCATCGCCGCTGTCGTCAGTCAGAGCTCCAGGCACTGCCACCAGGGTTCGCCATCTCTCTCTGAGACAAGGACAACCAGAATAAGATTACAAAGACATTCTAATGTAACAGAGTGCAGATATTTGATCTGCAGCGACTCTGTACAACTTCTTGGCAACGACAGCATGGTCAGACAGTGGGAATGTGGCCTCTAAAAAGAGTCTGCATAAATACTACATTTTACCGCTAGGGGCAAAGTGCATGCAATGGTTTTTGACCACCCCCCAACGATACAGAACGTCGCACAATTCGCTGGTGTGGATCTAACCTTAGATCCACGACGCTGCTGCGATTGGCAGTTCCGGATTGGCAGTTCCGATCGCATGGGAAGTAATCTAATTACCGCCCCTGTCACATCCACCACCGCTGACTTTGTGCCCCGTCCCGAGGCACAGTGGGTACTGACCAGCGTATTTGACGCTCAAATCAGTAGCCCCAAGTTCTTTCCATCCTGTCGACGACGCCACTTTGTAACAGAGTGGACCTATTTGATATCCCATCTCTGCTCAAACCTCGGGAACACGGCACAGCTAGTCAGTTTAGAATGTGACCTCTAAAAAGAGGTTGCATAAATTACATTTCACCGTGAAGGCCAAGTGAAGGCGAAGTGGATACAACGATGGTTTTCGACCACCCCCCAACGATACAGAACTACAGAACGTTGCACAATTCGCAGGTGTGGATCTAACATTAGATCCACGAGGCTGCCATTGGCAGTTCCAATCGCATGGGAAGTAATCTAATTACTGCCCGGTCACACTAAAAATACAGAAACACTCCTTCAGGAAAAAATATAGGAAGCAAAAGGGAACTGGTGTCCCCTCTCTTTTTTCCTAGGAAAAAAAAGCAGAATAAACAAATCACACAAGAAGTACAATCCAGATTAAATCAAGTGAGATGCTGAATGCAAGCACAAACACAACACCACGTGCACATGTTAAAAGCCCAGTACAATCACACCACACACACACACACACACACACAATATTATGGTCCAGTGAGTGAGAGCTAACTGCCACACAGAACTAAAAAACGGTATTGATTAATTAATCACTGCTTAATCAAATTCTTGCTACCACATCTCCTCCCCTCCCTCCTCCTCCTTTTCCTCTTCTTTCCTTTTCTTTCTTTTCCTTATTTTTTGGGGTGTTTGTCTATTCCCCGTTTCAACTGGTGAAAAAGTGTTGGTTTTTGTGACTATACCTATGGGAAGGAAACTTCCTCGTCCAACGCTCCCACAGCAACTACTCTTGTTATATGAGCTGAAATGCGTTGCATGCACTGCTGTTAAGCATCTAACAAGTCAGGCCCAGCGCATCTGACTTCGGTGTGAGAAATAATTGTTATTTTTTAGGTCTTTCTGGGAAAACAGGCAGGAGAATGGTCAAAGAAAATAGGATAGAAGATGGTGGCAGGAAAAAAATGGCAGAAACAAAGAGGGGGATAGAAAAGAGGGAATTGATCTCATAGAATTTTCAGAAAGTGTGGGATGGGGGTGCTTTTTATACTGACAGGCCCATGGCATCCCCACAGGGCAGTGATAGAAATGCGATTCCTAGCCAGACAGGCTGGCAGACAGACAGACAGAGAGACATACACACACACATCATGCTCTCTCTCTCTCTCTCTCTCTCTCTCTCGCTCTCTTGCTCTCTTGCTTGGTAGCCAGCAAGTTGCATCACTGAACAGGAGTTAAAAATAGTATTGTTTCTTGTAAATATCTGAGTTCAACATGCCTGTGGAAGGATTGCCATCGACTTTAGAATGTATGCTGAATGCAGTGATGTGTGACAACGCAGCAGTGTCGTCCTTTAAAATTGACCGCAGAGGCAGTCAAACTATCGTAGTTCTCAGACTGACAGCAAAGACTTCTTTCAGCCCCCTGCTACTGAAGACACCAGTGTCGTGTACAGAGGAAGTGTCCGTCTCAAATCAACAGAGACCGGAGGAGGGCTGAGGTGCACAAAGCAGAAAAGAAGGCAAGTACTACATCCCCATCAAGGTTGTTTTGGCCAACTCCTCGGACATCAAGTAATACTGCTGACCAGCCTGAGAAGACCCCTGTTTTTGCAGACAGTTTTCCATATACCGCATGTTCTTCCCCTGTACCCCTGTCTTCAAATGGCCCATGTGAAGACAAAGTGCAGATTAATATGTTACCGAATAATATAAACAAACAGTCAGTGACTCTATGTTACAATGGAGAAACAGAATGTGACACTGAATAGGAAGGGTTGTGGAAATGTGAGGGGGCAGGTGAGATGAACAAAACGCAAGTGACTGTTTGAGCATATGGATATTAACAATGACATTGCAGCAGAAAGTACTCCTGTTTCTGAGCACAGGATTCTTCTTTCCGAACCAGATAAGAAAAATACAAGTTTAGTGTTGGCTTACAGTGAAATGGAGGCCATCTTTAAGCGGTCTCATGAAAACTTTAACAAGCAACTTGATAATCTCCATCTGGCTGTACGAGAAGTTGCACCTGAATGCAAATCTCTTTCTGATGGAAATCCTAGCAGAGATGTTTCTTAATTGCTATGTAGGTTACTAAGTCCTTTGCAATATATTTGTTTTTATATTGTAATCAAAATAGTAGATGAAAGGCACAGAGACTGACATAACACAATTAATGCTTTGATATGAAAGCCAAGTCATGTAATTATTTATACTGTTTTGGGTGTTCTTCTTTGTCTCATCAAATTTTTTGCTAAATTTGATATCTTGCTGTAATTGTGTTTATTCATTTCTCTTTGTTTATGGAAACTCTGAATCTGAACAATGAACCATTTTGTCATTGTCATTGTCTCTGTCTCTGTCTCTGTCTCTGTCTCTCTCTCTCTCTCTCTCTCTCTCTCTGTGTCTCTCTCTCTCTCTCTCTTCAGGGAACTAATTTCATCCAAAAAAGTTTCAAAGTCTATCTGGAGAGCAATAAACCAATTAGCTGGTAAACCATCCATAACAAATGCTTCATCAGATACGAGCCTGTCAGCAGAAAATGTCAATAATTATTTTTGTACCATAACTGAAAAACTTGTAAATGTTAACCACTGTGAACAAAATCATTTACTCCTTTTAAAGAAATTTTGTAGTTCTAAAACTATTAAGTCAAAACTTACCCTTAGGTTTATTGATGTGCATGATGTGTATAAGGAATTATGTTTATTAAAGCAAACAAGCTCTCGTGGTTTAGACAATTTGGATAGCAAAATTTGAATATTTCTGCACCTGTGATCTCAGAGCATCTTGCTTACATTTGCAATCTTTGTATTGAAAAAGAGTGTTATCCTCAAATGTTCAAAGATGCCAAAGTAATACCCATATCCAAATCCGATGATCCTAATAACCCTTCTAATTATAAACCTATCCCAATACTATCTACATTGTCTAAACCTTTAGAAAATTCTTTGTTACACTTTACGAAATACGAATTATTTCATCCTAACCAAAGTGGATTTAGGAAAGATCTTCATGCCATACAGCCCTTAGCAATCTAATAGAGCAGTGGCATTACAATATTAACAGTGATCTATTAACGGGTGCAGTTTTTGTTGACTTTGCTAAAGCCTTTGACTATATCAAACACAACCTACTCATAAGGAAATTGACAATGTATGGCATATGTCCAGAAGCACTTAAACTTATTAACTCATTTCTTAATGACAGGAGACAAATTATTTATCAAGACTCGACAATGTCGTCTTTCTTGCCAATAAAATATGGTGTTCCTCAAGGGTCTGTGTTAGGGCCCGTCCTCTTTTCTATATACATTAATGATCTTCCCCTCCTAGTTTCTTCCACTTGTGAACTTTTTGCAAATGACACTACCATTCATACTGTAGGTAAAGACTTAATCTCTTTGAGTACAGTTTTACAAAATGACTTGGACAATCTGACAACATGGACAGAAGATAACCACATGGCTCTCAATCCTCAGAAATCAAAACTCATGGTTGTTACAATGAGGCAAAAGCATCAAAACTTCAAAAGCAAATTAACTGGAATAAAAATTAATGATAACATGTTGGAAGAGGAAAATTCATTGAAATTACTTGGTTCATATATTGATAATAACTTGTCCTGGTCTAATCACATCTTTAATGGCTCAAAGAAATTATGTGTGGCAGTGGTGCTTCACAGCTGGGTGGCTGCAGGGTTATGTGCTCTGATGTTTCTCTTGTATTTTGTTGTTAATAGCCTATTATTTGACTGTGATTGTGTTGCATGTTAGACAGTAAGTGCCAGTGATGCCTGTGAAGGACATGTGTCGACTGTTTTTACTGTGGTGGTTGTGTATTAGTGCATGGAATATTTTATGTGTAACTGCACTCAATTTTGAAAATAACAGCCATTTCAAATTAAGTACAGGTACAGGCACCTTATATTTATCTTATTCAAGAGAAAAACTTTTAGAAATCAAATCTGGTTTTAGTTCTGATTCTTGTTTATCTGACATTCCCCTTGAATTATGCTATGACTGTCACAATGCCAGGACCCAGAAGCCCACCCATCAACAAAGAGGCCACAGAGGAGGAGTGAAAAGACGTTTAAGACGTTTTAAATTTCAACCTGCCTTACCCTCTATTGTTTTATCAAACGTGGGATCGTTTCAACCCAGTGGACACAATTTAAATTTTGATGAACTACAATCAAACATACATTTTTTATCTGAATATAAGAATTCCTGTTTACTTTGTTTTACTGAAACTTGGTTCTGTGATTTTATCAGTGATGAGAGTGTGTGTTTGAATGGTTTTGGAGTGCTGTATCGAATGGACAGAGAGAAAGAGGAGAGTGGAAAAAACAAAGTGTTGGCGTGTGCCTGTATGTGAGTGAAAGTTGGTGTACAAGGGTGAATGTCAAGGTGAAAAAGAAAGTGTGTAGTGAAAATGTAGAGTTGTTGTCTGTGTCCCTCCGTCCAAAATATCTGCCAAGAGAGTTTGGTCAAGTATTTGTGACAGTGATGCTGCATGTGCTGCCACTGAGATCTCTGACACAGTGAATGAATTACAGCTGAAAGCTCCTGATGCGCCCTGTTTTGTTCTGGGCAATTTTGATCACTGTGATTTAAAACGTTCTTTGCCCGCTTTTAAACAATATGTGACTTGTTTTACTTGACAAAACAAAACTCTTGACAAATGTTTTGGGAATATTTCATGTGCCTACAAGTCTGTTGCTCTCCCACCTCTTGGCACCTCAGACCACAATACAATTTATCTCATACCTGCATATAAGCCCAAAATAAAAACTGACCCTATTGTTAAAAAAAAAGTGAAAGTGTGGACGAATGAGAGCGTGGAAGAGTTGAAAGGTTGCTTCGAGTGTACGGACTGGAGTGTGTTTCTTGACTCGAGTGAGAATGTGGACGAAGCAACTGATGTTGTGCATGCTTATATTTCTTTCTGTAAAAATCTGATAACACCACAAAAAACTGTAAAGCTTTTCCCCAATAATAAACCGTGGGTGACAAAAATATTGAAATTAACACTTAACAAACAAAAAAGTAGCGTTTCAGAGCGACAATAAAAAGGCATACAGAACAACTCAAAAGAAACTCCAAAAAGAAATTTGGGAATGTAAAAGATCCTACAAAGAGAAAGTTGAAGAACAGTTTTAGAGGGATTGTCTGGCAAATGTTTAAAGATACTTTCAGGGCAAGAAAACTCAAAAACTTCGAAACAGTCCATACCATTAGAGGAACAAAAAGCTTTCGCTGAAGAACTAAATAATTTTTATTGCTGCTTTTAGCATGAAGATGTTAAACATGAGCTTGAATCTGTTCTTTTTAACCTGCAGAAAATATCTTTGATAATGATCCAGATAATGATTTTATTGTTTATTCTACAGATGTGAAATCAGTATTTAAAACATTGCATGTGAGAAAGGCTGTGGATGTGGATGGTATTAGTGGGTGGCTTTTAAAATCTTGTACTGAACAGCTGTGTCATGTTTTTAGTGATTTGTTTTCTATGTCTTTGAAAACGTGCCATGTTCCCAGCCTCTGGAAAAAATCAACAATTTGTCCCGTTCCAAAAAATACACACCCCAAATCTTTAAATGATTACAGGCCAGTAGCTCTCAATCCAATAGTAATGAAATGTTTTGAAAGAATTATTCTGAAACGGCTTCTTTTTTCCACTTCCTCATATCTGGATCCTCTTCAATTTGCATACAAAGTCAACAGAAGCACAAATGATGCCACAATTACCTTGCTGCACAATATATACTCCCACCTAGAGAAATCTGACTCTTTTGTTCGTATACTTTTCATTGACTTCTTCTCTGCCTTTAATACAATTCAGCCCCATCTCTTAGCTCTAAAACTGCTTTCAATTAACGTCTGTCCAAGTCAAGTCAAGTCAAAGTCAAAGTCAAAAATACTTTAATCATCCCTGAAGGGCAATTACAATACTGACAGGCATATTGATACAAATCATAATCAAACACACGAAGTAGCTACATTTCATATTTGTTCAAACATTATATAACTTCAAATAAAAATGTCACAAACACTCACACTCTACGCGCGCTCGCACACACGCAAACACACGCATACACACACACGCCAATGTTTAGATACAATGTTCTTAAAAACCATTGACTAGAAAAGACATATGATCACCATTATTTACACATTATACGCACGCGTTCGCACCCGCACATATACATGCATGCACGCGCACAAACACACACACACACACACACACACACACACACACACACACACACCACACACACACGCACACACACACACACACACACACTCCCCCCCCACACCCACCCACCACAACACTCACACATACACACACACGCTCCCCCCCCTACACATACATACCATCCACACACCCCCGTCCCCCCCCCCCCCCCCACACAATTGGTAGAAAGACATATGAATTTACAAGCAATTCAAAAAATCAATAAAGCCAAAAATAAGACATACTTATTTTATGGGTACATATGCATGTATGTGCACGCCTGTATGCATTGGCTACATATATAACAGTGGCAGTCAGGTAAGTAATTCAGAGAAGTTTTTAAAAAAAACAACCAAAAACCACAAACAAAACAAACAAAAAACAAAAAAGACCAAAAAACCAAACAAACCCCCCCAGAACAAACAACCTCAGTCAGTGTTATTATGAGTTTAGAACTCGGATAGCTACTGGCACAAAGGAATTCATTTTTCTGTTTGTTTTGCTGTTGTGGCATTGAAAAGACGTCCTGAGGGTCAACAATTGAAATTCTGAAAACAGAGCGTGGGAGGAATCGGCCAAAATGGCTGTTGCTTTGTGTACAAGCTGCTGATTACAAAACGACTTGAGATCTCTTTGTTCTTCTCCGATAATTTTAGAGCAGATTCTCACAATTCTCTGAAGACCATTCTTGTTCTTAATGCTAAGCAATGCTTGTACCAGCAAATGAAAGCAAAACTTAAAACGCTCTCTATGTAAGACGTAGAACAAAGAAAGAATCTTTTTGTCGACAAAAAATGAGTTAAGCTTCCTCAGAAAATACACACGTTGTTGCCCCTTTTTGACAATGGCGTCAGTGTTAGCATCCCAATTTAGCTTGTGGTCAAAAACAGTTCCCAGATATTTGTATTTCAATACGTTTTCAACTTCTTCATTATGGATGATGGTATTCTCAAAAGTGTGGTCCGATCTTCTGAAATCAATAGGAAGATCTTTAGTTTTAGAAACATTTAGCTCCAGATAGGCCTCATCACACCAATCTACGAACTCGGTAAGGGCTGGACCATGGTCTAGGACTGATCCAGATAAGAGAGACAGAAGAGCACTGTCGTCCGCAAATTTTACCAGAAATGAGTTTTCATGGCTGCTTCTACAATCATCTGTGTATAGAATGTAAAGAAGTGGCGTCCATGACTCACTCTCTGTATAATGAGCTTTTTAACTAATTGTACAGTTTGTCCGTTTTCAAAAAGCAATATCTACTGAAAGATCAACTTCTACTGGCTCTCCCCAAGGCACTGTTCTGTCCCCTATCCTTTTCACCCTTTACACCAATGACTGCACTTGCACTGGCTCTGATCTTGTACCATTAATCAAATATTCAGATGACTCTGCTCTGGTAGATTTGTCTAATTCCCATGTCATGTATCTTAAACAAGTTGAGGAGTTTTCCGCCTGGTGCAAACAGAACTGCCTTGACTTAAATGTTGAAAAAGCTAAAGAGATGTTAATTGATTTTCGTAAAAATCCTGAGCCCCTACCGAACCTTTGCATTGATGGTGTAGCAGTTGAACGTGTGCATGAATACAATTATCTAGGTACTATTATTGATGATAAACTGAACTTTAATGCTAACACAGATCTTTTTAATAAGAAATGCCATTCTCGCATCTTTTTCCTTCAGAAATTCCAGAGTCTTTAAGTGAATGTTAAAGTTCTACAGAATTTCTATAGATGCTTTATTGAGTCTGTCCTTTCCTTCTCTTTAATTTGCTGGTACAGAAGCCTAACTGTAAAAAACAAGTGCTGTGAACAAAATTGTTACAAGATGTGGCAAAATTATGGGCTGCGAGCAAATGAAACTGAGTGATTTGTATGAATGCCGTGTGAGAGACAGAGCAAAAAAGATTTTAAGTGATGGTACTCATAGGCTAACAAAATATTTCGAACTCTTGCCTTCTCAAAAGCGCTACAGAGTACCTAAGTTTAAAACCTTGCGATATAAAAATAGTTTTATTCCCACCTCAATTCTGCTGCTTAATCAGAGCATGTAAAAAAAATCTGAACTAACCCAAAGCAGAGAGAGAGAGAGAGAAGAGAGAGAGAGAGAGAGAGAGAGAGAGAGAGAGAGAGAGAGAGAGAGAGAGAGAGAGAGAGAGAGAGAGAGAGAGAGAGAGAGAGAGAGAGAGGAGGAGGAGATGTAACGATGCTGCTGTGGAAGTGCATCCGCTTTGAGACTACTTGACAGGGTTGTTCTCTACGCTTACTATCATAATATATCCCGGCGTCAACCGGCCCCGAGAGATACAGACACCTGCAGTGTTGGTCAGGTAATTTGAGCAACACTCTCAAATTCGCATCCGTAAAGTGGATGAAGCTCGACTGTGTGGTCCCAGTCTCCCCACTGAGCCCACAGCACACTCACTCTGGGTAGGAGCCGGCCGGAGCCCGAAAAATCCCTATGACTTATGGGATTCGAACCCGCGACCTTCCAGTCCGGAATCCAAGGCGCTAACCACTGCGCCATGGCGGCTGGTGAGAGAGAGAGAGAGAGAGAGAGAGAGAGAGAGAGAGAGAGAGAGAGAGAGAGAGAGAGAGAGAGAGAGAGAGAGAGAGAGAGAGAGAGAGAGAGAAGTCTCTGAACTCTGCACTCTGAACTCTGAAATTTAATGTACATCGGCCTTGGGCCACAATTCATATGGTTGGTGTGGGAAAGTTGACAAGTGTCCCCCAATGGGCAAAACTCGAAAATACATCATACTTATCATGTTCAATTTCTTGAAAAATCATAAAGCCAAAGCAGATAATATACATGAGAGAGAGGAGAGAGAGAGAGAGAGAGAGAGAGAGAGAGAGAGAGAGAGAGAGAGAGAGAGAGAGAGAGAGAGAGAGAGAGAGAGAGAGAGAGAGAGAGAACACTGAACTGATTTAATGTACATTGGCCATGGACCACAATACATTTCTTGGGCTTGGGATGGAACAAAGGGTTCATTTGTATTATAGGCAAGGCAAATGCGCAAAAGGTATAGATTCATGCTGATCAAAGAAGAAAAACACACATTATTCTAAATCATGATTATGATCCTAGCATAAAACAAAACCAAATCACAAAAATATGATGTCTAGGGAAAATTGTATGCATATCAATTACGTAACGAATCATAAAAGTTTTCAATATACATCTTGAATTAGCATTTTCTTTCTTTTATTGATAGAATGAAAAATATATCTAGACAAACTGTGCCTGTACTCATCATTTGTTCCTTTGAACAGATAGTGCAATGGTACGTTGATACATTCACTAAAGAATTTTTCTCTCAAGCAAGCGTATATGTAACATTCCCATAAAAAGTGGGCTTCATTTTCAACTTTCTTTTTACAGAAGGGACACATTTTTTCTCCATTATTCTCACTTTATCTATATATACATTATTATTAAGGGGTAGAACGTTAAATCTGGCTTGTGTAATTGCTACTCGAAAGCAGCTGACATCAATCGAGTTTATAATTATACTCTTTTACGAAAATACTTTTAAATGATTTGTAATTGTCATACCTCTCTTTATCTCTTATAGTCCCCTCCCATTCTTGAATGAACATATCTATTCATCTTTGTTTAAACATTCGTAAGAAAACTTTTACATCCCCAACACCTTGTTGCATCCAAACAATGTTAAAACCTGTTTCACACAAAATTTCTCTTATTTTGGAAATCGAGCAGTATTTACCATTTCTATCTAACTCTAACAGCATGCAGTAAGCATTATATGGTATTCTATTTTGATTCATTTGCAATAGTTTTAACCAGTATCTAATGGTTCTTGTACATGAGTTGACATAAAGTGGATATCTACCTAAATCTCCATAATAAAAATACCATCTTATAGGGTGTTCTTAGAGAGAGAGAGAGAGAGAGAGAGAGGAGAGAGAGAGAGAGAGAGAGAGAGAGAGAGAGAGAGAGAGAGAGAGAGAGAGAGAGAGAGAGAGAGAGAGAGAGAGAGAGAGAGAGAGAGAGAGAGAGAGAGAGAGAGAGAGAGAGAGAGAGAGAGAGAGAGAGAGAGAGACAAGGCAAGGCAAGGCAAGGCAAGGCAAAATTCTTTTATTCGAGGATAATAGATAAGCACTCATGTGCTTTTTTACATCCAGTCCCCGCCCTTTTCAGGGAAATTATCAAGATAAAAAGATACTAAACAGTAAAACTATATGCAGTACCAAACAACATAAAGGAATAAGGACATTATACATAATAAGATAATAAAAATGCACACTTTCAGAAGACGAAAATCAGAAGCCACAATAAAATGATTTTGATTATAAAAGAAAAGAGAAGCGTTAATAGATAAAGAGCAACCAAAGAAACATAATGAAATAAACAACTTAGCAACCAAGAAAAGTCCACCCAAAAATACTTAGCTACAACATTGTTACAACTCATAACAACAAAATGAACTCAGAAGGAACTAAAGATAATACAATGATTATAATGATGACAATAAGAATAATATCAACAATAGTGATAATAGTATGATAATAATACACGTAAAACTCACTCCTACACGTAGGTCCACACACACACACCACACACACACACACACACACACACACAAAACACACACATACACACACACACACACAACATACATACATACATACATACATACATACATACATACATACATACATACATACATACATACATACATACATACATACATACATACATACATACATACATATACATACATATACGCAACTCACTCACGCATGTACGCTCGCAGGCAAATGCACATACAAATCACACACACACACACACACACACACACACACACACACACACACACACACACACACACACACACACACACACAAATGCACACACACACACACACACACACACACACACAACACACACACACACACACACACACACACACACACACACACACTTACTCACACTTATATTTATAAGCACATATCCGCAGGCGCACATGTTCTTAAAAAAAAAAAATTTAGTCATAGAAAAAAGAAGAATGATACAAGTCAAACAATCATATCAGGTGACAACATTATCCTTTCTTTTACATTCATACTTCATATAAAAAAGAAGAAACAAAAGCAAGCAGCAAAGTTAAAACAGAAAAAAAAACAAGAACAAAACATCAAAAACTTGAGGTAGGACCCATCATCAACAACAACAACAAAAAGTCATGCAAATCATAATATTTTAATACAAGGGGAGACGACAAAAAAAAACAATTATCCACCCCCCCCCCCACAACACCCAAACACACTCACCACACACACACACACACACAAAGTTCGCGCTCATGTCATCAATAAACTTCATTTTAAAAGAAATATATGCCTAATTTTAATCAAGTCATGTAACGGAACACAAAAAGAATCCATCCGCTGTAAGGCATATATATTAAAACATACATATTCTAATACCTGAATCTTATGATTATGTATTTATGGTCATAGAAATCACGTTCATAACCATTTTGTAATCATAATGAACATAATTGTTCAGCTTACTTGAGAATTAAAAAATTATACAAAATCAACTGCATTCAACACGTAATTATTAAATAGTACAAAAAGTGAATAAAGTATTTCTCAATATGGATGATAACATGTTTAGGCAACGAGAGAGAGAGAGAGAAGAGAGAGAGAGAGAGAGAGAGAGAGAGAGAGAGAGAGAGGAGAGGAGGAGAGAGAGAGAGAGAGAGAGAGAGAGAGGAGAGAGAGACACAGTACATTTTTAGCCAGGTAGTATTGCGCACAATTTTCAACTGACCAATAATATCATCACTTAACACTCCCTATCTTTTACTTATGCATATATAAAGAATATACTATATGATAAATGTGACATGAAAATAAAATATTAAAAATTTACTCTTTGAAATCAGTTACAAGTGCACAAAGATAAGATACATATAAGATACATTTAAACACACACACACACACACACACACACACACACACACACCACACACACCACACACACACACACACACACACACACACACACAGAAGAAGAGAGAGAAAGGGGGAGAATTATATATAGCCAACAGGATGAGTACTGGTTCATTAGTTTTGATGCATCAAGTGCATTAGGTGATTTTTGAAGGTCGACAATGATTGGTGCTGTTTAATTGAATCGGGAAGGGAGTTCCACAGTACAGGGCCTGAGTATAGTAAACTGGACTTGAACAAGTCTATTCTTGGGATTGGGATACTTGGCTTTTCAGTATTTCTGGAACGATTCATTGGGAACTTATCTCTTAAGGATGTGGGGACAGCTCCTGCCATTATCTTAAACATCAGGATGCCCTTGTTATATTTTAGTCTTTGTTGTAGGGGGAGAATACTTAACTGAGTATAATCCACGTCAAGTAATGTTGTTTTCTTCAGGAGGATAAGTTTGAGAGCACGTTTATACAGACTTGATAAGGGTTTCATAGTGTTTGCACTGGCAGAATCCCATAGGGTTGAGGCATAGTCTATTGAGGATTGTATATAAGCTTGAAAGAATAATTTCCTTGAATGGTAGTCAAGGAAGTGTTTAATTTTAGTCAACTGGTATACTCTTTGGGACAAGTATTTGCATAGGTGAGATATGTGGTAGATCCAGCTGAGATTTTCATCAATTGTCACTCCTAGAACTTTGTGATGAGAGGTTTGTTCGATTGCTTCCTTTTTTATATGTATTGGAAACTGATTATGAGGTAAATTTTGTCGCTTTTGTCTGGTGGTGATAAGCATGCATTTTGTTTTTTGGGGGTGAATAGACATGTGGTTCAGATCTGTCCATTTGACAAGATCATTACAGCTTTGTTGTAATATGGTTGCAAGAGAGTCAATGTCATTATGGCTTGTATGTATGGTTGTGTCATCAGCAAATAGTTCACATTTGGATGCAATATGTAGAGGAAGGTCATTTATGTATAAAGAAAAGAGAATTGGTCCTAGTATAGATCCCTGTGGTACTCCGTAATGAATGGGTTTTAGATTGGATGTGGATGTAGTTGTTGAAACACACTGTTGTCTGTTCTTGAGATAAGAAGCAAGTAGTTCTAGACTATTTGACGATATATTGTACAGGTCTAGCTTTCTGATGAGAAGTGTGTGGTCAATTGTATCAAATGCTTTTTTGAAATCTACAAATAATACTCCACAAAATTTATTTTCATTAATGTTTGTTAGCCAATTGTCTATGAGACTAGTCAGTGCAGTATGACACGAGTGATTTTGTCTGAATCCTGACTGATTAGGGTGGAGTAGGTTGTTAGTTTCTATATGACTGACTAAGTGTTTATTTATATGTTTTTCCAGGGGTTTTGAAAGAAGGGATATAATAGAGATTGGCCTATAATTTGAGGGATCTGAAGTGTCACCAGATTTGTAGATGGGGATCACTTTAGCAGTTTTGAAGGCATTGGGAAAATAGTTCTTTTCAAGACATTGGTTATATATATATGTGAGAGTGTCTGTGATAACTGGAGCTGAAAGTTTTAGAATTCTGCTGTCTATTCCATCAAGACCTCGTGTCCTTGACTGTTTGAGGTGAATCATGTAATTATGGACCTCAAAAACAGAAATAAATGGTATGTGGAGTTTTGAGGGAATATGCTTTTCTTGGCAGTATTGTTTTAATGTGTTTAGGTTATTGGATTTTGAATTGTCATTGCTTAACAACATTAGTAGAAACGTTTATGAAGTGATTGTTGAGTTGTTCAGCAGTAACATCTTTGATTACATTTGATTTGGAAGATGATTGTTTGTTTGTTATTTGATTAATGGCCCTCCAAATGATTTTTGAGTTTTGTTTGGAAGATAGTAAATCTTGGAAATATTTCTTTTTTTCTCGACGTTTCTGTGAGTTTATGGCGTTTCGTAATCTTTTTGACTCTTCATGGTATTTATGTTTTTTTAAGAAATCTCTAAGATAGCATGCTTCTTCTAGTTCTTTTGTGAGCCAAGGCGGTTTGGGGACATGTTTGACCCTTATGGTTTTAAGTGGAGCATGTTTATTGTAAATTTCAGTGAAAGTTTTTATCCAAAACTCGATGGCCGAGTCTGGATCAGTAATGTTGAATGTTTCTGAGAGCATTGAGTTACTTAGTTCAAGAAGGAAAAGCTTTTCATTAAATTTTGCAAAGGAACGATATGTTATGTTTTTATGGCCAGGTTTGGGAATTTTTGTTCCTTTTTTTGACCATGTAGTACATACTGGGTAGTGATCACTGCAGTTATAGACAGGGACACATGTTTCTATGATGTTTTTAGGATTTGATACGTAGATGTGATCAATTATTGTGCTTGAGTTTTGTGTGACTCTCGTGGGTAAACTAACTAGTTGGTGAAGGTTGAATGAATTAGTAATTTGCGTCCATGCATTATTTACTTTTGTTAGATCAATATTAAAATCACCTAGTAGTATTACTTCCCTGGATTCTAATAAGACTACGTTCATCATTGCATCAAACTTGTCAATCCAATTTTTTCTTTCTGCTGGATTCCTATAGCAGAATCCCATTGCAATAGGTGGTGAACCTTTTATTGACACTTCAAACCAGACAGATTCTACATCATAATGTTCTAGATGGATGAGACGCTTGAATGTTATAGATTCACTGATGTATATGATGATTCCTGTTTCTTTTTGCTTTTGTGGATCCTTTCGTATGAATTTATATCCAGGGATATATAAATCAGTGTCACTATGTGCTTCGAAAGTCTTGATTCCGATAACCCTAGTATGTGAAATGGTTTGCCATGGTTTCTAATAAGTGTTGATATGTCGTCAATTTTATTAACTGCATGATTTATGTTTAAGTGGCAAATTCGTAGACCTTCCTTAGAGGGCCACATGTTGTGTCTTGAATGCATCAATGTGTGTTGGTTTTAGCTGTAAATGTGTGTGTTGAGAGAGAGAGAGGGGGGGGGAGATAATAAGTAAGAAGAAACAATCAAAACAACAACTGGAAATAACCCCCCCAAATATAGATAGGTAAAGTGATTCAACTACTCAAAATTGACAATACAGAAATCAAGTCTGAGCTGATATGGATGGCAACAGCTACTTCAAGTCAAACAAATTCGACAATAAAATTGGAAGTATCAACACACTTCAATGAGTAAAAAGAAAACAAAACGAAGCAAACAAATTGGAAGACACCAGAAAAGAATAATGGGGAAATTGATTAAAAGTAAGCAAAACTGAGAAACAATACAGACTCAGAAGTCTGAGCTGGTATGAATCACAACAGCTGCTTCAAAGTCAAACACACTCCTCAGTAGAATTAGAAGTTTCAACACAGTCGCGTCACTTTTAGAGTCTCTTAGCGATGTGCTTCTAAAGGCCACTTGAAGGCTGGCAGGTGTCCAAAGAGAGGCAGTATTGCAACTGCCTACAATAATTACTGAGGCGTGTCTGATGACGTCAGCAGTTAGGCAATTCAGGAAACAGTCCACTCTACTCAGTCTCACACACTTCACTATCAGGTCACACACTTCACTATCATCGCTTTTGTCACAATAATGATGAGATCGGTAGTGTTGGTCAGGTGTTTACACAGGTAGGAAGAGGGGAAAATCCTGGTGTGGGTTCTTCTGCTATACAGCATTCAATGTCTCTGACTATGGGCACTTTTCGCAGTACAAGTTCAGTGAATGACAGAATAAGCAAATGAAACCACAAAACTAGAACAGTATAATGTAATAAAAGAGGTGTTTTGTTTTTTTTACCAAGTACACAGTACACAGAAGTACACCCCAAATATGTTATATAACTTATAATGAAATAAAGGGTTAGATTAAGTAGAAAAAAATGAGGTGATATTTCCACACTTCCACAGCGACTTGTAATAGGGAACAGCAAATGAGCAAACAAGCAAGCAGGCAAGCAATAACAACAATAAAGGCTAAAAAAAAATAAAAAAAAAAAAAAAAAAAAAAATGAACACACACACACAAAACAAAATCAACCAATAATAATAACAACAACAACAACACACATACACAAGCAACCACTAAACACACACACACACACACAAACACACCACACACACACACACACACACACACACACACGACACATACACACAGACACACACACACACACACACATCAGCACGCACACACACACACACACACACACACACACACACACACATACACAACCCACAAATTTCAAGACAGAATCAACAACCTCTCTTCCAATACAAACAAACTATCCCCCCCCAAAGAAAATAAATAAAATAAATTAAATAAGTGAATAGAATAAAATAAAATAAAATAAATAAATGATTAAAATAAGATAAAATAAATAAAAAGAAAAAAAAAAAAAAAAAAAAACTAAACATAAGACTTCGACAATAATCTTTTATATATATATATATATATATTATATTATATATATTATATATATATATAATATATATATATATATAAATATATATTATATACATAATATATACATAATACACACAATATATATATAACAACAAAACAAACAATAACATAAAACAAACATAAAAACTACACAAACACTAACCAGACACAGACACAAAAGACACAACAGACACACAGACACACTACACACACACACACACACACACAAACACACAACACACACACATAGTTGGAATCACAGGAAACACACGTTTCTCCTAGTGATATTCTGGTGTGGCTGGGGAGGCCCACTTCTGGCCTTACTCTCAAGATGATGAGATGCCTAATGAAGGGCCTGTTGGATGGTATTCAGCAGGCTTTCCAGCAGTTTCTGTGTGTTTTGTGAATGAGTGGTGCTGGGGAGGCCCCAGGCATTGTTGGTTCTGGCTGCAGGAAGTGGTGGGAAGTGCTCCTCAAGTCCGCAAGTGGACCTGTTACTGTAGGCCTATCAGGTACACTATTGGCAGTCCTTTTGGTTCCAGGTGTCGGAGTAGCACTTCGCTGTTGCTGCAGTGAGACCATCTGTTAGTTATACCTAGCTGTGTCCTTTGCATCTGGCGGTTGTCCTTGGTTGGAGTAGGGAGCAGAGGTTTTGGAAGCTGGTATAAGTTGTTAATTATGGCCGCTATACCACTTGCACTTGGGTGGAAACGGTCCATGTATTTATACAGGGCTTTCCTGGGTGCCCCACTGTTGGTCTGAAAAGAGGGGGTGTGATCGATGTAATTCACCCTCTCTTTATCACAGACCTTGAAGAGGCTGGCGTTGGAGTCCATCACAGATTTGGTGGCATGGTGTCGGCCATAAGGAGGGAGGATGGAAGAGGCTTTTATGCTGGCAAAGGGGAAAGCCTGGCGTAGTCCTCTGACCACACGTTGCCACGTTGTGCAATCAACTGGGCCACTTTGTAAGCAGTTGTTGATGCCAACATGGAAGGTGACTCGTTTGATGTGTGGAGAAGGAGGAAGGGTGGATAGCCACTTCAGCAGGTGTTGGAGGTCAGGCCTGGCACTGACAGGTTTCTCGCTGGTCCGCCATGGGTAGAAGTTCTGTCTCCAACTGCATTTAGGACAGAGTCACCAATGAGTAACTCTTGGTTGGCAGTGGGGACAGACTTTCTCAGCAGTGCTTCTAAAGGTGTTGGGGGAGGGGGTGGTGGAGGGGATACTTTGGAGTTGACAGAAGAAACTGGATTTTTCATCAGTTTACGTTTGGGTGGGGGGGAGGGGGAGGGTGGAGGGAGTTGTTTGGGACTGGGATTTTGGTCAGGATCTAGGGGTGAAAACTTATTGTTAGTGGGGATTGCTGAGATAAATTCTTCATCTATTGGGGTGTCTGATATGTCAGAGAGGGAGTCACTTAGAAGAATTTTGGAGGTTGTTGTTTGTTTGTTGGTGTGAGACTTTTGGAGTGGAGGTGACTGAATGATTGTTGGAGTGTGGTGGGTATGATGTAGTAGTTGATGGTGGTGTTTTCTTCAATTGGTTGATTTCTTTGTTAATGTGCTTTTGCCAGTCATTGAAAGCAGAGAGGCTTTTGGCTTGATTGTCAACTGTTTTCTGCAATTGAGCGTTTTGCTGAGTAAGGTCAGCAATGGTTGACTTCAGTGTTTGTTCTGTGGCTTTCATGTGGTTTTTTGTTTGGACTGAGCTGTCTTTGCTGGTGCTGGCTGTTATCTCTATCTGTTGGCGTAAGTGTTTGTTCTCTGTCTGTAAGGCATCGACCTGTGCTTTGAGGGCAGTGATGGCGGAGATGGCTGCTGACAGCTGGCAGTGAACTTGTGTGAGTGTGGGTAGGGCTGATGTGGCCAAGCTAACGAGACTGGGTGGAGATTTTGTGTGGATGTGTAATTGTGTGGGACTTGATTGTGAAGGCAGAGGGAGATGGTCAGAAGTAGGTATAGAAAGGCTAGAGTCAGGAGAGGGGGTGGTGCTGGGACTAGATGGAGAGGGGGTGGTAAGGAGGGTAGGAGGGTGGATCAGGGAGTTCTGGGTGAGAGGTGTCATTGTCCAGGGGGTGGGGTAGGGGGGTTGTGTCAATACACAGGGAGTCAGCTGGAGGGGCAGAAGAGAGCTGGGGTTGCTGGGGAGATGGTCAGTGGGGATGGCGTCAGCTGAGCACTGAAGGAGCTGGCTTGAAGGTGGGGAGGAAGGAGGGGGAGGATGAGGAGACAGGCAAGGCGACTGTTTGTCTCCTGGCGACTGAAGGAGCTGGCTTGGAGGTGGGGAGGAAGGAGGGGGAGGATGAGGAGACGGTGCAGGCGACTGTTTGTCTCCTGGCAACATGTGGGGAAAACTGTCCACTACTGGGGGGAGGGTAATGGCAGGCGAAGCTTCGCCTGCAGGTAGATGCACATGGTCAGCAGGTGCAGTGATGGCTAGCAAAGTTCCAGGCACAGGCAGATACGCAGGGGAGGAAGAGGGATCAGTGTGATTTCCATTGCTAGCACAGTCACATATACTATATACTAATTCTTTAGAATGTCAAATTCTGTTTCCAACCACTGCTGGCATGTGTTTCCTTGAATTAGTATGGTCCCTGTTGAATGATATATTGTAATTGTCAGTAGTTTTGATTTGTCTAGGAAGAGCTGCAGGAATGTTTTGTTAAGCTGTGGTGGAAGTGTAGCCAAGTAAATGTCCAGATCTGGTATGATTTCATTTGATTTTGTTAAGTCATGCCATGTAGTTGTTGCAGTGTCTGACTTGAGTGTGTCTATGTATCTATTGTGTAGCACTGTTCTCCATGTAGGTAGGTGTTTGGGAGCTGCCACGAATTTGACCTGACGACTATCTCTAGTGAATTGAATGTTTTCTAATGATAATGAGTGCTTAGCACTTTCTGATCTAGTTGTTGGTCGCATTGTGGAAGGTGTGTTGGAGGTAGCACTGAATCACATAACTATTAACAGAAAAAAAAAGAAGAAGAAGAAAGGAAATATCAGGGAAAAGAACAGTCACGGGAAAAAAAAAAGTAGAAAAAAGTCACAGCATAAGAAAAGTGGAGAGCCACCCACCAGCCCACATTGGGAGGGAAGGTTAGATGTGGCTCTCACATGGTTCAGGTCTATATGGGAATAACCATACCCGACTTATACAGCAGTTAGTACTCACATACTGGAAACAGCCACTTCACTAGTCTCTTCAACACTTTTCACAACAGCGCAAAGCTGTCAATAGGGCCTAGGCCTCAATACAAACTAGGTGTAGGCTAGTGGCAATACTAGGATGATCCGTCTCCATGGTAAGGAGTCCTAGTACTTGGCTCGCCTATGTAGGCCTACACACAAACACACAATCAGGAAGGGTGGATGGCCAGCATGGGGTGGATGGCCATCAGGCAGGGAGCTTGAGAGGTACTTCACACAAGGGGGCTTGAGAGGTACTTCACATCTGGCGACACCAACACAGACACAAGGCGGTAGCCGACTAGGTTACGGCATCTCAAGTCATGTGTGTCCATCCCAATAAGAAAGTTTGAAAAAGAAACAAAACACAAAACTGGCTTACTTTTGATTGATATATCATTGATACATCACTAGTACACACTTTTAGAAGGCACTCAATGGCACAGGTGCAATCCACATGATAGAAGAAGACCACTGGTGTAAAATTGAATATTATTGGAAGCCAGGCTCCTTCTTAAACGAACATTTTCTTGAGAGCATGAGAGCACACGTCCGCACACGTCCGCGTCCGCCCCAGAGAGGAGAGAGAGAGAGAGAGAGAGAGAGAGAGAGAGAGAGAGAGAGAGAGAGAGAGAGAGAGAGAGAGAGAGAGAGAGAGAGAGAGAGAGAGAAGCAAGTGATGGAGGAAGGGGGTGGGGGTGGGAGGCGAGGGAGAAACAGAGCTCAGCTAGGAAAGGGACGGGACAAACTAAAGCATAGGGAGGCACTTTTAAAAAAAGTACTTATTTTGTCTTCTTTTTTTTAAACTGTCTTTTCATATCATACAATATGTTTTAGGAATCATTTGTTTTATGCCATAAAAATGTGTGCGCGTGTTATTATCTTAGACTGTACTTAACATTTTAATAGAAGATTGTTTGATATTTGTCTAATCATACGACTTGTTTTAGCAAGTTAAATGATTTAATATCAATATAGTTTATTTCACAAACATGCGTGCACATATATGTAGTGTTTCCAACAGTGCGCGCGCCCGCGCGCGTGTGTGTGAAAGACCTGTGTGTGTGTGTGTGTGTGTGTGTGTGTGTGTGTGTGTGTGTGTGTGTGTGTGTGTGTGTGTGTTAAGTCAAGTCAAGTCAAAATGATCTTTATTGAGGGTAAAAGATTAAGTTTACACAACTTTTTTTCATCCTGCCCTCACAAAAAAATCATGTAAATTGACTTCTATAACATTCAAGGACAAATATCAACCTTTGTTGAAAAACTAAAATAAATGAGGATTACTTTCCAACAAATCTGTTAAGATAAAAAACAAACAAAAAACAAACCCAAGACAGTACAACATAAGCTCACATCATACATACACATGATAAAAACACAATATAACATGGGCATGAATAACAACAAGCAGCCAAATGTGAGGTAGTATCGAACATAGACGCGGACTTATAGTTTGTCCATCAGATGTTCCTTCAAAAGTTTCTTAAACATTTGTTTTGAAGGAACTGATTTTAGAAAAGGAGGTAGGTTATTCCACAATGTTCTTCCTGAACAATGTTCTTTCTTCTCTCTCTCTCTCTCTCCTCTCTCTCTCTCTCTCTCTCTCTCTTCTCTCTCTCTCTCTCTCTCTCTCTCTCTCTCTCTCTCTCTCTCTCTCTCTCTCTCTCTCTCTCTCTCTCTCTCCCCTCTCTGTGTGTGTGTGTGTGTGTGTGTGTGTGTGTGTGTGTGTGTGTGTGTGTGTGTTGTGTTTGTGTTTGTGTGTGTGTCTGAATGCATGAGCAAACTGGTGTGCGTAGAAATGGTTGAAATTTTGTTTTGGTGAGTTTATGACTGGGTGAGGTATTGTGAATTGTGGGTGATTTTTATATTATGATATGTGTGAGCTAATGTTCGGGTACTATATGTTTTTTGTTTGTTGGTTGTTTTTTTTGTTGTTTTTTTCCGTGATGTTACTTTCTACATGTTTGCTTTTTATGTGTGGCATGTAACCCGCGTGAATTTCTCTATGAGATAATAAAGTATTTTTGAAATTGAATTTGAATCTAAGAAGCTTTTTCAACTTAACAGAATAAAACATTTTCTAGATCAGCATACTCGAAAAATATTCTTCTCTGCTTATATATAACCAGACCTAGACTATGCCTCTACTTGCTGGAAATTGGCCTGTAAAAACTGTATAAGGCGAATTGAAAGAGTGTATAAACGTTCACTGAAGTTTATTTTCCTCAAAACTAGTTCCCTAGAAGTTTGTGACTATAAAGAGTTAAACATTCTTCCCTTAAGTCTAAAATGTCGCTTAATAAAGGCCTATTTATGTATAAAATTATGAATAATCTAGCTCCACGTTATCTTTGTCAGAAATTTTCAGTGAAAACAGTTCGAAATAAAAGTGTGGTTGTTACTCCTCGACCAAGAACTGATCTTTTTATGTCCTCTCTTGTGTATTCTGGTACCAGACTATGGAATGAAATCCCCATCTCAATTAAAAACAAAAGTAGTTTATATTCTTTCAAAAAAGCACACCACACATACTTGTTTAATTCAATGTGATTGACATTAGTGAGCTCCAATTGAACTAGTGTGTGTGTGTGTGTGTGTGTGTGTGTGTGTGTGTGTGTGCGCGTGTGTGTGCGCGTGTGTGCGTGCGTGCGTGCGCGTGTGCGTGTGTGCGTGCGTGCGTGTGCGTGTGGTGTGTGTGTGTGTGTGTGTGTGTGTGTGTGTGTGTAGGTGAGTGCGTGTGAGTGCGTGTGAGTGCGTGTGTGTGTGGTGGAGGGGGGGTTATCTCTACTAACAATGAGATTGTAAAAGTTTTTTTTTATTATTATTGTTTGGTTGGTTGGGGGGGGGGGGGGGGGGGTCTGAAATGATGTAACGCGTATTTTTATGATTATTCTTTAAGCATATTCCATTGTATGGGAAAATCTGTACATGCGTATGGATATGTATCCAGGATGATGATGATGATGATGTGTGTGTGTGTGTGTGTGTGTGTGTGTGTGTGTGTGTGTGTGTGTGTGTGTGTGTGTGTGTGTGCTTGTGGGTGTGGGTGTGGGTGTGGGTGGATGGGTGTTATGTCTTGACTTTTGGGGATGAATTGTTTATGCAAGGTGAGTTTTTCGTGTTTGATTGGTCTTGCTTCTTCATTTGATTCGTTGACTTATGTCATTTTCAATGATTTTCCTGATTATCAGTAATTGGTGACAATATGACTGATTGATTTCTTTGCTATCTTACATTCATTTGTCTATCAATTCATTGATTTATTCTCATTTGTTTCATTTTTTGCCATGAGGGCCTGGTGTAAAGAAGCCTCTGGCTTATCCAATTACCCTTATTAAAATTTCGACTCTCTCTCTCTCTCTCTCTCTCTCTCTCTCTCTCTCTCTCTCTCTCTCTCTCTCTCTCTCTCTGATTCATGTTCTCTGTACCCACTCCAAGTAACACATGCTCATGATGCATACACATGATTCCCTCCCTCTCCGCCCCCTTTCTTCTGATAACTCCTTTCCCCTACCTGTCTTATACCACAAAAAGTAGACAAGACGTTACAGTGAAGAGCACACACAACATAACTCCCCCCCCCCCCCCTTTAATCTGCTGCAGTAGCAGTCAATCAGTACTGGGTGTCAGTTACCCCACATCACATAGTCCTCCCCTCCCCCTGCCCTTCATATCCCCCATGCCTCCCCACCCCTATCCATTCCCTCTCTACATCCTCCTCCCCCACCCACCCCCCACCCCCGCCTGACCAATCCTGGAGAAGAGAAGGCAGACGCACACACATTCATAATATCATCTCCATCATCGTTCTGGTGGACTGGATGTGATGGTTCAGATCTTTTGCACCCTCACACTCACTGCCTTGAAGACACAATAATGGACTGACTGACTGACTGACCGACTGACCGACTACTGATGGAATCTTATTCTGATGGACAGACAAACAGAGAAATAGAGAGAGAGAGGGGGGGCGAGGAAGAGAGAGAGAGAGAGAGAGAGAGAGAGAGAGAGAGAGAGAGAGAGAGAGAGAGAGAGAGAGAGGAGAGAGAGAGAGAGAGAGAATAAATGAAAACTGAATAATATTTATTCTCCAAGGGTAATAGGGTAAGCATGCACATACTTTTTTTTCATCCGGCCCTTGGGAATAGCACCCCCCAAAAAAACACACACAAAAACACACCCAACTAACACCCCCCCCAAAAAAAAAAAAATCACCCCCCAACACACACACCACCACCAACAAAATATAACAAAAGAAAAAAACAACACCACCACTAACAATAGAAGTTCAATCTATGATTTAAGAAAAGAAATAGGTGTACATTCAACAGATGCATAATCTCCACTAGATACATTGATAATCATTAAAAAAACACACCAAAAAAACAGAGACAGACAGATAGATAGAGACAGAGACAGAGAGAGACAGAGACAGAGAGAAAGACAGACAGACAGACAGAGACAGAGAGAAACAGAGAAAGACACAGAGAGACAATGACAATGGTTTATTTGCGACAAGCTTTACCCCATTCACAAGGGAACAGAGGGACGGGGACTGGGCACAACACACATAAATTGGAAAAAAACTACACTGTCTGTGACAGCCCAAATGAACAACATGGCATGGAAATCCACAGCATGGGTTTGCAATAAATGAATAGTATCAGTAATTACTATACTTGTGATACAAATTATCATGAGATTCTATTTAATTGTTAATGGTTATACTTATATTAGACAACATCATCTCTCATGACACAATTTGAGACTGTCATTGGTCATCATTGGAGCAACTATGACATATCTCTACAAACAAATTCTTCTCTAACAGGTTTGAAAGTCATTGTCATTTGATTTAGCTTACTTGAAAGAGTATCCATTCTATTGTTAAACTGGTCATTGATTTCTTTTAAGCTGTTCAAAATATCCCCAAACATGGTTTCTTCAGTTTCACATGTCAGCCCTTCAATAGATTCACCATATTCTGCCTCACTCTCCGCACATTCAGAACCAGACACACTCACTTCTTCCTCACCATCCTCTTTTTCTCTCTCTCACACATCTCCTCTGCCCTTACTTATGCACTCATGCACTCATGCACTTATGCACACTATCACATTCCTTCCCTCAATTCCCAACTTCACCACACAACTGATCACTCTCTATATTGTCAAAGTTGACTGTCTCTGTCTGTCTGTCTGTGTCATGTTGTGTCAAGTCAATCTGCTGACTGTCAAAACAGCTACTTGAAGAAGGAGGGCACGAATTACACACGGACACATCAGTTGGAGCATCAATCTGTGCACAGTTTGCAGCATACACTAGACTGGGTGGGGTGGGTAAGAATACACCTGAGGGAGACGGAGCCTGTTTGTTTACTTTTTCATCAGGTTTGCTCTGTGTGCTTCTGCACGTTTTTTGTCGCGGCACACTTGGGAAAAACATTTTTTGCGATATGACCTTTGACCTAGGGTGACAGGAAAATGGTTTTCAGCTTTGTGTGTTAGTCTTAGGATGATAACAGTCTGGTTACCTCGGACATCCACATTGAATGAAGACAGTGTCTGTTCTTGTAATGAGGCATTGAGCATACTCTCCAAAGTCACTGGGAGCCCTGTGACTGGCAGTTAGATGACAAAAAGAGAAAATACAACAACAATTCACTTACAGCTCACATAAAACGTCTTGCTGGCAGCCAAGCAAGGGAAAAGCCACTCTCAGACACAGAGAGAGACAGACAAACAGACAGAGAGAGACAGAGCCCGCGAGCGAAACCTGGTCCATTGAACCAGAGGCAACTACCACGAAAAAGTAGAAACATGCAGAAAACCAGACAAACGGACAAGCACAGAGACAGGCATAGAGGTAGAGAGAGAGAAAGAGACAGAAAGAAAGACAGACAGAGAATGCTACGGTCCATTAAGCGAGAGGTAATCAGCTGCCTAGAACCCTATCAGGTATTGATTAATTAATTAATCACTGCATCATCAAATTCGGCTTACCCCATCTCCTCCTCTTCCTTCTCCTCTTCCTTCCTTTACTTCCTACTCTCCTTTTCTTTCTTCTTGTTTCGGCATCACTTTGTTTCTCTTTGAATGAAAAAAAAGAGTTGTGTTTTTTTATTTGATCTTTTACCACTTTATGTCACAGCAGGTTTCTCTGCGTGAAATTCGGGCTGTTCTCCCTGGGGAGAGCGCGTCGCCACAAGTGCAGCGCCTACCTATTTTTTTCCTGTCTGCAGCTGTATTTGTTTCCCTATCAGATTGGCTTTTTTCTACAGAATTTTTCCAGAGACAACCCTCTTGTTGCCGTGGGTTCTTTTACGTGCGCTATATAATGATGAGTAACACTCGGGGCCTAAAGCATTTCGACGGGGGAAGTGTATTGTTATAATTACTTTGATATTTAAAGGTGCTCTAATGCAGTGGGTGGGTGATGGTTTGCGCGCCTTGGCTTCAGTACAGTCCCCCAGTTCACCCAGCTGTCAATGGGTACGTGTCCTCATTAGGTTCAGGAAAGGAAAAGCAGAGAGAGAGAGGAGATGGGCGCTACCCTCAATATGCTGGACCCTGGAAAAGTGAGGTCTCTGACGTCTCGCTTTCTTACAACCACATAGGTTATGGGACACCTTTACCTTTATCTTTACATCTTAAAGCAGTACCTATCATTTAAAAAAAAATATTAAGCATTGTAAGCAGCATGCCCCTGTTTTATCCTTTCTTTAACAAAAAAATAAGATTACACTTTGATACTTTGTCCTCACTAGTTGATTGCAATAATATTCTAATTAAATTTTCTGCACTTTGCTCTTTGTTGTCAATAGATTTGTTAAGTTGGGTTCAGAAATACATGTCATTCCCTGTTTATAGTATTTCAGTAGTTCAACAATGCAATTTTTTATCAGTCAGGTTTATACATAAGTTGAAATTCATTTTTATCAGACAGTACCAACACCCCCCTCCCCCACCCCCATTTTGGGTCTAACACCACAACTTGTGAAGAGACATTAAGTGAACTTTGAACAAGCAGGCTGACTGACAAGATTCATTCACAAAGAGATGGACAGACAGACAGATGGAGTAACATGCTAGCATGCATGCACGCATGCATACAGACAGACAGACAGACAGACAGACAGACAGACAGATAAGACGATAAACCGAGGCCCTGTGAGCGAAAGCACGCAGAACATCTTGCAGACGTGAATAAAACCTGTTCTGAGAGAATCTATAAAACCACATGAACAAGCAGACTGATTGTTAAGAAGAAATACACAACTGCATATTCCATTATCCTCGAAATGGAAAAAAAAACCCATTAAAAATGGTCCGATAGACTACTTATACAGGCAAGCAGACTGACCGACCGATAAGCTATGATACGGACAGATAGACAGGCAGGCAGACATATAAACAGACACTGAAATAACATACTATGACCAAACAGACAACAAACAGACACTGACAGACACAAACAGACACAGACACAGACACAGACACAGACAGACATAGACACAGACAGACACAGACAGACACAGACACAGACACAGACAGACACAGACACAGACAGACTGCCATACTGACACACGGAGACACAACAAGAAACACACACACACACACACACACACACACACACACACACACACACACACACACACACACACACACACACACACACACACACACACACACACACACACACACCACACACGCAAGGAGAAATCAACAGCAACAAAAGAGAAAGCACAGCGGGAGATGAAGATGTGGTAAGGGAATTTAATCAAGCAGTGATTAATTAATTCATTTGTTAATCAATAAATCAATCCATGAATCAATCCATAGTGCTGATTCATCTCTATGTCGCTGTTACAGCCCGCCGCAATAGATTGTTTACCACTTTCACTCACGGCAGATTTCTTTTCTTATTTTTCCTTCCATTTTTTTAGGTTTTCGTTCAGCAGATGGCCAACTCATTCTCTGCAATTTATTTATTTATTTGAATTTACTTATTCTTTTATATCGAGGATATTTTATAGAATAAGCACTCGTGTGCTTTTTTACATCTAGTCCCCGTGTGTATGCAGTTTTGTAAATCTTGTCATCTGTTCCCACTGACACACGGTGGCCACAAATGTGTTTGCGATCAGAAGTTTTGTTAATGCTCTGGAGCGACGTGCTCTCCCTGAGCTAAGCAGCCCGTCCAGTGAGGGATATGCATGTAGTGCACAGAAAAGAACCGGCGGCAGGAAGAAGAGTTGCTCCGCGTAAAATCTTTTGAAAATGATATACCTGCAATCTCTTACCAAGCAGGACGTATAGTGCCAGGTCTTCTCCTGCGCTTGTAGCTCTGCAGGAGGTCTGCCTGCTGGCCTCAGCCCACACAGTCCAACTTCAGCGCAGTTCATTTTTTTTGTTCAGGATGCATTCTGGGTACGCTTGTGTTTTCTTAACCCAATTAACACTGACAAGAGTTATTGAATTTTTAACATGGATTTTTTTATCTTCTACATGCGTCTATACACGGTGGAAATTAAGGCACTGGCAGGTCTGCGCTTGACCTTGACCTGCAAGATCTGAAAAAAAAACCCACCTTGAATTCCCCAGACGCTGCAACCGAAATGTGAACCCGGGACTTTTATTTATTTATTATTATTTTTCAATTATTATTCTTTTATATCGAGGATAATGGAATAAGCATTCATGTGCTTTTTTACATACAAAATGCAGTTTTATATGCAGTTTTGTAAATGTCATCTGTTCCCACCGGCACACGATGGCCTACTCTTACAAAAAGCGGAACAGGATTTAACGTGTACGCAAGATGTACTGCGTGCGTTCGCACACGGGGCCTCAGTTTATAGTCTTATCCGAAGGACTTTGGGGGAGAGTGGAGTCTGCACTGATGTTCACTCCATGAGAAAAATCCCCTCGACCAGGAATCGAACCTGGGTCTTCAAATTGCCAGCGCAATGTTCTGACCACTAGGCTATCCCGTCCCCCGTGGACCTACAGGTCAGGTAAAAAAAAAGTTGTGTCCCATAACCTGTGTGGTCGTAGGGGAGCGAGGCATCAGAGACCTCAGCTTCTCTAGGGGCAAGCACACTGAGGGCGGCGCCCATCTCCTCTCCATTGCTGCTTTACCTTCCCTGACCCTAAAGAGGGCAGGCACACATTGACAGCTAATTTATCCTACATGACAGAACAACAAGAGGTCTTCACCACTCAGCTACAGCGTTCCTTCAACTTGACGCAGGATGATGGACAACTTGCAGAGAGATGTTCCCACCTTGTCTGGCACCCCCCACTTCAGTTCCAGACATGGCCATACAGCCTGTGCCGACACCGCTTACACAGGTTCTCTGGCACAGTGCTTGGGTCCTGCTGCTGCTTAGCTGAACTTCGTCCTCTGATATTCCTTCTACTTGTCCAGCTACGATGGACAAAGAGGAGGAAGAGGAGAAGGAGGAGGAGGAGGAAAAGGAGGAGGAAGAGAAGAAGGAGGAGGAGGAGGAGGAAAAGGAGGAGGAGAAGGATGAGGAGTAGAGAGGAGGAGAAGGGGGAGGAAAAGGAGGAGAAGGAGGGGGAGGAAAAGGAGGAGGAGAAGGATGAGGAGTAGAGAGGAGGAGGAGTAGAGAGGAGGAGGAGGAAGAAGAGGAGAAGGAGGAGGAAGAGGAGCAGAAGGAGGAGGAGAAAGCAATGGAAGAGGAGGAGGAGGAGGAAGAGAAGGAGGAGGAG
>CM060346.1:12625615-12668115 GCA_030674155.1 Stramonita haemastoma
TGTGTGTGTGTGTGTGTGTTTGTTTGTGTGTGTGTGTGTGTGTGTGTGTGTGTGTGTGTGTGTGTGTGTGTGTGTGTGTGTGGTGTGTGGTGAGTGTGCGCGCGCGCGTGTGTGTGTGTGTTTATTTTTTATTTTAATCTTTTTTATCGAGGATAATGAAATAAGCACTCGTGTGCTTTTTTCCATCAGTTCCCGTGTGTATGCAGTTTTTGTAAATCTTGTCATCTGTTCCCACCGGTACACGATGGCCTACTCTTACGAAAAAAACCGAACAAGATTTAACGTGTGCGCAAGATGTTCTGCGTGCGTTCGCACACCGGGCCTCGGTTTATAGTCTCGTCCGAAGGAAGTGTGTGTGTGTGTGTGTGTGTGTGTGTGTGTGTGTGTGTGTGTGTGTGTGGTGTGTGTGTGTGTGTGTGCGTGCGTGCGTGCGCGCGCGCGCGTGTGTGCGTGCGTACATGCGTGCGTGTGTGAGTGTGTACGTGTGTGTGTGTGTGTGTGTGTGTTGTGTGTGTGTGTGTGTGTGTGTTTGTGTGTGTGTGTGTGTGTGTGTGTGTGTGTGTGTGTGTGTGTGTGTGTGTGTGTGTGTGTGCGTGCGTGTGTGTGTATGTATGTATGTTACTGTTGGTTTTGTTGCTGTTGTTTTTGTTACTGTTGTTTTTGTTGCTATTATTTTGTTGCTGTTGTTGGTTTTTTGTTGTTTCTATCTGTGCTGCTGTCTGTATGTTGGTAACTCATGATTGTATCCCTACCCTTTCTCATTCTCACCATATTTTCTTCAGTTTGCTTTTTCCCTCGTGCTGCTGTCATTCTTTTAAGTGTCCAGATATTAATCCTATCTATGAATCATGCCTTCAATCAGTCATTCAACCAACATAATTATGAACAAACAAGTGAATCCAGCACAGGAGTATACAGACACAACTTGACAAATAGAAAGAAAATTACCCATGCATATACAAATAAAAGGTAAAGGTAAAGGTGTCCCATAACCTTTATGGTCGTATCGGAGCGAGGCATCAGAGACCTTAGCTTCTCTAGGGGCCAGCATATTGAGGGCGGCGCCCATCTTCTCTCCCTCGCTGCTTTACCTTCCCTGACCCTAAAGAGGGCAGGTACCCATTTACAGCTGGGTGAACTGGGGTGACTATTCTGAAGCCAAGGCGCGCAAATGGTTACCCATTCTATTGGTAACCACGCTCGACGCTGCTTAACTTGGCTTGGGGAAAGCGAGTGCTCTGACTACTTAGCTATCCCGCCCCCGTGTCAGACAAATGCATTCGCATAATAGAACACCATGATAAGTCATACACACAAATCTGTACTTATTATCACGTAACAAATGCATATGAAAAATAGAGCACAGGCTTTCCATTTGCATATAGAGGAGAGCTGGTTTGCAAACGAGGTGTGAGCGTCATCAGTCACGTGACCCGGACACAGCCAATCAAACGTGGCTTAGGCCTCAGTGTTTTCGCCTTTGCGGTGTGTGTGGGCCGGCTGTGTTTATGACTCTAGGATGGATGTTGTGGCTTTACACATGATGATGTGAAGGAAAAGGCATTTGTGATGCGATTAAGTGTGTATGTCATACAACACAACACGGCACAACATATGACAGGGAAACAAAAACACATGCAGACAAGAAAACTATAACCAAAACAAATACTGATCATGGGTGGAGCTGCTCTTATGGTGATGTACTCTGCTCGGGAAGAGCAGCCTGAATTGCATGCAGAGAAATCTGCCGTGATTTATAGTGGTATACAGATACCAATCCAAACATTTTAGAATATAAAATGCTATACAACACAATACAATTCAACACAATGAAGTGCAATACAATACAATACAATGCAATATAATACAATACAATGCAATTCAACGCAATGAAGTGCAATGCAATACAATACATACCAGTGCACTACAATGCAATGCAGTCCAGTGACTGGAGTGATACTACTACTACTACTATACTACTACTACTACTACTACTACTACTACTACTACTACTACTACTACTACTATTTCTACTACTACTACTACCACCAGTACTACTACTACTATTACTATCACTATTATTATTACTACTACTCCTCCTCCTCCTACTACTACTACTACTACTACTACTACTACTGTTTATTACTACTAGTAGTACTAGTACAACTGTACTACTACTACTACTACTACTACTACTACTACTACTACTACTACTACTACTACTACTACATCTTCTAACTACCTACTACTTCTACCTTCCTCTCCTCCTCCTATTACTACTACTACTACTACTACTACTACTAACTACTACTACTATACTACTACTACTACTACTACTTCTACACCTACTCCTCTTCCTCCTCCTCCTCCTCCTCCTCCTCCTCTCTACTACTACTACTACTTACTACTACTACTATATACTACTACTACCTGCGCTGCTGCTGCTGCTGCTACTACTACTACTACTACTACTACTACTACTACTACTACTACTACTACTACTACTACTACTACTTCTACTGCTGCTGCTGCTACTACTACTTCTACTACTACTACTACTACTACTACTATACTACTACTACTACTACTTACTACTACTACTACTATTACTGCTGCTACTACTACTACTACTACTACTACTACTACTACTACTACTACTACTACTACTACTACTACTACTACTACCAGTGCTACTACTACCAGTGTTACCATTACTACTACTACTACTACTACTACTACTACTACTACTATTACTGCTACTGCTACTACTACTACTACTACTCTACTACTACTACTACTACTACTACTACTACTACTACTACTACCAGTGCTACTACTACTACTACTACCAGTGTTACCATTACTACTACTACTACTACTACTACTACTACTACTACTACTACTACTACTACTACTACTACTTCTACTTCTACTACTTCTACTACTATTTCTGATTATAACAATGATGCTATATAGGTTTTTCTATAATGCTGTATCTTGTAAAACGAAAAAATCAAAGTGCTCGCATTCAAATTATTCACGTGACCTGTGACCATTCACAAAGAAGTTTTACAAATGTTTAATTCACACACACACACACACACACCACACACACACATGCACGCTAAGTTAAGTGGATGAAAATGGAGGGGGAAAGTAGAGACAGATACAATACAATTCAATGCAATACAATGCGATGCAATCCATTGTGTCAGAATTCTGCCATATTACAGGAGGTGGAGAGAGAGGGGGTTGTTCCTGTTTTTTTTTTTAATGATGTTATTAAAAGAAGTGTTTAATCACTAAATCCTGAGGCATTTGGAAAGGGGTAAGACTGACTTTAATCAGCGTTTTGTTATTGCTGATGTTCTGTCTTCTTTCTAATTTACCAAGGATACCAACTTGAACAGCTTATCGCTCATGGGGATAAAGGGGGTCAGTCAGTATAAATAGTATTCCCTCACTCACTCACTCACTCAGTCCCATGTCCCAAAGGACGTAGAGGGGACATGAGAGAAGACGCAACAGAGATCTTTTTCCATGCTTCACGATCCTGTGTGGCCATTAGGTGTTGCTGGGGTTGGACGGTCCAGTCTTTGATGTTGTCAACCCATGCTTTCTGTTGGCGGCCTCTTCTTCTCTTGCCCTCGGCTGTTCCTTGCAAGATGGTTTTTGCTAATGTGTTGTGTCTGGTGGTATAGTAGTCCCAGCCTCTGAAAATTCTGTGCTAGAAGTTTCCTCTCTCTCTCTCTCTCTCTCTCTCTCTCTCTCTCTCTCTCTCTCTCTCTCTCTCTCTCTCTCTCTCTTTGTTTTTGCCTTCTTCTGTTTCTTCCTGTCACCTGCTTTTTGTCTATTTTCTGGCTTCTCAGTCTATTCCCTTGCCTTTATTTCCCAGAAAAGCTTAAAATATTAATTATTCTCACCCACACTCAAGTCAGATGTGCTGGGTCTGACTTGTAAGGCGCTGAACGGCAGTGCAACACTTTTTTTCGCTAACACAACAGACAACAATATAATGCTGTCTGAGCGGTTTGATGATGAAGAAGAAGATCTTGAAATCGTCCTCGGGTTCCAACCCATTATAAAGTTTCAAGCAGCAGAACACTTGGACCACTTCACAAACATTTCAGACACATTTTTAAAGTTTATCCTGCCCCCCTTACCCCTCCTCTATTTTCCCTCTCCTCCTCTCCACACAGTTGGATCCCAGCCAAACCAAAAACAGAGTTTATTCTGACCTCTGCTTTCTTGACAGTCATTGGGGCGGAAGTAAGAATGGCGGGAAGTTAGTGTCAGACATGCGCACTGTCTCCGACTCATAGATATCACAGATGCGTGCTCCCAGCTCTCTCTTTACTATGGCTGATGCCATGCTTATACAGAGACTGGATTCTCTTCTGCTGGTGTGGGGATTTACCGTCGTAGAACTGGTCCGATCTATGAGCTTAAGATGGTCCTTTCTTTTTTATGAGGCGGGGCGGAGAGGGGGGGGGGGTGTTCTGTTTTTCATTTTTAATTAATAGAATCAAAGTTTTTGCATGATGTTCTGTTTAGTTTACATACATTTGGAAGTATGAACTTTTGCCAAAATAGAGATTTGGAAATCAAACAGATTTTAAATCACAACTTTGGAAAAAGAGAGTTAAATCATTGAAATCATACTCCAGTCTGTGTTTACCACGAGAGCAGAGTCATGTTTACAAGATAAACTTGTTTTTTTAATCCAGCTTCCAGTTTTGCTAAGAAATTTCTGAAGCTGACTCCTCCCAGATCCACCCTTCACCACCCACCCACTCACCCACCCTGCAATATCCCCCCCCCCCCACCCCACACACACCCTCTACTCTCTTATGATTTATTTTGCAATGAATTAAACAACTTATTATTTGAGGTGTTTGATCTAGGCATTGCTTTTAAATCCTTTAACAGATTTAACATTTTAAGGGACAGTAATGAATTAAAATTGACATTTAGGGAACAGAGGAATTTGTGGCAAATATTCATTAAAAAATAAAAGTATTTATCAAAATCTGCAAAGGAAGACTTTGTTTAGGCACCAAACCCACGGATATCATAATAATACTGATTTCATGAAATGTGTTTTTCAAATTCAGTGAAAACTTTTTTTTTTTTCGAACTTCTTCATATTCTTCTTCTTCTTCTTCTTCTTTCTTCTTCTTCTTCTTCTTCTTCTTCTTCTTCTTCTTTCTTCATTCTTCTTCTTCTTCGCTTCTTCTTCTTCTTCTTCTTCTTCTTTCCTTCTTCTTCTTCTTTCTTCTTCTTCTCTTCTTCTTCTTCTTCTTCTTCTTCTTTCTTCTTCTTCTTCTTCTTGCATCTTCTTCTTCTTCTTCTTCTTCTTCTTCTTCGCATTCTCTTCTTCTTCGCATTCTTATTCGCATTCTTTCGCATTCTTCTTTGCATTCTTCTTCTTCGCATTCTTCTTCTTTGCATTCTTCGCATTCTTCTTCGCATTCTTCTTTGCATTCTTCTTCGTATTCTTTGCATTCTTCTTCTTCTCCTTCGCATTCTCCTTCGCATTCTTCTCCTTCTTCTTCGCATTCTTCTTCTTCGCATCCTTCTTCGTATTTTTCTTCACATTCTTCATCTTTTGCATTCTTTGCATTCTTTTTCACATTCTTCTTCTTTGCATTCTTCTTCTTCGCATTCTTCATCTTCTACATTGAACGCTCAGAGAGCAACTATTGCTGTCTGACATATGAGTAGAAATCTGTTGTGCAGCCATTAAGTGTCAGTCAAATCAGGTTTGTTGTTGTTGTTGTTGTTGGTGGTGGTGGTGGTGGTGTGGTGGTGGTGGTGGTGTGTGTGTGTGTGTGTGTGTGTGTGTGTGTGTGTGTGTGTGTGTGTGTGTGTCGTGTGTGTGTGTGTGTTGTGTGTGTGTGTGTGTGTGTGTGTGTGTGTGTGTGTTGTTGTGTGTGCGTGTGTGTGTGCTCTTGGTGTGTTTATAGCTTATATCTTTTTTATCCCTCCCCCTCCTTCTTCCCACCACCACATTATTCGTTTTCTTTTCCTCCACTGCTATTTCTCTTGAAAGTCAACTATGGGAGTGTGTACGCTCTCTATTAATCATGCACTCCCTTATTCGTTCAACCAAACGATGAAAACACAAGCAACCTTGTACTTAGGTATACAGACACAGAAAGAGAAGCACACACAACTAGGGAAATCAGTTCACATTAACACGCCATAAAAAGTGCATATGGAATGATAACTCATGTTCCCCATAAGCAAAGAGAGGAGTGTTGCTAATGAAACGTCATCAATCACATGACCCGGACACAGCCAATCAGATCCAGCTTTGGCATCAGTCTTCTCCCCTTTCCGGGAATTGGTTATCTGCGGATCATCATGTGTGTGTGTGTGTGTGTGTGTGTGTGTGTGTGTGTGTGTGTGTGTGTGTGTGTGTGTGTGTGTGTTGTTGTTGTTGTTGTTGTTTTAAGTTTTTGATCTATATACGCTTGGTGATGTTTGTTCATAAATAAAAGAATGCAAGAGACAGTAAAACTAAACAAAGAAACACACACACACACACACATACACACACACACGTACACACACACACACGCACGCACACACACACACACACACACACACACACACACCACAAGCTCACACAGCCAAGCTTACCACACACACACACACACACACACACACACACACACACACACACACACACACACACAACACACACACACACAGCACATTGTATTAATACATATGTATTTTAAGACATTGGTACAAATATGTGAACGCTGACACTATCCACAATTACATGCCCAAACATGTACCTATGCACTCAAAATTTTGTCTAATATCACTGTTTGTGAAGAGACGTAAAATTGAAACACACGCACGCACACACACACACACACACACACACACACACACACACACACACACACACACACACACACACACACACACACACATTAATTCTTCTTTAAAAAGTACTTAAGAAACAAGTCCTCAGAAAATCACGCTATTTTGAAGAGAGTTAATAAAGCCACTGACAGGGTCATAGCCCAGGCTAAGAGTGATTTCTGGTCTGCTTTCTGTAATAAAGAAGTAAGTAGTCATAAAGATCTACAAAAAGTGTGGAAAAAATTTAATAACATGAAGCATGGAATTTGCTTATCCCAGTATCCCATCAATATTAAAAATAATGATTTCCCAACTAACTCAGATAAAGGAGAAGCTTTTACTGATATGTTTGCTAATACTATGAGTGACAAAGGTTTGTCTCAAACACAGATTATGTTAAGAAGTAAGGAAATGCAAAAAGAAAAATATAATGATCCCATCTCTGATGACTCACTGTACATAAATGCTCCAATAACTCTGCAAGAAGTCAAAGATGCCATTCAATCTCTTGGTAATAAAAAGACATCTGTAGGAGAAGACGCTATATCAAATGAAATGTTAAAACATCTACCTGATAACTGGATTTCACTGTTACATGAATTATTTCAAAAATGCTGGGCAGAGGGCTCACTTCCTCTACTATGGAAGCAGTCTGTAATTATTCCTATATTAAAACAAGGGAAAGCCAAAGAAGATAAAAATAGCTATAGACCCATTGCATTAACTTCACATACAGGAAAACTTTTGGAAAAAATTATTTTAAATAGATTGGTGTATTATTGTGACAAAAATAAAGTACTCCCAGTCAATCAGGCAGGCTTCCGTAAAAGCAGATCAAGTATAGATCATCTCGTTAAGCTTACTACACAAATTAAACATCAGTTTGCACGTAGAAAAAATATTCTTGCTACTTTCTTTGATGTTCATAAAGCTTATGACCAAGTTTGGCATGCCCGATTACTGTTTAAACTCAAATCAATTGGCTTGTCTGGTCATATTTACTTTTATGTTAAAAATTTTCTTAGTGGCAGAAGTATCAAAGTAAAGATTGGAAATACATATTCTAATCCAAGATTTCCTCAAATGGGTATACCACAAGGTTCTGTTATTGCTCCTTATCTCTTTAACATTTTGGTTTATGACCTTCCTAGTTCGTTGTCGAATAATGTTGTCCTTGTTCAATATGCAGATGACCTCTGCATGTGGATGAAGACAACTATGAAAAAGTCAACACCAAAAAGACAACTAAATTATGTGAAGAAAGTATACCAGCATGAGCTTGATAAACTTAGTATTTATATGATAGAAAATGGTTTAAAACTGTCTCCAGAGAAAACTAACATTGTACTCTTCAACAATGGAGCCAATTCCCCTTCCCTGCCAAAGTTCAAACTCGAAGACAGATATCTTGAGTACAAATCTGTCGTTAAATTTCTGGGTATAAATCTTACTTCAAAACTAACATGGAATTATCATATTGAATATTTGTTAAATAAAACAAGAAATACATTAAATCTGTTAAAAGTAGTGAGTAAACAACAATGGGCACAAGACGTCACAGTTCTTAAACATCTATCCTTGGCTCTAGTTCGTTCTAAACTAACATATGGCCAACAAGTCTTTTTTAATGCTCCAAAGTATTTACTGAAAAAACTTAGGAGTCTTGATTGTAAAGCCTTTTGCCTTGCTTTGGGTGTGCCATCACATGCCTCATCCGTAGGTACCTACAAAGAAATAGGAGTTCTGCCTCTGGATGAATATCGTGAATTGATGCTGGCAAAGTACATAATAAGAAGCTCAGCTACTGAAAACAATGTTGATCATGAAATCTACCTGAGATCGGATGAGCATTTTCCTAACAGAGCCAAAAATATTTGTTCTCTTACTACAATTGGCACGTTCACAGCAGATCTTTTTGAAAAGTCAAAAGTTAATCCCAGAGTAATGAAACAGTCCTCGTCTCATTTATCTCCTAATCCCTCATGGGAACTCCAAAAAGCTTCGTTTGACATTGACCATTCTACCTGTAAAAAAGAAAAAGGGAGTCACATTCTCAGTATTCAGGTAAATGAGCACATAACAGTTAATTACCCTTCACATCTTAAAATCTATACTGATGGTTCTCTTCTAAATAGTACTGATGGAGGTGCAGCCTTCATAATTCCCTCCTTGAAGGTTGAAAAACTATACCATATTGGAAAGAATCATTCTATTTTTACAGCAGAGCTAACTGCCATTCTGATGGCCTTACATTACTTAATTGACTTTCCTCGGCCTATTTTACAGGTTTTGTTATGTGTTGATTCAAAATCTGTGTTACAATCTCTTAAAAACTCTGGGTCTAATATTAAACAAGATCTTATAACCGAAATTAATCATCTTATACACTTTCTCATTTTAAGAGGCACTAGTATCACCTTTTGCTGGGTACCATCTCATTGCATATTTTTTATAATGAAAAGGTTGACAGAGCAGCTAAAAATGCAGCAGCTCATTCAGACTCTGCTGCTATCTTGAATGTACCAATGTCAGTTCATGAGAATTATAACCTGTTGGAAAGTGCTTGCTGGAAACATGTGAGGAAAAAACAAGAAGATGCGGGGTATTCCTATGGTACCTCTTCTATTTTTGAATTAAATTTCTTTCTGTCTTCTCGTTACGGGTTAGATATATCCCGCCAAAGGCCAGTACTCAGTCTTATTAATAGATTGAAGTTAAATGCTTTCCATACAAAATATTCCAGAAATGTGTATTGTGTGTGTGGTGGGGCAATCTCAAACTTTCATATTCTTTTGGAATGTCAAGTGTTAAAAATGTACCTTCCCACCATACGTGAGAAATCTTTGCAGAAAGTGTTGAATAATTGCAAATTGCTCTGTGAAATTGCTATGCTGTTGAAAGAGAGCTGTGGTAGTAATTTGTTATAGTGCAAGTAAATATGTCATTTATTGATTTTAAGCAAAGGCATTCTGCCCACTATGGTATAGTTCTCGACATCGTTTTTCTCAGCTGTTCTTTTCACATGGAATGTATTATGTATGTTATATATATATATTATATATATATATATATATATATTATATGCCTTTTTAATATGTTGTAGTTACGTTAGTTATACAGTTACTTAATGTGTGAATTCAATTACTTCATTGTATTATGGTTATAGTTGTTAGACAGTTCCTTTTTTTCTGAATTCTTTGCCTTTTTGTGTCTAATATCACTTATTGTGAATAGACGTTAAATTGAAGAACAACACACACACACACTCGCGAGCACGCACACAGACTACAACACGATATCATACATCGCAAAATGCAATACTACATTGTATACAATCTCAGTCTCGTATGACATTATGCATGCACAATTATGATCTGCTAATGTGATTTCTATCTGGGATGATGGTGTTGCATTTACACATTTGGATCTTGTGTGGCTTGCGTGTAATGCTTGTATCCCCCACTGCCAGTCCGTTTATTTGTTGGTCTCTGTCTGTCTGTCTATCTGTCTGTCTGTCTATCTGTCTGTCTATCTGTCTGTCTATCTGTCTGCCTGTCTGCCTGCCGTCGTGCCTGCTTGTCTGTCTGTATGTCTGTCTGTCTCTGTCTCTGTCTCTGTCTGTCTGTCTCTCATATATATATATATATATAGAGAGAGAGAGAGAGAGAGAGAAGAGAGAGAGAGAGAGAGAGAGAGAGAGAGAGAGAGAGAGAGAGAGAGAGAGAAGAAGAGAGAGAGAGAGAGAGAGAGAGAGAGAGAGAGAGAGAGAGAGAGAGAGAGAGAGAGAGAGAGAGACAAGGCAAGGCAAGGCAAGGCAAGGCACAGGCAAATTCTTTTATTCGAGGATAACAGATAAGCACACATGTGCTTTTTTTACATCCAGTCCCCGCCCTTTTCAGGAATAACATCAAAATAAAACATATTAAATAATAAAACTACACGCAGTACCAAACAACATACAGAAATAAGTACACTACATATAATAAGGTAAGAGAAATGCGACAGTACACTACATATAATAGCCGCCGCTGTGGCCTAGTGGTTAGGGTGTTGTACTCGTAATCTAAAGGTTGCGGGTTCGATCCCAGCTATTCCGCTATGGCGTTGTGCCCTTGGAAAAGGCACTTTACGGCTATTTTCTCACCCCACCCAGGTGTAAAAGGGGTACCAACCTTGTGTTGGGGGTTAATCCTGCGATAGACTGGCGTCCTATCCAGGGGGGAGTCTATGACTCTCAGTCGCTTAACGCCACAGAAACCGGGATAAGCACCGGCCTGATGAGCCTTATGGCTCGGGACAGACTTACTACATATAATAAGGTAAGAAAGGTGCACTCATTCAGAAGAGAAAATCAGAAGTCACAATAAAATAATTTGGATTATTAAGAAGAAGAAAAGAAACGAAAAAAAAACCCAGAACAAAACAAGCAAACAAACAAATAAAACAAACAAAAAACAAAAAAAAAACACAAAAAAACCCAAACAAACAAATAAACAACCCCCCCCCCCCCCAAAAAAAAAAAAAAAAACCACAAAAAAACACAAACAAACAAAAAAACGCTAATAGATAAAGAGCCAGCAGGAGCCAGCAGGAGCCAGCAGGAGAACATTATAATAAACAACTGAAACATCAGTCTACGGCCATATGTCTAAAGTTATACAGTCATTTAAATCATACATTTGGATAAAAGGGGGATAAAATAAATGATATCCTTATTTGAAGGGGGCGGGGGAGAATACTATCAAAAAACAAAAACAATAAAACAAAACAAAAAACCATCCCAGATGTTTATAGAATTGGCAAAAGATTTTTAGAATTGGATAATGATTTCCACACACTCACATACTCTCACACACATACAGACATACAGATAAGAATTACACACATATACACATCCACACCCATGCACACGCACAGTGGTAGAGAGGGGGGGGGGGGGGGGAGTGTGGTTTGTTGCTTTTAATGCATCAAGTGGTTTAGAAGGTAATTTTTGAAGGTTGTTAATGACTGGTGCCGTTTAATTGAATCAGGAAGGGAGTTCCACAGTGTAGGGCCTGAGTATAGTAAACTAGATTTAAACAGGTCTATTCTTGGGATTGGGACACTTGGCTTTTCCATACTTCTGGAATGATTTATTGGGAATTTATCTTTTAAGGATGTGGGGACATTTCCTGTCATTATCTTAAACATCATGATGCCTTTGTTATATTTTAGTCGTTGGTGTAGGGGGAGAATATTTAAGTGAGTATAGTCTACTTCTAGCAAGGTTGTTTTCTTCAAAAGGACCAGTTTAAGACCTCGTTTATACAGACTAAGTAACGGTTTCATGGTATTTGCACTGGCAGAATCCCACAGGGTTGCTGCATAGTCTATTGAGGATTGTATATAAGCTTGAAAGAACAGTTTCCTTGAATGGAAGTCAAGAAAGTGTTTGATTTTAGTCAACTGGTAGACTTTTGGGACAAATATTTGCATAGATGAGATATGTGGTAGAACCAGCTGAGATTTTCATCAATTGTCACTCCTAGGACTTTGTGGTGAGAGGTTTGTTCAATTGCTTCCTTTTTTATGTAAATTTTAAACCGTTTATGTGATAAATTTTGTCGCTTTTGTCTGGTGGTGATAAGCATGCATTTTGTTTTTGGGGGATGAATAGACATGTGGTTTTGTTCTGTCCATTTGACAAGTTCGTCAGAGAGAGAGAGAGAACTCGAACTCGAACTCGAACTCGAAAAGTTTATTCACAAAAAGGCCATTGGCCCATACATGAAGGGGGGTTGCCAAACTGCTTAGTGTTTTGGTGGAATAAAAGACAACAGCACTGAAAACAGCAGAATTGTAAAACAGTAGCAAAAATATGACTTACGATAATAAAGTATCTCTTATTCTAAAGGCTTTACATAAATATAGAGTGAGGCTGCGCACAACCTCAGGCTGACTTGATGCCATGAGTAAACAGAGTCTAAATGAATTAGGCTGCTTTCTATATTTCACAGGAATGTAACTCTGCCTAACATCCTCTAACACTGGACAGCACAGCACAAAATGCACCTCATTTTCAGGTGCTTGCTTACATAACGGGCATAGTAACCTGAGGTCATCAACATCATATCCTCTGTATCTGAATTTATGAACATTTATATCTGATACACCAAGTCTAAACTTTGACATAATTCTTTTCAAATGTATGTCCATATCAAGCTTTAAATAAGGTTTGATATCATGTGTACTTATAAATTGTCTATACATTTGATACCTATCACTGGTTTGTATATGATCATTCCATTGCTGCCAACGGCAGTCAATCAGTCTTTGTCTGAAAGTGTTTATAAATTCTCTACAATTTCCAAGACCTTGACTGAGCCAAACAAATCCAAAACCGAGTTCACATAAACAGGTGCGTATTTGTGTAGCCCAGTTGTTTTTCCCTTTCACATCTAGATCATAAAGCATCTTGTAAGATTTAAAAGGTAGCCTGTTCTCATCCATATGTAGAATCTTAACCCAGTATCTAATACATCTTACAGCAGCATTAACAGAGAGAGGATATCTATTAGTTTCACTATACACAAGATCATTGGGCGTTCGTCTATCTAAGCCTAAGAACTGCTTTAAAGCAAAGAGGTGCACTGATTCACAATGCGTTACAGCTGCATCCAAACCCCAAATTTCTGCACCATATAGCACAGTGGGTTGTATTTGGGCATCAAATATTTTAATAAACAAGTCAAATGAGTTATTATTCAATATTCGCAATTTTCTCAAAACCAATAACAAGCTTCGTTTACCTCGACTTGCCAGATCTTTACATGCAGTTGTGAAACTAAGTTTTGTAGAAAAACAGATTCCTAAGTATTTATATACATTAATCACAGGCAAGACTTTTCCATTGTACAACCATTTTTCATGAACAGCTAAATGACCACCTTTTCTGAATACAACGATATTGCTCTTATTCAGATTAACCTTAAGATCAAGAGCCGATGCAGCACTGCTCAAGCTATTTAACTGCTTTTGTAAGCCAACAACTGTTTCAGATAGCAGGATAACATCATCAGCAAGAAGAAGAATAAACAATTCTGTGACATCTTGGGAGAAAGAAGCACCATGCTTACCATTATTGATGACTTCTCTGGCTAACTCATTAATGAAAACAGAAAACAATAAAGGGCTACATACATCGCCCTGTTTAACACCAGTGGTACAGTATATTATGTCAGTCAGTTTAGTACCACATCTTATTCTGCTTTTGACATTCTGATACATGGCTCTCAAACAACGTAATAATTTACCCCTCACACCATTTTTCTGGAGAATAGGCCACAACAAGTTTCTATTAACAGAATCAAATGCCTTTTCAAAGTCAATAAATGCCACATACAGTTTACGGTTATGAGTAAACTGTTTCTGAACAAACGCAAGCAGAGTAAACATATGATCTATAGTAGAGTATCCTCTCTTAAAACCAGCTTGGTGTTCACCTGTAATATCATTTTTCGTAACCCATTCTTGTAATCTATTATTAATGATAGTACTATACAACTTACTACTTATGTCACTAAGAGAGATTCCCCTGTAGTTATTAGGGTTATCAACATCACCCTTTTTGTGTAATGTTAGGATTATAGATTCAGTCCAATTATCTGGGAAAAGGCCATCATCAAAGATTTTGTTAAACAATTTTAGAAGGAAAAGCACTACATTTTCACCTCCATTTTTCAGCAATTCTCCAATGATTTGATCAGGACCTGCTGCTTTATCATTCTTTAGTTTTCTAAGTGCCCAATATATTTCACCTTTAGATATTGGACGATCAAAATCTTCCTCACTTTCATCATAGTCAACATTAGCATTCATGGAGTTGTCTGATGAATCTTTCTCCAGCAGGTTTTTGAAATGTTGGAACCAACTGTCAACTGATATACTATTCTTTGGCTGACTATTTCTAAATGATGCCTTCTTAACACTCTTCCAGAACTGGACTTGAGAGGAAATTGAAGACACCATGTCTGCAAGTAATGACATATTATACTGTTTCCTTTTTCTTTCTAACATGTATTTATATTCCCTTCTTAAGATGCAGTACCTGTTTTTGTCTTCGTTCTTTAACGTTTTTCGGTAAGTCTTCAACAGTTTTCTTACTCTATATTTCATACTTTTACATTCATTATCAAACCATGTAGCATTAGGTAAACCTTTATTAAGATGTACCTGTTTCTGTATACATTTAGCACTGGACTTTATGCAATCATTAAACAAATCTAGAGCTTCATTAATGTTCTCATCAATCATCTGTAAGGCACTTGAAAAATTTACACACATGTCCTCCTCACAAAGATTATCTTTATAAGCTGAGAGTTTGTTTTCATCCCACACAAACTTTTCCACTACAGATGGCTCTTCAGCTGTTACATATGTTTTACACAATGGATTAATATGTAATTCTACAGGAAGGTGATCTGAATCAGAACGTTCAGCAACAGACAAACGACATGAATCAAAAATCTGAGAGAACAAATCATCTGACACTAAAAAATAATCATTAACACTGCATCCTCCATCAGAAATATAGGTAAAGCGTCCTTGCTGATCGCCATTACACACGCCATTCAGAATTTGCAAACTAAGTGCAGTACACATATTCAATAATAACTTACCATAATTATTGATAACAGAATCTTCAGAATACCGATTACCACTGAGAGACATGCTTTTACTATAAGAATCTAAAATACAGTCATTCGCCACATGATGACAAGAAAAATTTGATGTCCTGCTATTTAAGTCTCCACACAATATTATATCAACTTCATCCAAAGTAACAGCACAATTGACTAAATATTCTTCCAACATAGCAATCCCGTTATCATAGTCAAACATGTTATAAAAAGGAGAACCTTCAGGTGGGATATACACACATACAAGCAAAACATTTCTTGAAGTACACAACAAAGATTTGTCACAGAGAAAAGAACAAATATTAGGGTATGGAACATCTAAACATTTTACAAGAGCAGCTAACTCATGCTTTATGAAACAAACTACTCCCCCTGATCGCCTCCCTTGATGGCTAACTTTAATTGCCGACTTACAGAAGGCCTTATAGCCACTAAACACATCTGGCTGAATATCTTCTAGGAACGTTTCTGTCAGACAAATAAAATCGAAGCTACGCACATACGATACAAAATCTCCATCGGAGAGTTTTGAAAACAACCCATTAATGTTCCAGGACAAAAAAGAAAAAGTTTTATTTGTTTGATTTGTAATGTCACAATCCAGTTGATCTACTACATCATCTACACACTCAATTTCAATAATTTCATTAATAGTACAAGACACGGAATTAATACTTTCAACAGTACCAAGATCATCATTTAAAGAAGACTCTTTATTTAAACAAGGACTACAACATGACTCATAGATATGTTGGGTTGGGTCTACGCCTAGGCCAAGTGTACAGTGGTCTTTGTCTTCTCTCCTCGCGTGGCTTCGCCACGCGCTGTGTCAATCTCACTTGAAACAGCACAAAGCCGTCTTACGTGATTATCAGTCTGACGCTTCATGACCGGTGTACTTCTACTTTTGCTTCCCCCCTGTGAATTGCCTCCACCGTACGATGTGTGTATGGGCCGGCCAACAAGCTATTCCTTTCTTTCTAAATCATGAAGGGTCACCCTTTCACCATCAATGATCAAATGATCAAAGATCATTCTCACATTTTTTCCTTCTGCTCGGGCACTCTTCAAATACGGGGTGAGTTTGCGTCTAATTTCTCTAACAGCTTGGGAAAAATCTTCGTCTACGAAAATCTTTGAACCCTTCAGCCGCGTCTTTGCCTTCAGTATGCTAAGCTTATCTTGATAAAAACAACACCTAGCAATAATGGGAGAGTTGGGTTTCGAATTTATCCTGTGCACTCTATCAAATTTCACATCTGCCACATCCATTTTTTCTGAGAGAAGATTTTTTACAACCCTCTCACAGTCAGCTCCAGACTCATCAGCTCTCCTATCTAAACCATGAAAAATGACGTTGTTTCGTCTGGACCTTCCTTCTAGATCTTCAGATTTCTTTTCCAGCTTTTCAACCCTATCTAACAATTCTGTATTTGACTGTTTTAAGTCTAAATTTTCAGTTCTAAAATTGTCCAAGTCTTGTTTCAGGCTACACATTTCCTCTTTCAACACACCCACACTGTCTGTCAACAATTTTATCTCATTCTTCAAACTGTCCGTTGTAGTTTTCAGCAGGTTTTCCACTTTCTCGATTTTGGCTGTCATGGTGTTGAAGGACAGTTCCTTAGGAGAACCAGCAGAAGAGGAATCCTGGCCACGGTGTATGGTCGTAGGCGTGTTGGTAAAGGTGGTCACATCAGCCCTAGTTCTGGTTTTCCTGGATGCAGTACCTGTGATGGTGCTACGACCACCAGCACCACCAACCAAACTGGTCTGCCTCAGCTTGCGGCCAGTGGATCCAGGAGCTGGAGGGGTGGGTCCAGGGTTGGTCTCCACATCACCACACCGCAATAAAAGCCCCCCCCAAAATAGAAGGGTGAGGGTCAGTCCTAACAGGACACCGTCACGCCGGTTTCTCAAAGTCAGAATGGAGTTTCTCATGGCTGATTTAAATTCTGCCCGTTTGGACATGAAGGTGGCAAATACTGCGGCAAATGTCCCACACACGGCTCTGTATAACTGCACGGATATGCCCATCCTCCTGATCTATCTATATACAATCAATGAAAATTTACAGACACTTAAAAACTAGCTATTAAATCACAAAAACACTAGAGCGATTTCAGTGCGTCTTGTCCTTCACATCACGTAATTGCCCCCCCCCCCCCCCCCCCCCGAAGAGAGAGAGAGAGAGAGAGAGAGAGAGAGAGAGAGGGAGGGAGGGAGGGAGGGAGAGAGAGAGAGAGAGAGAGAGAGAGAGAGAGAGAGAGAGAGAGAGAGAGAGAGAGAGAGAGAGAGAGAGAGAGAGGAACCTATCAGTCTCGGAAGACTATGGAGTTGCGCTCTAGTCTTTAGAGCGCAAAACCTGGGTAAGTAGGTATGGAGGGCAAGCTGTTACCCATGCAGCAGACCCCCCCCCCCCCCCCCCCCCCCCCCCCCCCCCCCCCCCCCCCTCTCTACGCCACTGGAATGATCCATTGGAAAGGCAATAACCAATACGAATGGTTCCAGTACTGTCCCAGGAGCCACCAGAGCGTTGTCATATACAGCCCCGAGCCGCCCTGGGACTCCAACTCCCCGATTTTCCCTCAGGGGTGGGGTCTAAACACGGCACCTGTGTGCATGCTGGTCTTTTACATATATATAAAAATAATTTTGTCATCTGCTCCTACCGGCACACGATGGCCTGATCTTCCGAAAGGCGGAACAGGGTTTTAACGTGTGCGCAAGATGTTCTGCGTGCGTTCGCACACGGGGCCTCGGATGGGACTTTCAACCGAGGCCCCGTGTGCGAATGCACGCAGAACATCTTGCGCACACGTTAAATCCTCTTTCGCTTTTCGGAAGAGTAGGCCATCGTGTGCCGGCGGGAACAGATGACATTTACAAAACTGCATACACACGGGGACTGGATGTAAAAAAGCACAAGAGTGCTTATTCCATTATCCTCGATATAAAAGAATAAATCAAATCAAAATCAAATCAAAATCAAATTCAAATCGGTTTATAGTCTCATCCGAATGACTGACATTCAGTTCGATTTTTTGTTCAAACTGAGAAGAAAGGGCGAGGCTGGGTACGAACCAAGAACCTCACGGTTTACTTGTTGGCAGGCGAACGTCTTAACCATCCTGCCACCTTCTTTATTATATATATATATTATATATATATATATATATATATATTATATATATTATATATATATATATATATATATACATGCATGGATATACATATATATGTAGATAGATAGATAGATTGATAAATAGATAGATAGATAGATAGATAGATAGATAGATAGATAGATAGATAGATAGATAGATAGATAGATAGATAGATAGATAGATAGATAGATAGATAGATAGATAGATAGATGGTTGCAACATTTTGGAAAATCGGGGAGTTGGAGTCCCAGGGCGGCTCAGGGCTGTATATGTTTGGATCCCCAAACATAAGGCACAAAGATTCATTAGGTGCATATTTTCTTGTATATTCAGGTTTTTTTTACAACATTTTTTCCAAACATATCTTCTTTTTCTTTCTATTTTCATCTTTTACTGGCAGCAGTGGTAAGCCACAGGAACATTTAACTATTCCTAGATCTGCAATGGACACTTCTGAATCCTAAAAAGTGTCTTGCTCTTACCACAGAGGGTGAGTGAGGTTGCAATCACTGCCGGGACCTCTGAAGAGTGCTCAACCAGGAGCCGAAACTCAGTCAGGTCAGGCCCAAAACATGGTCCTCACTCAATAATTCCCCAAATGCTGCCTTCAAAGACTTTTTATCTTATAGGGCTTTTTTTGTTTGTGTGGTTTTTTGTTGTTGTTGAATCTTTGAATAACATCAATTCTATGATGAGAATGAAGTTGTATTGGTTACTGCACTTGTTTTTCTCCACTATATTTTCTCAATTATATGATTGGTTAAGTGGAGAATAGTATCTTTGGAGATCCAAGTAAAGGCCATTTTTCTTCAACTTCTACTGCCTGTGCCAGTACTGAAAGTGACTGGTAATGTTTGGGTTATCATTTTATCCAGCTGGGATTAGCCTATCAGCTGGGTGTGGACTTTAAGATCTCCCTTGCATCCTTTCTTATAAAGGATCCCCAAACATAAGGCACAAAGATTCATTAGGTGCATATTTTCTTGTATATTCAGTTTTTTTACAACATTTTTTCAAACATATTTTCTTTTTTCTTTCTATTTTCATCTTTTACTGGCAGCAGTGGTAAGCCACAGGAATATTTAACTATTCCTAGATCTGCAATGGACACTTCTGAATCCTAAAAAGTGTCTTGCTCTTACCACAGAGGGTGAGTGAGGTTGCAATCACTGCCGGGACCTCTGAAGAGTGCTCAACCAGGAGCCGAAACTCGAGTCAGGTCAGGCCCAAAACATGGTCCTCACTCAATAATTCCCCAAATGCTGCCTTCAAAGACTTTTATCTTATAGGGTTTTTGTTTGTTTGTTTTTTTGTTTTTGTTTTGTTGAATCTTTGAATAACATCAATTCTATGATGAGAATGAAGTTGTATTGGTTACCTGCACTTGTTTTTCTCCACTACATTTTCTCAATTATTATATATATATATTATATATATATATATATATATATATATATATATATATATATATATATATATATATATATATATATATATATATGTAAAACACATAGCGAAAGTAAAACAACCAGCATATTATGGTTCCCCAATATTTCGGCTTTCGCCTTCCTTTCGCCTTATATATATATAAGGTAAAGGTGTCCCATAACCTAGTCGGTCGTAGGGGAGCGAGGCATCAGAGACATGTTCTCTAGGGGCCAGCATATTGAAGGCGGCGCCCATCTCCTCACCCTCGCTGCTTTACCTTCCCTGACCCTAAAGAGGGGAGGTACCCATTTACAGCTGGGTGAACTGGGAGGGGGGGGGGGACTGTACTGAAGCCAAGGCGCGCAAACGATCACCCATCCAACTGGTAACCACGCTCGACGCAGCTTAACTTGAATGGAAAAAAGCAAGTGCCCTGACCACTTAGCTATCCCACCCCTGGGATTATATATTTTTTATATTTTATTTATCAAAAAAAAAATATATATATTTTTTTTATATGATTATATACAGCTATATATAATGCTATATATAGGATTATATACACCATAGATTATCAATACAGGGATTTGCATTACGTGGCCTATCAATATAGGGTATTATATACCATGGCCCATCATTAGAGGGTTCTATATAACATGGCCTATCACTATGGGGTTTTATATACCATGGCCTATCAATATAGGGTTTTACATACCATGGCCTGTCAATATAGGGTTTTATATACCATGGCCTGTCAATATAGGGTTTTATATACCATGGTCTATCAATATAGGGTTTTATATGCCATGGCCTATCAATACAGGGTCTGGTATAACATAGCCTATCAATGTAGGGATTTATATATTATGGCCTATCAATCTAGGATTTTATATGCCATGGGCTATCAATATAAGGATTTATATGTCATGGCCTATCAAGATAGGGTTTGATATAACATAGCCTATCAATGTAGGGATTTATACATTATGGCCTATCAATACAGGGTTTTATATGCCATGGCCTATCAATATAAAGATTTATATATCATGGCCTATCAAGATATGGTTTGATATACCATGAAGATAGTTATGAAGGTTGTGGAGAGTTTTGCAAAAGGAGAACCAATCTCGTACTTCACTCTTTGTGAGACAGGCAGCCAGTGAAGAGATCGCAAGAGAATAGTGATCTATTCATACATCAGAGGAGGTATCTGTTCAGAAGCAGAAGAGGGATCTGTTCAGACGCAGAGGAAGGATTCTACAGACGCATAAGAGGGATCTGTTCAGACGCAGAGGTAGGATCTTACAGACGCACAAGAGGGATCTGTTCAAAAGCAGAAAACGGGATCTGTTCAGACATCATCAGAAGTTGGAATGCGATTTACCTTAGTGGTGAACAAAATGCTACATATACATAATCTCACTGTGGATGAAACTCTAAACTGTAGCTAGGAATGAAAAAAAATGAGTGGGGTGCTACTTTTTATGAGTGACACAGACCTTCCTTGTAAGAAGCAGTATAAGCACAAGAGTTCTAACTACCGATGGGACAGCCTCATCAGCCAGCGAAGTGAATATACACTGAAGGAGTGTGGAATATTTGAAGCAGTCTACAGTAGCAGTCTGGAATAGTCTGGGACATTGTGGAGCAACGCTGACACCGAATTGGCCAATTGCTGTGAAAGGGGAGGTAAACTGGTCTGACTATTCCATGGAGATGAGGTTGTTGAAAAGGGGATCGTTACTCTACTTTCACTGTTTTCTTGAAGGAGAGAGAGAGAGCAGAGAGAGAGAGATGAGAGAGAGAGAGGAGAGGAAGAGAAGAAGAGAGAAGTTATGATGAGAGAGGATGATGAGAGAGAAGAGAGAGCAGGCAAGGCAAAGGCAAGGCAAGGCAAGGCAAGGCAAGCACAGGCAAGCAAATTCTTTTATTCGAGGATAATAATAGCACTCATGTGCTTTTTTACATCCAGTACCGCCCTTTTCAAGGATACATCAAGTTGAAAAGATACTAAAAAAAGAGAGAGAGAGAGAGGAGAGAGAAGAGAGAAGACGAGAGAGTAGATAGAGAGAAGAGAGAGAGATGAAGAAGAGAAGAGAGAGAGAGAGAGAGAGAGAGAGAGAGAGAGAGATGAATGAATGAATGAATGAATGCATGAATGAATGAATGAATGAATGAATGAATGAATGAATGATGAATGAATAATCTTTATTTTTCAAGGGTAACAGAGTAAGTAAGCATTACATACTTTTTTTCATCCGGCCTTGCCCTGATCAGGGAGAAAGCTAAGAAAAACCCCCTCCCTACCCCTACATACCAGCATCACCACCAGCAGCAGTTCAACCAATATTAAAAAAAAGAAAACAGAATACATTCAACAAAACGCGTCATCCTAACTGGATACACTGATAATTATTTAAACAAAAAATAACATAGCAAAAAATATTAAAAAATAGCAAATATTCAGGACCATGAAACAGAAGGCATTACAAATTATAATGCATGAGTGTGTGTGTGGTGTGTGTGTGTGTGTGTGTGTGTGTGTGGTGTGTGTGTGTGTGTGTGTGTGGCGTGCGTGCGTGCGTGAGTGTGTGTGTGTGTGTGTGTGTGTGTGTGTGTGTGTGTGTGTGTGTGTGTGTGTGTGTGTGTTGTAAGCGGGAAAAACAAGCAAAGTAGGCATAAAAGGGGGAAAAAAACCAGATTAAAAAACAACAACAACATAAAATCTTTAAACACAAAAACTATATGAAAACACATTTCAATATTCAAATGGTAAGAATACAGTTTGAATCCACATAACAACCAAAATACTCCTCTCCATAATAAGTCTAGGATAGAATATCTGAAGGTGGAAGTTGGAGGGGAAAGGAAGGGAAAGGAATTGAATTGAATGAATTGAATGAATGAATGAATTGAATTGAATTGAATTGAGATAAATTGATTTTAAGAGGGTAATGGCATAAGCAAACATGCTTTTACAACGCCCTCTGGGCATAAAAGAACACAAATAACAACAATCAAGAAAACCAACCTCTCAACCAAAAATGAAACAATTCTTTTTGAAGAATACGGGGGAAAATCAAAACAAAGAATATAATTATTAGGAATTACAAATTTAAATACCATACAGTGAGGTATAGGAAGGAGAGAGGAGAGAGTGTGAGAGAGATGGAGGAGAGAGAGAGTAGAGAGTATGAGGAGTAGAGAGAGAGAGAGATGAGAGAGGAGGAGCATATTTGCAATATTACTTTCCATATCAAAAAAAAAAAAAAAAAAAATTTAAAAAAAAAAAAAAAAAAAAGCATCGACATCTGTCATGTAAATAATCATTTATGAACAAGAAAAATGTGTGTGATAATTATAACACAAACTTTGATGTGGGTGACAAAGACGCTATGAGGATGATGGTGTTGAGTGATGAGGATGTGTGTGGTTTATAATGATGATATGATGGTGATGATATGAACAACGATACGACAAACGGTAAAGATAATGTGAGTGACAATAATAGTGTTGAAAATAGATAGTTCAATACGTGTTTGTGTTCAATACATTTGGAGAAAGGATGTTAAATCAAGAGACTCATTAAGTAATTAAAATGTTGGTTTTAATTAGAAAAATTACATTCACAATTTAGGAGCTTGGAAATATCCATAGCATCTCAGAGTACATAAGGCTAGACTGATAAAGATTAATTGTTGTGAAAGGAAACATTATTTTGTGCGAATGTCGATAACTATTATAAAGTAAACATAATTCTAAAGAGATGTGGAGTCTTACATGGAGTATTTTATACATGAGAATGCTTATATTGTAAATTAACTGGCTGGGAGGGAAGTATATTTGCTTGTTTATAATCAAAGTCTGTTAGAGTAGATGCCTTTTATGACAATTTAATGGCTCTTTTGTGAACGCTAAGCAAATGTTAAAGTAATTTTTACTCGCTAGATCCAGATGTAGATGCATAATCAATGTGAGATTGTATATATGCATAAAAGAATAGTTTCTAGCATGTAATTAAAAATCTTTATTGTTCTAACTATACAGTTTTGATGCTATATTCAGACATTTTTCTAAGTGTTTCGACAATGTGAGGTTATTATCTATTGTTACACCTAAAACTTTATGATTCGTTACTTCGTCGACTTTCACATTAGAAATATATAGAGAGGGGTAAAGACTGGGTGAGGTTTTGATGCTTTTGTCTATTGGTAATCAACATAAATTTAGTTTTATTGGGATGTAGAGACATGTGGTTTAGGTGTGTCAACTGAATAAGGTTATAGATACTTTTTTGCATTGTAGGATAAACCTCATGCACATCAGAGTTCGTTGTTTCAAGGGTGGTGTCATCAGCAAACATGTCGCATTGAGTACCTATGGATAAAGGAAGATCATTAATGTAAAGTAGAAAAAGTAGGGGACCCAAAACTGAACCTGAGGCACACCATAAGTGTTTGGGAGAAAATCAGAGATAGATCCATTTATAGATACTTTCTGTTGTCTATCAGAAAGGAAAGAGGAGATCAACTCAAGAGTACTACGAGATAATTTGTAAAGTGCTAACTTTTTAAGAAGAAGTTTGTGATTTATAACATCAAATGCTTTTGCAAAATCAACAAACAGTATTCCAGTAAATTGCTTTATATTTATATTTAATAGCCAGCGATCAACCAGCTTTGTTTAAAGCTGTGTGACAGGAATGATATTCTCTAAATCCAGACTGGTTGGGATGTATCAGATCATGTTGATTTAAGTGAGAAAGAGGACACTTATAAATATGTTGCTCCAGAGGCTTAGAAAGAACAGATGAAATAGAAATTGGTCTGTAGTTGGATGGATCAGTCTTGTTTCCAGATTTATATATGGGAATAATTTTTGCTTGTTTAAAACCTTTAGGGAAATAGTTTTCATCAATGCAAAGATTATAAACATATGTAAGAGTTTCTGCTATGATTGGTGCTGAGAGCTTAAGAATTTTTCCATCAATTCCATCAATGCCATGGGTGCTTGTCTGTTTAAGCCATCTTAAAGCAGTGTAAACTTCTTGAACGCATTAAGGTTGTATTTTTGCGAAAAGGCAAATATTTTTGTCTTCACAATACTTTTGCAGTTCATGTAAATTATTTTCTTTCAAGTAGTCATTTTGAATTACTTGTTTTGCTACAGTTGAAAAATGGTAGTTTAGTTTGTCAGCTGATATATCATTTTGCGTACTGGTTGAACTGTTGACATCTTTGTTTGTTAATTGACGCATGGCTTTCCAGATTAGTCTACCATTGTTCTTCTTGCTCAACGCATTTAGAAAATAAATATTTCTTTTTTTCTGTTCAAATGAGGGAGACTACTTTATTTCTCTTTCTTTTATAATTTCCATGGGAGTTATGTTTCAGCAAATAATCTCTATGGTATATGACTTTTTGTATGTCATCTGTCAGCCAGGGAGGTTTTATCCTATATTGAACTCTCTTCGTTTGCAGTGGAGTATGTTTGTTGTAGATGCTATAAAAAATCTTGTACCATACTTCTAATGCCATATCAGGGTCTGTATATTGATATACACTATTGAGAGAAGAATGTGTAAGATCATAAATAAACTTTTCACTATCGAATTTTGAAAAATTTCGAAATACAATAGTTTTATGATTTAACTTTGGTATTTTTGTGCCTTTTTTTTGACCATGTAAAACAAATCGGATAATGATCGCTGCAACCACACTCAGGGACAGATGTTTCAATAATAGTCTTAGGATCAGATACATATAAATGATCAATAAGAGTTTTAGAGACACTGGTTACTTGCGTTGGTGATTGTATTAATTGTGTTAATCCATAAGATTTATACGTTAGATTCCAATGCTTATTGTCTTTTAGTAAATCTATATTGAAGTCTCCTAATACAATGATATCTTTACATTGAGTGTATGCGTGGTCCATCATTGATATAAAACGATCGTTCCAATCAATTCTTTCCAATGGATTTCTGTAAAGTAAACAGATTAGAAATGGCTTGGTAAATTTTATTTGAATTTCGACCCAGAGTGCTTCTACGTTATGTTGCTCTAAGGTATCTATTCTTTTGAATCTCAGTGACTGATGCATATAAAGGAGTAAACCAGTTTCCTTGTTTTGTAATGGATCCTTGCAAACTGCAATGTAACCAGGGAATGATATATCACTTCTTCTGATGATCCTCTGGAGTCTGACTAGAGCAGATGTTGCTGTTGCAATGCGAGCTTTCACCTCATTGTTTGATGTGCCATCTTTTGTTAGGATGGAGCCTAAGTATTTGAATTGGCTCACCTCTTCCAATATTTCTCCATTCATCTTTATTTCCGTGCTGTCATTACTCGCGCTGTTGACCATGATCTTCAATTTCTCTGTACTGACCTCCATGCCGTATGCGCTCGCTCGATCTGTTAGACTGTCTGTGAGGATTTGCAGTTCTTGTTTGCTGCTGCCCATGAGGTCAATGTCATCTGCAAATCTGAAGTTGCAAAGGGGTCTTCCACCAATGGAGATGGAAGTGTGGTGGTTTTGCAGTGTCTCTGTCATGATGTTTTTGAGGAAGAGGTTGAAGAGTACAGGTGAGAGAAGGCAGCCCTGGCGGACTCCAACCGTGGTCTTGAAGAACTCGCCCACGTGATTGTTCATGAAAACTGCACTTCTTGCATTCTCGTACAGAGCCTTGATGACTTCAATTAGGCAGTTGTCAATGTTGAAGTGCCTGAGTACTTGCCAGAGGCCGTCATGCCATACCCTGTCAAAGGCCTTTTTGAAGTCTATAAAATTGTGGTACAAGTCTTTTTGGTGTTGGAGATGCTTCTCTATCAGAATTCTCAGGTTGAAAATTTGTTCCATTCTGCTGCGTTTTGGTCTAAAGCCCGCTTGTTCTTCTGCCAGGAGTTTTTCTGCTTGGTTTTTCAGTCTGTTGAGGACTACCTGCAGCATGATCTTGCTAGGATGGCTTATGAGACTGATGGTTCTGTAGTTCTGACATTGCTTGAGGTTTCCTTTCTTTGGCAGGGGTATTACAAGAGACTGTGTCCATTCTTTTGGCCATTCTTTGGTGTCGTGGATCTTCTGACAAAGATCTGTGAATCGCCTTGAGGTGAAAGCTCGCATTGCAACAGCAACATCTGCTCTAGTCAGACTCCAGAGGATCATCAGAAGCAACAACATCAGCTTCTGCACCAAATACCACCTCTACAAATCCCTCGTGATATCTATCCTCCTATATGGCTGTGAATCATGGACTCTGACAGCAGAGTTAGAGAGAAGAATCCAAGCATTCGAGAACAAGTGCCACAGAAGACTCCTCAAAATATCATACAAAGAACACAAGACCAATAACTATGTGAAAGAAGAAATCAAAAAGCGTGTGGGCCCCCAAGAGCCTTTGCTGTCCACCATAAAGAGGAGAAAGCTGATGTGGTTTGGTCACACCACAAGACACAACACCCTAGCAAAAACCATCTTGCAAGGAACAGTCGAGGGCAAGAGAAGAAGAGGCCGCCAAAAGAAATCATGGGTTGACAACATCAAAGACTGGACTGCCCAACCCCTGCAATGCCTCCTACTAGCCACACAGGATCGTGAAGCATGGAAAAAGATCTCCGTTGCGTCTTCTCTCATGTCCCCCCTACGTCCTTTGGGACATGGGACTGAGTGAGTGACTGAGTGAGTGATATATCACTATCGAAAATCTGGGAGGAAAGACAAGATTCTGAGAATCCGAATACATGAAAACTCTTTCCTGAATTTGTCAAAATAGAAGATATCTCAGTTAATTTGTTTATCATATGATTTATATTTAAATGACCTACTCTGAGTCCCTCTTCTTTTAGCTAGGAATTATTGCTGTCTGACATTGTGACACAGCATTAAAGAAGAAACATGATAAAGGACCAATTTAGTTATGATTTATAACCCGTTGAGAACCTTAGAAATGTATGCAGATTTGGTATTTTGAAGTAAACACAAAAAATGCACACACTTACACTGATCCCAGGGATAACGTGAATCACAAAAAAGGAAAAATAAAAATCAATGTGAAAAAGTCTTCAGCAAAGAAATACGAGTAACAAGTGACCAAAGTAATGATATGTAGTTGCAGGATAAAACAGAAAGGATCAACTACTGAATACTGGTCAGAATCAATATATAAGAAAAATGACCTGGTTTTTAATCTCACATACAAAAAAATCAAACAAACAAATAAGTATATGTATATATATATATATATTAACAAAAACCCACTATAGTATATGGTCACAAAATAAGATTACTTACAACCAAGTTATAAATTGCGATTGGAAGATATTTCCAATTTGCAATTTGCAGTAAGAAAACAGAACAAAATTAATTTACACAAAAGTTCAGATTTTCAATGTACACTCACAAAAAGATACAAAGGTGAACCACACTCACAATCAGTGGCAACTAGGTAAGGCCCAAAAAGAATTAATTCCCAATCTATGGTCTGAAGGTCTGAATGAATGAAGACCCACCAACCGAAAAAAGAAATAATAATAATTTAAAAAAATAAGATAAATAATTTGTTGTTGTTTTAAATAACCAGCCAACCAAACCAAACCAAAACAAAATAAGACAAAACAAAAAATGATGTCAACAATAACAACAAAGACAAAATTTGAGCACTAACGGCAAAAAACAAACAATCAATAAAATAATTGCAATTCAAGACAAAAAGCTCTATTACTAAAACAGTGAAATTCTCAATTTAAAACAAACAAACAAACAAACAAGAAAATTCATGCACAACAACAGATAAACAAAAATTAATAAACACTTAAAAGAAACAAAGTAAAAAACCAACAACGGAAGCTACAGCTTACTGCTAAAGGCAATTTATCAAGTTTTTTGCTAAGAGATAAAAGAAAAGAAAAAGCAAATTAACACAATGATCCCAAAATTTGTAATTCAAGGTCACAGCAAGTCACAAGTTCACTTTTCCAAGGAGAGTAATTATATAATCTACTACCGTCAGTAATCATTGACTAGTGCCCAGCCCGGTATATCATCCATGCATACCATGCATCACATACTTTTGCCTAGGAATCTTCAGGAGATTCCCAGAGGGAAATACATCCAAATACTCGCATGCATGCATGCATGCATGCATGCATGCACCCACCCACACCCACACACACACACTCATACACACACACACACACACACAAAGACAATCTCTGATGTTACCCTCAGGCTAACATGGAGTATTAAACAGATGGTTTAAAAATCATGTTTACATTGGACAATTTCACATGGATAGTGAGGATGGCTGTTGATACAACAACTGGGATGCCATGGCCAGTAAATCAACAGCAAAAGGATGTATGTATCTGTGACTGGCAGAAAATTCTGGAGGTATAGGAGCAGTCTGATCAGTTACTTGCTGTAGTTTAGGGGCTACATGAGAGGTGTGTCTGTAATGACCTCTGTCATATCTGAACTGGTGAGGAAAGGGCAGATTTGTTTCTGTTGTGCGGACATTACGGGAGAAAGCATCTCTGGGATGACTCCTGTCCTGAATGGGATGGGGAGGTAGGGGAGTGGGTGCTTTCCTTCCATTGATATCATGGGGGAAACCATCAACAGTTGACGGTATATGTGAAGACCTGAAGTTCATCCGTCCAGGATGTGAATTAAGAATGGGGTAATGAAGAAGAGATGATGGGGGTGGGCAGTTCAGGGGGTTGTGAGAAGTGTCAGCCTGGAGATCATGGTAGTGAGATTCCATCAGATCTGCACCATTGTAGGTAGTTAGTACAGTTCTTCTTTCAAAGTTGGAACCAGAATGGAATTTCCTTGTGAAGTTTAGTTCATGGGGCATAGTGTTGTTCCTTGGCATTTTTACATTGCACAATGAGGACTGCGGCATACCCACTTCAATGTTTTGCTGCTGATCTTGCTGAATTGACCAAGATGCCTTTATGTTGGTGGCAAGTCTTGCAGTTCCCTTAGCGCTTGGATGGACTAAGTCTTGGTAAAGGGCAAGCTGAGGGGCACCTGCTGGGGTTGTGAAAGTAGTGGTGTGGTCAATGAACTTCATTTCCAATTGTTCACAGGCAGTCTGGAGGTTGCTGTTAGAGGGATGGATGGCATTGTTGAGATGATGTCGGCCTCTGGCGGGGATGATGGAGCTGAATGCTAACTTGGCCCCTGGGAAGACATCCTGGCAGCGGCGTATCAGTTTGGCCCATTCTTCTGTTTGAACAGGTCCCGAAGAGCAGGAGTTAACACCAATATGGACAACACATTTGATGTCTGGGAAACTTTGTTTGGAATTGTGCCAAACAGACAAGTCATTGACAGTTATCCCTGGAACACAGATCTTGTACACTTCCTTGTTGCGGGGGAACAGTCTTCTTGGATTCACAAATCGAAGTATAGAATCGCCTATGAGAAGGATTGTTGTTTGATTAGGAATGGACAATTGGTCTAAAACATCACTTGGGGATGTTTTGAGTGGTGCTAGGGGCAATCTGGAGCCTGAAGACCAATCTGGGACTTCCCTTTGCACATATCTGGTTTCTCTTTTGCTCATTTCCTCTGAGTCTTCAAGAACAGATCAGGTATTTGAAGTGGAAATGGAATATTGTGGTCTTTCAATTTGTTTATCTTCACAAGGTTCTTTTCTGATATGATCTGCAGGATGGCTTTTGACTTGAGAGTGTGGACCCTCTGAAGGAGAAAGAGTACCATTGGGATGGTCTTTGGTGACAGCTATATCAGGACCATGATGTTGGCCCTGAGGTTCCGGGTGTTCAGTGTAGGAAACTGGACAGGCAGTACTGGTTGTCTCAGCAAAAGGTGTTTGCGTCGCTTCATTTTTTGTTGGTTTTGGTTTGTGGATGTTTTTGAACTCAGAACGCATTGATCCCAGTTGAGATTTTAGAGAAACTAGACCTTTTTCAAAAGAGCCACTCTTCTGATTAAGGTCTGCAATGTCCGATGTGAGTTCCTTCACTTCAGTGTCAAATACTTCCAGTTTATCTCTGCACTGTACTCGCACCTCGTTTTTGACACACAAGTTAAAATCCTCCATAAGTGTTGTCATTTTGCTTTCGAGTTCCATCTGTATATCATAGATGTGTTCAATATCCTGTTTCATGCGTTGCCATTGCGGTGAGACCAAAGGTGATCTGCTTGATGGAGAGGAAACTGTACCTCTTTGGGGGAAAACCAGCGTTCTTCTACGTAACCTACTCTTCTTCTTTCTCTTTTGCTTGGGGGTACCCATGCCCTTAGAATTAAGAACAAGAATGGTCTTCAGAGAATTGTGAGAATCTGCTCTAAAATTATCGGAGAAGAACAAAGAGACCTCAGGTTGTTTTGTAATCAGCAGCTTGTACGTAAAGCAACAGCCATTTTGGCCGATTCCTCCCACGCTCTGTTTTCAGAATTTCAATTGTTGCCTTCAGGATGTCGTTTTCAATGCCACAACAGCAAAACAAACAGAAAAAGAAATTCCTTTGTGCCAGTAGCTATCCGAGTTCTAAACTCATAATAACACTGACTGAGGTTGTTTGTTTTTTGTTTTTGTTTGTTTGTTTGTTGTTTGCTCGTGTGTGTGTGTGTGTGTGTGTGTGTGTGTGTGTGTGTGTGTGTGTGTGTGTGTGTGTGTGTGTGTGTGTGTGTGTGTGTGTGTGTGTGTAAGCTTCTCTGAATTACTTACCTGCCACTGTTATGTATGTAGCCAATGCATACAGGCGTGCACATACATGCATATGTACCCATAGAATAAGTATGTCTTATTTTTGGCTTTATTGATTTTTGTTTTTGTTTTTTTGAATTGCTTGTAAATTCACATGTCTTTCTACCAATTATGTGCGTGTGTGGGGGGGGGGGGGGACGGGTGGGTGTGGATGGTGTGTATGGATAGGGGGGGGGGGGAGCGTGTGTGTATGTGTGAGTGTGGGGGCGGGTGGGTGTGGATTTTATGGGGAGGGGGGGAGCGTGTGTGTGTGTGTGTGTGTGTGTGTGTGTGTGTGGTGTGTGTGTGTGTGTGCGTGTGCGTGCATGCATGTATATGTGCGGGTGTGAACGCGTGCGTATAATGTGTAAATAATGGTGATCATATGTCTTTTCTAGTCAATGGTTTTTAAGAACATTGTATCTAAACATTGGTGTGTGTGTATGCGTGTGTTTGCGTGTGTGCAAGCGCGCGCGCGTAGAGTGTGAGTGTTTGTGACATTCTATTTGAAGTTATATAATGTTTGAACAAATAAGAAATGTAGCTCCTTCGTGTGTTTGATTATGATTTGTATCAATATGCCTGTCAGTATTGTAATTGCCCTTCAGGGATGATTAAAGTGTTTTTGACTTGACTTGACTTGACTTGACTTGTCAGATGACTTTGGCTGGTTTGTGGCATAGGGTTGCTGGTGATGTGGACATTGAGTTTGATCCTTGGATGGTGAAGCCATATCAACAGAAGTTCCATTCTCTGTGTCAATCAGTGGGGTTGGGGGGAAAATAGTCACTGTACATTTGGCTATGGTATCTGATAGCACGTCTTCACACAGCAAGGATGAGGACAACTGCAAGGAAGGTGCAGCATTCTCAGCAGATAGACATGCAGAGTAAGTGGGCAGTTGAATGGCTGGTGTTTTGGGGCAAGGTGTTCCTTGAAAATTTGAAATGAATGCAATCGGCGTTTGGTGCAAGGACTTCAGAAGTTGTTTAATGTCTTGATTTTCCATGAACGTTAAGACAAACTTTTTGATTACTTCACATTCCAAACTGTCCCAGTTCAAGCACTCTCTGCCCTGACAGAGGAGGGTGCCTCCAGAGTCATGGGTAAAACACAAAGAAACTGTTACACACTTGACAGAGTCACACAGGAGTCTGAATTTTGTTTGGGCAAGAGTGGCTGGAAGAGACCCACAGATAAAACTGTCAGTGGTAGTGATGACAGAACCTTCAGCATCATAGTCTGTTATTGTAAATGTGATGCTTGGTTCACAGATTGCAGAGTATGGATAGAATAGGCAGTTTCTCCATATGATGAGTTCATCTCGGGAACAGAAAAATCGCTCCTGAATTTTGTCTCTAGTGGGTAGAAGCTTTTTAGAATTTGTGATGTCTGAAATAGCTTCTGTCATGATGGGAAGAAAAGAGGAGTGACAAAACAAACCAGAAAAAGAGAAAAAAACAAACAACCCCCCCCCAAAAAAAAAAAAAACAAAAAAAACCCAACACACACACACACACACACACACACACACACACACACACACACACACACACACACACACACACACAACACAAACAAAAAACAACAACACCTTATGTTAAACAAGAAACATTCATCACCGGGCTGCTTGGCATGTTAACACCAACTTAATTCTCCATATTATAGGGAATACAGGAGACCTTAATCGGAAAGCAAAAATAACACAAAAGAGCAACAACAAACTCTCCCCAAAACAATCAAAAAGCACTAAATCGAATTATATAAATGAAGATGAAGAAATGGATTTCCAACACCTGTGCCACTACTATGCTACAAATAAGCAACAAAGTTCATGTACACTATCCCAGCCAAGGTTTGTTCAGATTTCACAGTAGATCCAGTTCCAGAGACGTTAATAATAATGGTGAAAAAATATTTGCAGTACAGTTCTTTTGTCTTTAAACATTCACGCACACATGTCTGTAGTTCTTTTAATTTAAAATAACCAACAGATCTGGTGATTAGACAACATAAAAAACAACAACAACAACAACAAAACTTCTAACACTTTCACACAGTCGAATCCTTAGATCTAGGCTGTAGCCTCCATGTATCTAGGAGTCGTTGTCGACAACACTCTCTCCATGCAAAAAATCATTACTCAAACCTGTCAGCATGCTACTATCAACTACGGCGTATTAGCGCAATTCGAAAGTACCTGTCCACTGATGCAACATCCAAACTTGTCACATCTCTTATTCTCTCACGTCTCGACTATTGCAATTCTCTTTTAGCTGGTCTGCCAGCATCATCCATCCACTCCCTTCAACCTATACAAAACTCTGCAGCTCGTCTGGTCCTCAGAAAGAAAAAATCTGAGCACATTACTTACCCCTCTCTTGCAATCTCTCCATTGGCTGCCCATACCACAGAGAGTAAACTACAAGATCAATACCCTATGTTACAAATGTCTCTACAATACTGCACCCTCCTACCTCTGTGAATGTCTTCACTTGTACACACCTTCTCGCTCTCTCCGCTCGTCGGCAGATACTTTGTCCTTAAGAACACCCAGATTCAACCTATCTACCGTTGGCCCCCGCTCTTTCTCTGTTTCTGGTCCATCGATGTGGAACGACCTTCCTCTCTCCCTCGGGCAAAAGCCTACTTATGACACTTTTAAATCCAAACTCAAGACACACTTATTTCAAACCTAAGTTTTTCTCCTTCCGCTTCCATCTCTTACCTGTCCCTGCCTTCAACATCCACCTGCCAAAGTGCAAAACGTTTTGTGTGTGTGTGTGTGTGTGTGCGCGCGCGTGCTGCGTGCGTGGGTGTGTGTGTATACGTGCACATTCGAATTTGTCAAAACTGTAAATTGTTGCTGTTTGTGTGTTGTGTAGGTTGAATGCAAGCGCTTTGATTTGTTTTTGCAAGATATAGCGCTATACAAATTCCATGTATTATTATTATTATTATTATTATTATCATTATTATTATTATTATTATTATTATTATTATTATTATTATTATTATTATTATTATTATTATATATTATTATAATAACCAAACCTAAGCTCAAACAGACATAGTCGTATGTTTGAAACCCAGTTAGTTATACCTCTTGTGTCTGGAGCAAATAACATGTTACATGCTTTCCACGTAAGTCTTAAATAATTTATCTTTAATAATTTAAGCCAATAACGGAAACATCTAATGGCAGAATTAATGTAGATAGGATACCTATTACATTCTCCATACACTAAATCATTTGGAGTTCTCATATCAACACCCATACATCTTTTGAGACCAAATAAATGAACAAACTCACACTGTGTAACTGCTTTTTTCTGTCCATACCCCACAATTCGGAATAATAGTGAACTCTGGGTTGTATTTGAGAATAGAAATAGGTCCAGAGAGTTGTTGTTCAATGTATACAATTTGCTCATTATACAGAACAAGACATGCTTTGCTTTACTACACAGGTCTTTACATGCAGCAACAAAACTCAAATGAGTAGAGAAAGTAATTCCTAAATATCAATAGGTATTCACAACAATGAGGCACCGGCATAGACCCATCTTTTTCTGGCTGCCAATAACCCACCTTTTCTAAATGCAGCAATATTACTTTTGGATCAGTTGGATAACCTTTAATTGTAATTTATCAGCTGCATTGTGTAAACTGTTAAGCTGAGCCTGCAAACCAACAACTGTCTGTTTCTGAAAACAAAACTATGTATATCAGCCAATAACAAAATGAATAATTCAACAGGATCAACTGTAAAATTTGCACCATGCCTACCCTTTATTATGATTTCTATTGCCAATTCATTTATAAACAAAGAAAACACATGGGGCTACAAACATCTTGTTTTACACCTTTGGTACAGCTTATGTAGTTAGAAATTTTATCTCTGCATCTGACTCATGTTTTTACCAAGTTATACATACTCTTAATACAGCAAAATAATTACAATTAATTCCATTCTTCTTTAAAAAATTGGCCATAACAAATTTCTATTGATGGAGTCAAAGGCCTTTTCAAAATCAATAAATGCTACATAAAATTTATGGTTAAATGAAAACTGTTTCTGAATAAAAGCCAAACGTGTGAACATATGATAAATTGTTGAATATCCTCATTTAAAACCGGCTTGATGTTCACCTGTAATATTGTTTTGTTCTACATATTCCTGAAGCCTACTATTGATTATAGAACTTTATACTTTACTGCTGATATCAGACAACAAAATGCCTCTATTGGTATTGGTATCATTTACGTTACCTTTTGTTTCAGTGGAAGAATGATAAATTCACACCAGTTCTCGGGAAAAATACCTTTGTCCAAAAGAGTGTCAAAAAATTTTGCAAAAACGTCAAGAATTAACCAGCAATGTGCTTTCAAAAGTTCTTCAATAATTCCATCAGGGCCTGCAGCTTTTCTAATCTTAATTTTACGAATTGCAGTGAAAACCTCATCATCTGATCATGTTCAGTGTCACGAATCGACCCAGGATCGAATCCTCACACCCCTTCACCACCCCACTTACACCTCTCCTGACCGCCAGGGTGAAGGACTAGCGCCCTGGACACGGAGGGAGAGGTGTGGTTTTAAGGGGACTGACGGGAGGTCCTTTACCTCCACACCATTTTTCTTTTCCACCCTCCCCACTTTAGTTTGTTTTTTTTATTGTTATTCATAACCCTGAGCGCAGGTTAGCGTGCGCATGGGAATTTAAATGTAATATGTCCATGTGTAGCGATGCGTAAAACTCCCTGAGTGGCCGCGTACGAGGCGCCCGTGCGTGGCGGGGTTTTCCGCCGAAACCGGGGTGAGAGCTCACCTGAGTTCAGGTGATAGCAGGCATATATTGCCTGTCGTGATGCCACCCCGGCGACACCTTGTGCTCGGTAGCCAAGGTGCAGAGACAGAACTCCTTGCCGACGCAGGAGTGGTGGTGCCGCGATCGGCACAAGACGATGTTATCCACACGAGCTGTCTGAGGTATGTAGCGTGTGGCAGAAATCGAATTTATTTTATTTGGTTTAGACACTCGGAAGTGTCCAACATTTTTTCGGATGCATGCAACTTATTTGTTTGAATTATTTACTCAATCCGCCGACAGGAGTGAGTGGGTGTTGCACCGGGGTTTCGAACCCACGACTTCACCACTTTATGTTTTGGTTCCAATAGTTTCTTCTCTCGAACTCTGCCTTGGTGGGGGAAGAGAGAAGATAGGTTTTCCGAACACGCAGTCTCCATTTGGTTCCAAGACTTTATTTTCAGCGCTTCATTCTTTTGTTTTTTTTATGATTCTGTGGTTTTCGGGCCGTCGCGGTGGATTGAAACTAGAGGGGACCGCAGGTTCACCGGCGTCGTCTGATTGAAGCACTACCCAGTAATCCGTCCTGTTCCTCTGACTGTAGGGATATATGTTGCAGTCAGAGGTTATGTTGTGTTTATTTGTATGTCTGTGTGACAGCTTATTTGAACTTGCAGTTGTAACCTCATGGAGGAGTTTTGATGGAGATTGTATCAGTTGTTAAGGTGGGGGAAGGCAAGGGATGGAGGGGGGTTGACACTCATTATGTGACTAAATACTAATCCCTGCCACAGCTTGTTGTTTGTGTGTGGGCAGGCGGCAGCAGGGGCCGTTTGTGTTTTGGGCAGACGGGACTGGATGTCGGGCGGGACAGACCTCGGGTTTGGACAGCGTGTCGGGCAGAACACCGCACCTGGCATTCCAGCAGACCTCTCCGGGCCATCTTAGCAGAGAGGATGACGAGTGGAGCGGGGACTTTTCACAGCATGCTGCGAGCCTGAGCTGGACACTGGCGTCCAACGCATCCAGCGCCTCAACGTCAGCACTGTGACATTTGCGAAAGTTGAGTGTCCCCCCACGTTTCCCGTCCTGATGCCTTTTCCCCCCATTGTGAATAGACTGTGAGAGCATGTGAGAGAGAGTATTATTTTCATTTATTTCTTTTTCTTGTTTAAATATATTTGTGTAGGGGGTTAGGGGTGTTAGGAAGGGCGGAGGGGGGGGGGGGGGAGGGGCATGTTAGCTTAGAATTGTTTAAATGTGTATGGAAGTGAAATAAAGCGTCTTGTTTGTAAATGTTTATTTTTGCCTTTTGAGTTGTGTTTTGGGAGATTGCTGTGACTGCCACCCCTTTTCCGGACGAATTTTAAACGAGCTAGTTGCAGCAGAAAATCTAACCTCGTCCTTTTAGGACGCTGGGGATTTTGTGTTGTGACATTCAGCCTCTTGAAAATTATTGATATTATCATTAGAATAGGGTACATCTTCTTCCATTAATGCTTTGAAGTGCTGGAACCACTCTTCTACAGAGATGTTGTTCTTGGGTTGCCTCTTTTTTTAAAGATACTTTGTTCATGTAATTCCAGAATTCTTTTTGATCATTAATACTACATACTAAGTCATTTAACAATTTCTCATTGAAAGTCTTTTCCTTCCTAAATAAAGTATCCTTGTATTCCCGACATTCTCTAACATAAAGCTCTTTATCGGCTTTGTCTAGTGTTCTACGAAATGTTCTTAATAATCTGTATACTCTCCTTCTTTCCAGGTTACATTCATTATCAAACCAAACTGCCTTATTCTTTTTTTTTTTTATCAATCTTAATCGTCTTTTTCGTACATTCTGCACAATCTCAAATACAACAGTTGAATGTTTCCAAAGCATTGCTAACATTTTCATCAATCTGTTCTATTGCTGTTTTCAATTTACAATATATTTCTTCTTTACATGAATTACTACAAAAATCTCTATTTTCCTCACACCAAACAGACTTTTCTATCACAACAACAGCATCAGTAGCTTTATCATCTATGGACAAGACATTTTTTGAAAATCTAAATCGACATTCATGAGGGAAATGGTTGAATTCCATGCGCTCAGCAATGACTAATTCACACAACTCAGACACCTCTTCATACAGGTCATTTGACAAAATAAAATAGTCATTCACACTGCATCCACTCTCACTTGTGTACGTATAGGGTCCTCCTAGGTCACCATTACATACCCCATTTAAAACAACCAAAGTTAGAGCAGTGAACATGCTTAATAAGAATTTACCGTAAGAATTCGTATGAATGTACTGGGAGTGTCGAGCAGAATGTAATGAAGAACTTTTAAAATGATATTCAGAGTCACCTGTTACATGAAATGGACAGATATCTGAAATGCGACTGTTTAGGTCACCACAGAGAATTGCATATCATCCAGTTCTAACAAAAGATCAGTCAGGCAATCTTCAAGCACCAGTATACCGTGATCATAACTAAAGTATGTGTAAAACGGAGAACCCTCTGCTGGAACATATGTAGAAGACATCTTTCAAACAATGAAACAAATCTTTATTGATTAGGAATGCACATATATTTTCATACTTGACATCCAGCACACGCACACACTGACAGAATTCATTTTTCACTAAACATACAATATCACCCGATTTTCTTCCCTGTTTGGTCAGTCTGACAGCAGCTTTCTCATACATCTTATAACCTGAAAATAAATCAGAATTACATTTTTCTTCAAAGGTTTCAACAAGACGTACAAAGTCAAATGACAAAATATATTTTAGTAGTAGGCCTCCATCAGTTGATGTCGACTATGGAATTTGCGCCAAGCTGGTCATTTGTTAAGCGACAGCACCAGCTGTGGCTGGTCAGTCCAATGTGGGAGAGGCAGTCTCTGTTGCATCTGATGCAGATGTGGCTTGTTGAGGTGGCTGGAGTACATGGCTCTCTTTTCGTTTGCTGCTGTGTGGATCTTTTCTTCACCGCACTTCAGCTGTTTGTGGAGAACACTCCGCCATTTGCTGCGGTCAGCCACTACCTCCTCCCAGTTTTCTGTGTTGATGTCCAGGGCTTTCATGTCACGCTTGCAAACGTCTTTGTAGAGCAGTTGGGGGCGGCAAATGCTTCTCTTGCCAGAGGCAAGTTCTCCATGGAGGAGATCTTCCATCCTTTGCATGTGACCAAGCCATCTAAGTCTGCGTTGTCTGAGGAGTGTCTACATCATGGGAAGATCTGCAACCTCAAGGATCTGAGCGTTGGTAACTTTGTCACTCCAGTGGATGCCGAGGATGCGACAGAGAGAACACAGGTGGAAGCTGTTCAGTTTGCGCTCCTGTTTGGAGTATGTTGTCCATGCTTTGCTGCCATAAAGGAGAGCGCTGACGATACAGGCATTATACACTGCCATCTTGGTGGAAATTGTCAGCTTTGGGTTCTCCCAGACGCGGATGGTGAGGCGTCCTAAGGTCGTAGCAGCCTTGCCAACGCACTTGTTGATCTTGGCATCAAGGGACAGGTTGTCACTGATGGTGGATCCCAGGTATGTGAACTGGTGTATGACACCGAGCTGGTAGTTCTCGATGCAGATGGCTGGTGCAGTAACCACATCCTGGCTCAGCACATTAGTCTTTTTCAGGCTGATTGTCAGTATGCAGTCTTTGCAGGCCTGGGAAAACCTGTCCATGAGGCATTGGAGTTGTTGCTCAATGTGCGAGGTGACAGCAGTAGCAAATATTATGTCCCTAATTGTTTTCTCCACCACTTTTGTTTTTGCTTTCAGCCGAGCCAGGTTGAATAGTCGACTGCTGCATTTGGTGCGCAGGTATACACCTTCTGTTGCAGTTCCAAAAGCGTGCTTTAGAAGCAGGGCAAAGAAGATGCCAAAGAGGGTGGGAGCAAGGACACAGCCTTGCTTGACTCCACTCTTGATATTTAAATGGGTTGGACATTTATGTCAAATGACAAATGACAAATTTATGTCAAATGACAAAATATATTTTACAAAGTCCATAAATACGTATTTTGAACGCAATCAATTGATGTTACAACATAAGAAAGAACAGAAAAAGGTTTTGAGAGTATTTACAAATGTTGGCATGGTATGTAAAGGAAGCGGAGGCATTCTATCTTTAGAGCAAACACTCTGTTGCACATTTTCATTGGCAGAAAAAGGGTAGGAAAACTCGCTATTTGCCTTGTTCACAGAATGAAGTAATGAAGGAAAAGTTGAGAGAGAGAGAGAGAGAGAGAGAGAGAGAGAGAGGAGAGAGAGAGAGAGAGAGAGAGAGAGAGAGAGAGACATGAACATGAACACTGAACACTGAACACTGAAAAGTTTTATTGTACATCGGCCTTAGGCCACAATACAAAACATGTTTGAGGCAGGGGTAAGGTAAACATTTTGGCGGAAAACATTTCCATCCATTCTACATTTCCAATTCTGCAAGTACATAAAGTCACACTCAATGCCCTCCAGTTATCATCAACCCCCTTATCATCTTTATCATATACATAATCACTGCCATCAGCATCTTCATTATCTATATCTGCAGCTGCAGCAAGTAAATCAACATCACTATCATTACTTTCATCATCTACGTCAACATCATCAAAATCATTCTCTTCATCATCTGCACTATCATCCTCCTCTTCAACCTATATAATTATCATCGTCACGATGATCATCTTCAGTGTCTACATAATAGTCACGATCATAATCCTCATCTTCTTCATCACTGTTTCCATCGTCATCTTTAACTTCTTCATCAGTCACCGTTACTGCTATCACTTTCAACACCTACACCATCCTTATCATCATCACCTTTAGTAACCACATCATCATAACCATCATCACCATTAGTGATCACATCATCATTACCATCATCATCATTAGTAGTCACGTTATCATAACTATCAGGACCTCTTTCAGCGGTTCTACCATCTACATCCTCCTCCATAATCATCACCTTCAATATTTACATCACCATCACCATCATCTTCAGCATTTATATCACCATCACCATCATCTTCAACATTTACATCACCATCACCATCATCTTCAACATTTACATCACCATCACCATCGAGGGTTACCTGCCTGAAGCGGCTATCGCGGTTCGACGTAGTTTTGAGAAAATGAAAGTTTCACTTCGCTGTGAGCTTTGTGCCTTTTATGCTGTATCCTTTAGCCTGTAAGAATTATTTTGTCACATATATACGCCTTTCATATCTGAAGTTTCGATGGCAACAAGTATTGTTTTTATTGAATAACACCTTCTTGTTCAACCACAGTAGGAGCTAGCCAAGTTGGAAAGATGATAAGTGAAACGAAAATAGCCCGCCCTGATTGCCGAAACTGCTAAGGGCGGCACAGGCATTGTGCTGTGGCGGGAAAGTAAAATTAACTAAGGATGCCTGAACTGGCCATCTACTTGAAGTGTGTTGGGCAAGCCTCCAGCCTGCCAGCTGCTTTACCGCCGGAAGCGGCGACTTGGCGTCGGGCAATTACCGTAGGGAGGGCTGGACAGCTCTGGGACCATGAAATGTGGTTTAAATCTTTGTTACCATCGTTTTACATCACTGACTGTATAAATTAGGGACATCGAGAAGCGGCTATTTCAGAACATTGAAACAAAATTTGCTCTCAGATAACACAGGAGATCAAGAAGCAGTATTTATGAACCCCAAAACGCATACACAAGTCTATCACTTCATATTTCCGATTTTTTAAACTCTGAGAAAGAAGGTTGACACCTCTCTCTCTCTCTCTCTCTCTCTCTCTCTCTCTCGGGAGAGAAAGAGAGAGTGAGAGAGAG
>CM060346.1:12675615-12718115 GCA_030674155.1 Stramonita haemastoma
CCATCATCTTCAGCATTTACATCATCATCACCTTTGTCCTCAACATTTACATCTCCATCATCTTCAGCATTTATATCACAATCACCATCATCTTCAACATTTACATCACCATCATCTTCAGCATTTACATCACCATCATCTTCAGCATTTAATTCACTATCACCATCATCTTCAGCATTTACATCACCATCATCTTCAGCATTTATATTACTATCACCATCATCTTCAGCATTTACATCACCATTATCTTCAGCATTTACATCATCATCACCTTTGTCCTCAACATTTACATCTCCATCATCTTCAGCATTTATATCACCATCACCATCATCTTCAACATTTACATCACCATCATCTTCAGCATTTACATCATCATCACCTTTGTCCTCAACATTTACATCTCCATCATCTTCAGCATTTAAATCACCATCATCTTCAACATTTCCATCACCAGCACCATCATCTTCAACATTTACATCACCATCATCTTCAGCATTTACATAACCATCATATTCAGCATTTACATCACCATGATTTTTAACATTTACATCACCATCATCTTCAGCATTTATATCACCATCATCATCACCATTTACATCACCATCATCTTCAGCATTTACATCACCAGCACCATCCTCTTCAATATTTACATCACCATCACATTCAAAATTTACATCGCCATCATGTTCAGCATTTAATTCACCAACATCATCATCTTCAGCATTTACATCACCATCACCATCATCTTTAGCATTTACGTCACCATCATCTTCAGCAGTTACATCACCATTTTCTTCGGCATTTACATCACCATCATCTACAGCATTTACATCACAATCATCTTCAACATTTCCATCACCAGCATCATCATCTTCAACATTTCCATCACTATCATCATCATTTTCAGCATTTCCATCACCAGCATCATCATCTTCAACATTTCCATCACCAGCATCATCATCTTCAACATTTCCATCACCAGCATCATCATTTTCAGCATTTACATCACCGTCATCTTCAGCATTTACATTACCATGATTTTCAACATTTACATCACCATCACCTTCAGCATTTCCAGCACCATCATCTTCAGCATTTTTGTATTTTTTGTATTTTGTACCACTTTATGTCACGCAGATTTCTCTGCGTGAAATTCGGGCTGCTCTCCCCGGGGAGAGCGCGTCGCCACATGTGCAGCGCCTACCCATTTTTTTTTCTTTTTCCTGCATGCAAGTGTATTTGTTTCCCTATCAGAGTGGCTTCTTTCTACAGAATTTTGCCAGGGACAACCCTCTTGTTGCCGTGGGTTCTTTTACGTGCGCTAAATAGTGATGTGTAACACACGGGACCTAGGTTTATCGTCGCATCCGAAAGACTAGCGCCCAGACCACCACTCAGGGTCTAATGGATGGGGAAAAAGTTTTGGGTCCAACGGGGTACGAAACCCCGCACACTCCGACCCGGACTTTTTGCTTTCTAGGCAAGGCGCGTGACCACCTAGACCACCGATCCATTTACATCACCATCATCATCATCATCATTTACATCTCCATTAGCATCAGCATTTACATCACCATCATCATCAGGATTTACACCATCATCATCTTCAGCATTTACATCGCCATCACGATCATCTTCAGCATTTACATCACCATCACCTTCAACATTTACATCACCATCATCTTCAACGTTTACATCACCATCACCTTCAGCATTTACATCATCATCACCATCACCTTCTATATTTACATCACTATCACCATTATCTTCAACATTTACACCACCATCATCTTCAGCATTTACATCACCATCATCTTCAGCATTTACATCACCATCACCTTTCTCTTCATCATTTACATCACCATCATCTTTAGCTTTTATATCACCATCATCATCAACATTTACATCACCATCACCATCATCTTCATCACTTACATCACCATCATTTTCGGCCTTTACATCCCCATCATCTTCACCGTTTACATCCCCATCATCTTCAGCATTATACATCACCATCCACATCATCTTCAGCATTTACATCACCATCGTCTTCAGCATTACATCACCATCCCCATCATCTTCAGCATTTACATCACCAGCACCATCATCTTCAGCATTTACATTACCATCATCTTCAGCATTTACATCACCATCCCCATCATCTTCACCATTTACATCCCCATTATCTTCAGCATTTACATCACCATCATCTTCAGCATTTACATCACCAGCACCATCATCTTCCCCATTTACATCACCAGCACCATCATCTTCAGCATTTTTCATCATCCATCACCATCATCTTCAGCATTTACATCACCATCATCTTCAGCATTTACATTCACCAATTCCCCCCATCATCTTCACCATTTACATCACCAGCACCATCATCTTCAGCATTTACATCACCATCATCTTCAGCATTTACATCACCAGCACCATCATCTTCACCATTTACATCACCAGCACCATCATCTTCCACATTTACATCACCAGTACCATCATCTTCAGCATTTACATCACCAGCATCATCCTCTTCAACAATTACATCACCAGCACCATCAACATTTCCACCACTATGCCCACCATCATCACCATGGTTACTACTATCAGAATGACCATCCTGCTGCACAACAGCCCACATGAAGATGGATTCTGATACAGAGAGAGAGAGAGAGAGAGAGAGAGAGAGAGAGAGAGAGAGAGAGAGAGAGAGAGAGAGAGAGAGAGAGAGAGAGAGAGAGAGAGAGAGAGAGAGAGAGAGAGAGAAACTCAGAACTCAGAAATTTAATGTACATCGGCCTTGGGCCACAATACATATGGTTGGTGTGGGAAAGTTGACAAGTATCCTGCAATGGGCAAAACTCGAAAATACATCATACTTATCATGTTCAATTTCATTGAAAAATCATAATGCCAAAGCACATAATATACATAAAAGGGCATTTGTTTCAAACTAAATCACAATTCTATCTAAATATACCTTTCTTACGTTTGGGAAACAAAACAAACACAAAATAAGAACAAAACAAACAAAAAAAGAAATCCACTACTATAAACATGGCTACTTAAATACTAACAAAAGGGAACCATTATCTTTGTTTGTGCATATGCTACATAGATTTATTACAAACTGGTAGCTGTTATCTTCGTTTGTAACTTAACTATCCTAATACAGTAATGTCTTTCTCTTATTGATGGCGTGAAAAATAAATCTAGACGAACTGTGATTTCTGTTAGTGTTTTCTGCTTTAAGGAGATCGTGTAAAGGTGTATCCGCACAATCACTTAGAAATTTGACTCTTAAATCATTATACATGAATCATTCATAAAGGAAATGCTGTTCATCTTCAACTTTTGGTTTACAAAACGGACATTCTTTATTTTGGTTCCGTTCGCTATATCGATGTACATTGTTATTAAGTGGCAGAGCATTGCATCTCACCTGTGACACAGCAACTCCAAAGCAGTAACTATCTAACTGTAGAAGATATTCTTCTTTACCAAATGTTGTTTTGAAACTCCTATAGCTGTCATACCTGTCTCTGTCCCTAACTGTACTATACCATTCTTGGATAAATAAATAGATCAGTCTCTGCTTGAATAAACGTAAGAAAGCTTTAACATCACCCACTCCCTGTTGAAGCCAAACAAAGCTGAATCCTGTATCACATAGAATGTGTCTTATCTTAGTAGCCCAGCAGTTCTTTCCAGATTTATCCAAATCAAGCAACATTTGATAAGCATTATGAGGTAGTCTGTTGGGATTCATTTGTAATAGTTTAAACCAATATCTAAGAGCATTTCTATAGGAGTTGATATAAAGAGGGTATCTTCCAAGCTCACCATATATCATTTATTTGGAGTTTTCAATGGTACACCCAAAAATCTCTTACAGGCAATCACATGAACTTTCTCTATATGTGCTAATTTATGTAGCCCCCATATTTCAGATGAGTATAGTAAAATTGGCTGTATTTTTATATCAAAGATCTTGAAAAATGTTTCAGCGTTAATTTCTTTATATTTATTGAAAACCCTATTTAGTTCTACAACAGCTTTCTTTCCCTTTGTCACAAGATGATCTGTGCCCAGCTTAGCACTAAGTTTTGTCGTAAAAGTAAACCCCAAATAGCAATAATTATTTGTTCACCACTTCTCATTTGAAATTATCAGAAACCCATTGTTCTTTCTTTCCAAGAAAACCCCCTTTTCCAAAGACCATCACTTTACTCTTTTCAGAATTAACACTTAATTGCAAATCATCACAACAAGATTTCAGTACATTCAGTTGGTTTTGTAAACCTCCAGGAGTAGTTGAAATAAGAGCCACATCATCTGCAAAAAGTAAAATGAAGACTTCCATAATATCTGGTACTAGCCGAATTCCATGTTTACCTTTTTTACCGATAGTCTCAGATAAATGGTTAATAAATACCAAAAAAAGAGTAGGGCTTAACACACATCCTTGTCTCACACCAATGGGGCATTCAAAATATTCAGACAATTCACAATTTGCACGTATACATGAAAATCATGTTTGATACATAGCTGACATTGCTGCAAGAAACTTTCCCTTTACTTCCTGGTTTTGGATGCACTCTATAAGTAAATTATGTTTAACAGAATCAAACGCTTTTTTAAAGTCTATAAATGCAACATATAACTTTCGACCTTTCTTATTCATGCACTTCTGAACAAATGCATACTGGTCAAAGATCTGATTAATTGTGGAGTACTTTTTTCTGAAGCCTGCCTGATTTTCAGATATCATTTGATTATTTTCAAGCCAAGAATACAGCCTATTGTTTAATATTGAAGTAAAACACTTTAATATGTTACTCAACAAAGAAATTCCTCTATAATTATCCACATTATTAGGATCTCCCTTCTTAAAAATGGGAACTATGATAGCTTTAGCCCAAGCTTGTGGGTAAACCTTAACCTTAACCTTAATTCTCTCCGTGCCAGAAGGCACATAAGGCTTGGACATCATTTCTCCACTGGTTTCGATCTGTAGCTGCGCTGCGTGCTGCGCTCCAAGAGCTCCATCCAGCAGCATTCCGCTCCACCTCCACCATTCTTCGCCAGGTTGTCTTTGGGCGGCCTCTCTTCCTTCTTCCCTCTGGTGTCCATCCGAGGGCCACAGCACAGTCATTCTTCTGATCTTTTCTTAGGACATGGCCAATCCAATTCCATCTCTTTCTTCTTATTTCTGTACTTATCTTCCCTGCCCCTGCCATCTGAAGGGTTGCCTTGTTGGAGATGTGCTGTTGCCATCTAATCTTAAGAATCTTCCGTAGGCATTTGGTTTGGAAGGTGTCCAGTTTTTCTTCTTCTCCTTTTGTGAGCTTCCAGGTTTCACATCCATACAGAAGTACTGAGAGTACCAAGCTCTTGAAGAGGGAGGTTTTGGTTTTGCTGCCGATGTCTCCAGCTTTCCAGATGTTAGACAGGCGTTTGAACTGGGTGTTCGCCAAGGCTATCCTTCTTTTGACATCTGCTGTTCCTCCTCCATCCTTTGTCACGTTGGCCCCTAGATAGGTGAAGCTGTCCACCTCTTCGACATCGTTCCCCCTGACTTTCAGCTTCTCCTTGCTCTTGCTGTTGGCTTTTATCGCTTTGCATTTCTTGTCGTTCATCCTCAGGCCTACTTTAGCAGCATTGTCCTCGAGCTTGGCTGTTTTCTGCTGTAGATGGTTCATGGCCGATGATAAAAGGGCTAGGTCATCTGCAAAGTCGAGGTCTTCTAGCATTGTAGTGAAATTCCACCTGATCCCTGTTCTTTCGCCCTCTGTCGTCTTCTTCATGACCCAGTCAATCACCAACAGGAAAAGGAATCCAGACATGCAGCACCCCTGTTTCACTCCAGTAATCACCGGAAACCAGTCTGTTGTTTCATTTTCATCTATGACAGCGCACTGAAAGTCCTCATAAAGGGACTTAACCATCCTGATCAATTTCCCAGGGATTCCATACTGGCGCATGATGATCCAAAGACTGTTTCTGTGTATGGAGTCGAAGGCCTTTTCAAAATCTACAAAGTGGATGTACATTGTTGCATTCCATTCGTTGACTTGTTCTAAGATGTTCCTGATGATGAATATCTGTTCTGTGGTTCTTCTCCCTTTCCTAAAGCCGGCTTGTTCCTTTCTTAGTGATGGATCCACTCCTGCTTGTATCCTGCTGACCAGGATCCTGCTCAGCACCTTGCTGGCCAGTGGCAGTAGTGTGACTCCCCTCCAGTTTCCACAGTCTTGGAGATTGCCTTTCTTTGGTATCTTGCAGATGAGTCCTTTTGTCCATTGCGTGGGAACAGTTTCTTTCTCCCATATGACGTCAAATATTCTTTTCAGTTCTTTGCTGCTATTCTCTGGGTCCGCTTTCAGCATCTCTGCTGTAACTTGGTCTATTCCCGGTGCTTTTCCATTGTTGAGGGTGCATAGTGCATTTCTTATCTCTTGCAGTGTAGGGGTTTCTATTGAAATATCTAGTTCTTCTCTCTCCTCGTCGTCTTCTTGTGGTGGGTCATCTGGTGTATCCCTGTTGAGTACCTCCTGAAAGTGTTCCTTCCACCTTTCTAGTCTGGCCTCCTTACTCTTCAGCAGGTCTCCATTCTTGTTCTTCACTGCTGCCGCTTGTCTTGTACCTTGTCCTGTCAGCTGTTTCACTATGTTGTAAACTTCTTTCTGTTGTCCATTCTCCGCCGCAGCCTGTGCTCTCTGTGCTTTCTCTGCTATCCATTTTCTCTTGTCTTCTCTTGCGCTCCTTTTCACTTCCTTGTCCTTTTCTTTGTACCTTTCCTTCATCCTGCTCCGAATCCTTTCTGACCGGACGCTATTTATCTTGGTCTTGATTTCCTTCCTCTCGTCTATCATCTTCCATGTGTTGTCACTGATCCATGGTTTGCTTTTTCCTTTTCTGAATCCAAGTACTTCCTCTGCAGCATTGACATAAGCACTGCTCTGCTGCTCCCATATCGTCTCTATGTCTTCACTCTCTGTCCTGTTTTCCTCCAGCTTGTTCTTCACTGCCTCACAGTATCTTTTCTTTGCTTCTTCGTCCTTCAGTCTATCCACGTTTATCTTTGGTTTCACCCTGTTCTTGTTCCTGTGTGTGCTGAGCCGTAGTTTGAAGCTGGTCCTCACCAGGTAGTGGTCGCTGTTGGCATCTGCTCCCCTCTGTACTCTCGAGTCTATTACAGATGATCTCCATTGTCCGCTAATCAGCAGGTGATCTATCTGGTTCCTACTCATCCCGTCAGGTGAGACCCATGTGGCTTTGTGTATGTCCTTGTGTGGAAACAGTGTACCTGTTATGACGAGGCCATTCATCTGACTGAACTCACACAGCCTCTCTCCATTGTCGTTCTGCTCTCCAAGGCCATGCACCCCCATCGTCCTTTCATATCCAGTGTTGTCGCTTCCTACTTTGGCATTGAAGTCACCCATGATGATGATGATGTCGTTTTTGTTGCATCCATCTACCGTTTCTTGCAGTTCTTGATAAAACTGTTCCTTTTCCGTGGCTTCCTTTCCGTTGTGGGGGGCATATACTTGTATGACTGTTGCTCTCCTGAATCTTGAATAGAATCTGGCAGTTAATATCCTTTGGTTGACAGGCGTCCACTCCATTAGTGACTTTGCTGCTGCTTGGCTGATCATGAGCGCAACCCCTCTCTCATGTATTTCATCCTCCCCGCTGTAGATTACAGTCTGCCCTGATGCTAGTTTTACTTTGCCAGCTCCCGTCCATCTACTTTCGCTAATCCCTAATATATCTAGTTTATAGTCCTCCATTTCTCTTGCAATTTGAGCTGCTGTTCCTATGCTATACATTGTTCTGACATTCCAGTGTCCGATGTTAAGTTTAGTGGTGGGGCTTGCAAAGGACCTCGTCGGACGCTGGGCTTCCCGGAGGCTTTCACCCATCGTCGTCATGTTGCCAGAGTTGGCGATCCCTGCTCCCCCCTGGTTTCTTTGTAAATTTATGTCCATAGTTTCTGTAACTTGGTTTTTTTTTACGGGAGGAGGTAGTTGGCCTTCTGCCCAACCCCCAGACTTGGAGGACCAGGGTTTTTTGTCAGGGTGTCCTTCCCTTAGACTGCTTTGGTTCACGTGTGCAATCCCCCATCCACCACCCGGGGGCCGCGCCCCAACGCCGTGCAGTCCCAGCGCGAGGCTTGTGGGTAAACACTTGTCAGAAATAGTATTGAATAAATTTATAAGAAAACCATGAACCTCTTGGCCACCATCCTTCAACATTTCAGCAGTTACTTCATCAAGGCCACTTGCCTTGCCACATTTCAATTTGTCTATTGCTCTTTTCAGCTCTTCTTCTAAAATATTTTGATTAAGTTCGTGGTCTACTTCTTCTAATAGGTCTATATCGCTGTGACAGTGGTTAAAGCTAGAACTTCTATTGCTTTGAAAAACAAACTTGAAATGGTTAACCCAATCAGCTGTTTCTATATTGTTCTTGAAATGAGTTCTAGTGCCACACCCCATGTGTTTTAACTCTTTCCAAAAACTTGGAGAATCAGAAATATTGTTAACTAAGCTTTCAGCCTTTAGTTTTCTGAAGTCTTGTCTTTTTGTCTTCAGTAGCTTTTTGTATGTTTTCCTTGCTTGCACATAATTAATTCTGTCTTCTTCTTTCCTGGTCCTTCTAAATTGCCTTAAAGTGCATCTTACTGTCTTTTTTGCTTCACTACAATCTCTATCAAACCATTCAGATCTCTTTTTCTGACCCTTACGATATTTAACATACATACACTTGCTGGCTTCAGTTAAACATTCTACAAATATTGACAAAGCTCTATCAACATCAAAGTGTAACAAATTCAGAGCATCTGCTATTCTATTTTTGCTGTTGTCACCTCTCAATACACTAATAAATTTATCATTTTTTGCATCATTCCATCTAAATTTTTCTACAACAGATATACTTTCTTCTATGTCCCTGGTTCTATTACAATCATCAGTTGCGTTATTTTTCTGTTTCATTTTCATATCAACAGGCAAATGATCCGATTCTGATAGATTTTTTACATCAACAGCAATAATATCAATAAATGCAAACAGTTCACAAGATACAACAAAATAGTCTACGGTACTTGCCCCAGAACATGCAATATAAGTATAACTACCATCAAGAATGTCTAGAAAATTCATGACCAGAGCTAGGAATATCAGGTCTGTGAAAGTTGAAATCATCAATATCAAAAGAATAGTTATAATTGGCTGTCCTTGCATTAAGGTCACCAGTAAGTAGAATATGAAAACTGCCATAAAACTCCTGCAGATGTAATATAGTCTGTTCCAATACTTCTAAACCAAATCCACTATGCTTATCTTTCCAGTGAACAGAGTCGTGAGGTGGAATGTATGTACAGACAAACATGATATGGTGGTCAGTTGAAAACGTGTCTTTGTGAACTTTTATAATAACTGCATGTTCATTTTTATCTACAATCTGCTCAATGTATGTTGCAAACTTTTTTCTAACCATAACAATAATTCCTCCTGAATATCTTCCATGGTGTGATAACTTCCTAGCCTTTAGTGTAAAAATAACATAATCATCATGTTATAGTGTGCACTTTAGGCACTATAACTGTTGGACTTCAACCCTCTCCATCCCCCCCCCCCTCCTCCTTCCCCTTCTCTTCAAAGAGTGTTACAGGGGCTGGCATAAGGTCTATGTGTACCCGACTTGGACTTTTCTTTGTTAGCGCGATGGGTAGGATTAGAGACAGAGAGTCGGCAGGCAAGCGTGGCTGCCCACTTGAGACAGCTGGCGACAATTAACAGGTTGGAGGGCTTGTCCTTGCTAGTCAATTGCTCAACACAAGCTTGGTGTTGTGGTCAGAAATTTTGCTGACTTGGTTCTTTTTAAATTTCCACTTTGAATCCATTGGTTTAGACTTAGCAGAAGAGGCTTCATGTAAGTAAGAGGAGCGGTCAGTCACTCAGCCTTTCCCTGCGACAGCTAGAGGACGGCAAGAGGACTAGTGGGCCGTAGAGCGCAACGATGTGATGACACTAGTATACAGTAGTTGTTCTTTGGGTTGAGCTCTGTGTGTGTTGTTTGTTATGGTAAATGAAACAATAAAACGTGTTACCATAACACCCCTGCATGGCCTCCATCAATAGGGTTTGAGATGTGGAGTACCTGAGATCATCCTACAATCTTCCCCTTCCCCATATCTTCACCCCTTATTGTTGACAACAAACCAACGAACCTGTCTACAATCAAATAATGGTGAAGAAAAATCAGTAGCAATGAAAGTCTCAGTTAAACAAATGAAGTTATATAACAAAAGAAAGTTAATGAAATCATCATTTTCCAGTTTGTCGAGCAAACCATTGACATTATAATTCAAAAACTCAAATTGGTGTTTAATTACAGTATGTACATCTAAAGCTGTCACTCTATTAGGGGCATTTTGCTGAGGAATCCTTGCTAACCTGCAAGGTGAGTTGTCTCTGTTGATATTACAAGACACGTGACCCGGCCGAATCCCTATTTTGTGTTTTGTGACCCAGTGTTTGGCTTTTTGTCATTTTTGTGCTTGTTCCCTGAGAATCCCTCATTCTCTTTGGAGCCATCAGATGCTGCTGCTCTCCTTAGAGAATCCAGCATACTGCTCTGGCTACCTGCCCTGATGGTCATGGCAGTTTTTTTGCTATTGACTCGACTGCTTTAGATATGTAGCATGTCTTTTAGGCCTGTTCTGCATTGTTGCCCTAGTGGGTGTGATTTTCTGAGTGTCTCTACCTTTATTTCTTTCAGTCTGCATATCTTCTACTGTGACTTGTTGTTCTGAATTATCCTGTGTCTCTACATGGGCAGTGCAACCATGGTCACCAGGAGTGACCAGAGCTTCAATGTTGTCATTATCATAGGTGCTGCTATGTTCTAATACAGGGTTGTCTGTTTTGTCATGATCTGAACATTGAATATCCATTTTAGGTTGTTGGGTACTGTTAAAAGCCCTGTCAATGTCATCGTCTTTCATACTCTCTGACTCTTTGTTTGTCATCTGTTTGTCAGAATCATCTAAAGCCTGATTGAGAGCCTGTGTGTTATTGATGTCACTTGTTACATCGTCAATGTTGTCGTCTTGGTCAGTTTTGTTGTGTACAGAGTCAATATTTTCAACAGCATGATCATACATGTCATCAGCTTTGCCTTTTCTTGTTTGTCCTTTAGTATCACTATGCTTTTGTGCTTTTCTGTCATCAAGGTTTTTAGCATGCAAGTGCTGGACTTTCTGTCTCTGACGGATGCCTGGAGAATGTCTGAGACTTGAGTTCTTGTTGGGCTGTCTACCTTTGTCCAGCTTGTCAGAGTACACATTACTGTCTTTGTGTTCTGGTCTTCCTTGTTTAGTTACTTCACAGTATGAATGAGTGCCTGGGACCACAGGTCTTTGGTCATATTTCTGTCCTGGGGGATATTCCTGTCTTCCCCATGCACCATCTGTAGCTTCCACTTGAGGCACATTGATGCTAGCTTCACTACAGTCATTTGAATGGTGTCGTAGGTTGCTGTATGGTGGGTGACCAGGGTCCCTCTCCTCCATTTCACGAACTAAAGGGGCATCAGTTCTGCCTGGCTGCCCTTGGTGGCTGCGACTGGCACCTCTTCTGTTGGTGGACCAACTACTGCCTCTGAAGTCCTGTCTGCTCGGGAGGAAGTGTTGATCCGAGAGAGAGAGAGGGAGAGAGAGAGAGAGAGGGAGAGAGGGAGAGAGAGAGAATGACAATGACAATGACAATTTTTAATGAATTTTGGCCTCTACCCATTTTCATGTGGTACATCAATGCCTACAAACACACGAATGCATATGATTATTATCAAGAAAGAATGAAAATATGAAAATGGTGAAAGGTGAAAAAGCAAAACAAACACAAAACCATAAATAATTCACATCAAGAGTTTCCACATTCTAGTTAGACAGGAGACTGAGTTTACTGTTTCTTAGTGTGAAAGCTTTGTAGAGAAACCATGCTAGCTGTCTGATTATTGAAATGTTCTAGGTGGCCATAAGGCTCACAAACTTTGCTTTCTGCAAATGAGTGGGTGTTTTCTTTCAGCATGTCTGGTCTCAAAGCAGAGTATGTATCACACTGAAAGCACATATGGAGTTCATTTTCTTCTGGTGCTTGACAAAATGGACAGTCATTGTTCATGCCTTCTACACACATAACGATTTTTATGAATCCAAAGGTCACTGATACCAAAATGCACTTGAATAAGGATGTCTCTGAAGCACTTTTGTTGCACATTGTCTAGATAAGTTTCTGGAATAAGGGAAGACTTGAAACACGCGTAAAGATTAAACCTGTTACTGTTACAAACACTTGTCATCCATTCTTGCATGTACACGTCCAGGAGTTTTTACTTAAATGATAGCAAGAAATGCCCCTCATTATCAACTCCTTGATTTATCCAGACATACCCAAACCCCAAACTTTGTAACATATGTTTAAGTTTAGAAACCCAGTTTATTTTACCAGACTCCTCTAAGTTTATCATCATTTGATAAGCTTGTTTTGGTAATCGTGTATTATCCATTTTAAGTAGACGAAACCAATATTTTACTGCACGCATACAGCACTTGATTTGTAGAGGATGCCTCCTGAGGTCACCATATACCATTTTGTTCGGGGTTCGGCTGGAAACATTCAAAAATCTTTTGCACGCAAATAAATGTACTGACTCAACTAGATGATTTTCAGACAAAATGCCCCAAACTTCAGACGCATACAGAAGAATTGGTTGAATTTTAGAGTCAAATATTTTGAAAAACGTTTTCCTGGACATACTATTATACTGGTTATATATTTTGAAAATATTGAATAATGCTCTTTTGCCCTTTTTTGCATGCTCTTTAGCACTTTGATCTCATTCACAAGGACATCGTGAACACTGTCATAAGCTGTCAGCCAGTGTCCAGCAGACTTATCACCATCCGCTTGAGAGCAACCCCTTCAACATCGCAGCAGTACAGGCTTACGCCCCTACATCAGATAGCACGGAGGAAGAAATAGAAGAATTCTATGACCAACTACAAGGAGTTCTAAATAATTTTTTTTTAAAGACATCCTTGTTGTACAAGGTGACTGGAATGCAAAGATAGGTGTAGATGCCTACAAAGACTGAGAAGGCATTTGTGGCCCACACTGCAACAAAGAAACAAATGCAAGAGGCTTGAGACTCCTGGAGTTTGCCAGTAACAACAATCTCCAGCTAGTGAATACACTTTTGCCACATAAAAAAAACTAGAAGATGGACATTGCATAGCCCAAATGGTGAACACCACAACCAGATAGATTACATCATGGTGAAGAGACGATTTGGGTCTAGCGTAAACACTGCACGAACACGAAGCTTTCCAGGAGCGGACATAGGAAGTGACCATGATGACATTCCAACTCCGTCTCAAAAAGATTCAGGAGCAGAACGATATCAGCATCAAGTTCTACCTCGAGAAGCTGAAGGATCCAGAGGTAGCAAACATTTTTCAGGCAAGAATAGGTGGGAAGTTTGCAGCACTCGTTCTGATTGACTCAGATGATATGGATATAGATACCTTGACGGATGGTTTCAACACAGCAGTGACTGAAACAGCATGCGAACTTCTTGGCAAACATCGACCAGTCAGAAAACCTTCGGTCACACCTAACATCTTACAGCTGTGTGACAGATGTACAGAGTTGAAGAAAAAGAAAAATGAAACCCCAGAAAGAGCAGAATATAGGGCACTCAATAAAAGAATCAGAAAGTCCATGACAGAAGCAAAGGAGAAATGGATTGGCAAACAGTGCCAGGACATTGAAGAAAACATCAAGAAAAACAACAGCAAGAAAGCATATCAACTGGTGAAAGACCTGACTGGCACAAAACATGGAAGAAGCTCAACAATCAAAGTCAAAAATGGGAAGTGCCTCACTGATGACCAGGATATTCTGAACAAGTGGAAAGAATACTGCTCCGACCTGTATAACTACAAAACCACAGGAGATCCAGAGGTTCTCAAAGTCCTCACAAGCATAGATACAGACAAAGAAGAAGAATTGGAAACAGCAGTCAGATCACTGAAAGAGAAGAAGTCTGCAGGGGCTGACAACATTCCTGCTGAGTTGGTTCAAGCTGGAAAGGAAACCATGATCGACACTCTACTTAAAATCTGCAACAAGATCTAGCAGACAGGAAAATGGCCAACACCATGGACACAGTCACTCATCATCACCCTCCCCCCTAAAAAAAAAAAGAAATCTTCAGCGGTGCTAGAATTACCACACAATTAGCCTCATATGCCACCCAAGCAAGGTCATGTTGAAGATAATATTGAATAGACTGAAGCCACAAGCAGAGACCATCATTGCTGAGGAACAAGCAGGTTTCAGAGCAGGGCGTAACACAACTGAACATATATTCAACCTCAGAATACTCTGTGAGCGGTATCGCCAACACCAACAAGACCTCTACAACGTATTTATTGATTTTAAGAAGGCATTTGACAGGGTGTGGCATGCAGCTTTGTGGGCAACCATGAATTTGTACAGCATCAATTTAAACCTGATCAGAGTGATCAAAGAGCTGTATAACAAGGCCACCAGTGCAGTGTACTACAACAGCAACATTGGAGAGTGGTTTCGAACAACAGTTGGAATATTTTATTTATTTATTTTATTATTTATTTATTCTTTTATACTGAGGATAACAGAATAAGCAACATGTGCTTTTTTTCATCCGGTCCCCGTGTGTATGCAGTTTTTGTAAATATTGTCATCTGTTCCCACCGGCACACGATGGCCTACTCTTACGAACAGCGGAACAGGATTTAACGTGTGCGCAAGATGTTCTGCGTGCGTTCGCACACGGGGCCTCGGTTTAAAGTCTCATCCGAAGGACTTTTGGGGAGAGTGGAGTCAGCACTGATGTTAACTCCAGGAAGAAAATTTCCTCGACCGGACTCGAACCCGGGTCTTCAAATTGCGAGCGCAATGTTCTGACCACTAGGCTATCCGCCCCCCTGTGTGTGTGTGTGTGTGTGCGTGTGTGTGTGTGTGTGCGTGTGTGTGTGTGTGTGTGTGTGTGCGTGTGTGTGTGTGTGTGCGTGCGTGTGTGTGTGTGTGTGTGTGTGTGTGTGTGTGTGTGTGTGTGTGTGTGTGTGTGTGTGTGAAAGTCAGCATTTTTTAAAAACTCCAGCTGGTGCATTTGAATGAACACTGCATTAGTTTATTTTTTATCTACTCAAATATCCAGAAACAAAAACAAGTTCTCAATACTATTTGTCTAAAATATTACAGTGAATATGAAAATAATAAACAAATAAAAAATGCGTCCCATGTGAAGTCTTTGTCATCTGGATGGATCAATCTCTAGACATCTGTGCCATTGAGCTCTTGCAGTAAGGTTTGAAAGGCATTAACTTCAGCTGTATTGTGTGGATTGCCAGAGATAACATCTTGCCTATTGTTTATTGCACAGTTGAAGTCTCCACATAGGATAACGTTATTAGCCTGTGCATTTTCTAGTCTTGTATGCATTCCTTGAAAATTTTCCTTTTTTTCCAAGGAAGCGTTAGGAGCATATGTTTTTACATTATGTATGCTTATTCCAGCATATTCTATTTTTATTGTTATCATACGATCTGTGGCTGTTACCAGTTCAATTTCATCTGTAAAATGTTTTGAAATAAGAGTAACTTGACCTTTACTATGGGCTGTGCCTTCCTGGATATAAATTCTACCTCCCCATTCCTTTCCCCAAAATACCCTGTCTATGGTTAAGATATGGGTTTCCTGTAGACAAACAACATCAAATCTTTGTGCTTTAAAGTAATCAAATTGGGTTTTTCGCTTCCATTTGTTTTTTTAATCTCTACAGTTTAACGAACATATTCTAAGTTTATTCGTGGCTAACTGAAATTATATATTTCAGCGACATCAATTAGAACTATGTCAAACGAACAAACAAAATTAAATAAACACACACATAAACTGCATGTGCGCACACACACGCACACACACACACACACACACACACACACACACACACACACACACACACACACACACACACACACACACACACAACTTGTGAATGGGTTGAACCCATTCATAGCATGCAGGCTGGATTCTTGTATCATATCAGATGAAATTCTATCCTTATGCTCCTCTTGTGAGCACTGTTCTATTTTTAACTCTGACCATAAAGCTGTTGTTCTTGAACTAGAAAGCAGTAATTTCACACGAGGACCAGGTTACTGAAAATTCAACAATAGTTTGCTTAACAATAAAGAGTTTGTAGATGACATGAACAATCTGTTAGACCATGCACTGAAAAGCCAGGATGCAGATGCAGTTAACAGATGGGAATTAGTGAAAGCAGAAATTCGAAATTTCTGTATTAACTTCGGAAGACGTTTGGCATGTCGTAGAAGAAATGAAAAAGCAGAACTGCAAGCCATGTTAAAGGAGATCGAGACCAGTATTGTCAAAGACCCTAAGAACAGCAGTTTACAAAAAGAACTACATAAAGTTAAACAAAAGCTAGAAATTTTAGACATGCACAATGCTAAAGGAGCTCAGGTCAGACCAAGAATAAAGTGAATCGAAGAAGGAGAGAAAAATACAAAATATTTATGTAATTCAGAAAAAATAAGAAGAAAGAAAAATGTAATGACTAGCCTTGTAACTGCTTCGGGTCACAGAATCACTAACTATACTGAACTAATGGCTCAACATGTGTCCTTTTATAAAGATCTATATGATCAAAAAACAGACACTGAAAATGTGGTAGAGGCCACAAAAGAATTTATGAATGGCATTGGATTTCCATGCCTTAATGACACAGACTCTGGGGTATGTGAAGGCCTTGTATCTGTACATGAGGCATCACAGGCATTGGCTAACATGAAAAATGGATCAGCTCTAGGAATGGACGGAATCACCATTGAGTTAATGAAATTCTTCTGGCTAAAATTACAAGATTCAGTCACAGCTTCCTTCAATGAATCATTCCACAAAGGAGAGCTGTCTTATACGCAATATCAGGGTATCATAACACTCATTCATAAGGGTAAAGAACTTGACAGAGAAAGCCTTACCAACTGGAGACCCATAACAATGACAAATACTGATTATAAAATCCGGGCGAAAGCTTTAGGAACTAGACTAGGCAAAGTCATAAACATATTAGTGAATGAGGACCAAGTGGGATACATTAAGGGTAGGAACATAGCCACTGTTGTACGGACAACCGATGATGCCGTTAATTACTTAAACAAAACTGGTAAGGCAGGATACCTTACTTTAACCTTAATTCTCTCCGTGCCAGAAGGCACATAAGGCTTGGACATCATTTTTCCACTGGTTGCGATCTGTAGCTGCACTGCGTGCTGCGCTCCAAGAGCTCCATCCAGCAGCATTCCCCTCCACTTCCACCATTCTTCACCAGGTTGTCTTTGGGTGGCCTCTCTTCCTTCTTCCCTCTGGTGTCCATCCGAGGGCCACAGCACAGTCATTCTTCTGATCTTTTCTTAGGACATGGCCAATCCAATTCCATCTCTTTCTTCTTATTTCTGTACTTATCTTCCCTGCCCCTGCCATCTGAAGGGTTGCCTTGTTGGAAATGTGCTGTTGCCATCTAATCTTAAGAATCTTCCGGAGGCATTTGGTTTGAAAGGTGTCCAGGTTTTCTTCTTCTCCTTTTGTGAGCTTCCAGGTTTCACATCCATATAAAAGTACTGAGAGTACCAAGCTCTTGAAGAGGAAGGTTTTGGTTTTGCTGCCGATGTCTCCAGCTTGCCAGATGGTAGACAGGCGTTTGAACTGGGTGTTCGCCAAGGCTATCCTTCTTTTGATATCTGCTGTTCCTCCTCCATCCTTCGTCACGTTGGCCCCTAGATAGGTGAAGCTGTCCACCTCTTCGACATCGTTTCCCCTGACTTTCAGCTTCTCCTTGCTCTTGCTGTTGGCTTTTATTGCTTTGCATTTCTTGTTGTTCATCCTCAGGCCTACTTTAGCAGCATTGTTTTCTAGCTTGGCTGTTTTCTGCTGTAGATGGTTCATGGCCGATGATAAAAGGGCTAGGTCATTTGTAAAGTCGAGGTCTTCTAGCATGGTAGTGAAATTCCACATGATCCCTGTTCTTTCGCCCTCTGTCGTCTTCTTCATGACCCAGTCAATCACCAACAGGAAAAGGAATCCAGACATGCAGCACCCCTGTTTCACTCCAGTAATCACCGGAAACCAGTCTGTTGTTTCATTTTCATCTATGACAGCGCACTGAAAGTCCTCATAAAGGGACTTAACCATCCTGATCAATTTCCCAGGGATTCCATACTGGCGCATGATAATCCAAAGACTGTTTCTGTGTATGGAGTCGAAGGTCTTTTCAAATTCTACAAAGTCGATGTACATTGTTGCATTCCATTTGTTGACTTGTTCTAAGATGTTCCTGATGATGAATATCTGTTCCGTGGTTCTTCTCCCTTTCCTAAAGCTGGCTTGTTCCTTTCTTAGTGATGGATCCACTCCTGCTTGTATCCTGCTGACTAGGATCCTGCTCAGCACCTTGCTGGCCTGTGGCAGTAGTGTGACTCCTCTCCAGTTTCCACAGTCCTGGAGATTGCCTTTCTTTGGTATCTTGCAGATGAGTCCTTTTGTCCATTGCGTGGGAACAGTTTCTTTCTCCCATATGAGGTCAAATATTCTTTTCAGTTCTTTGCTGGTAGTCTCTGGGTCTGCTTTCAGCATCTCTGTTGTAACTTGGTCTATTCCCGGTGCTTTTCCATTGTTGAGGGTGCATAGTGCATTTCTTATTTCTTGCAGTGTAGGGGTTTCTATTGAAATATCTAGTTCTTCTCTCTCCTCGTCTTCTTCTTGTGGTGCGTCATCTGGTGTATCCCTGTTGAGTACCTCCTGAAAGTGTTCCTTCCACCTTTCTAGTCTGGCCTCCTTACTCTTCAGCAGGTCTCCGTTCTTGTACTTCACTGCTGCCGCTTGTTTTGTACCTTGTCCTGTCAGCTGTTTCACTATGTTGTAAACTTCTTTCTGTTGTCCATTCTCGGCCGCAGCCTGTGCTCTCTGTGCTTTCTCTGCTATCCATTTTCTCTTGTCTTCTCTTGCGCTCCTTTTCACTTCCTTGTCCTTTTCTTTGTACCTTTCCTTCATCCTGCTCCGAATCCTCTCTGACCGGATGCTATCTATCTTGGTCTTGATTTCCTTCCTCTCGTCTATCAGCTTCCATGTGTTGTCACTGATCCATGGTTTGCTTTTTCCTTTTCTGAATCCAAGTACCTCCTCTGCAGCATTGACATAAGCACTCCTCTGCTGCTCCCATATCTTCTCTATGTCTTCACTCTCTGTCCTGTTTTCTTCCAGCTTGTTCTTCACTGCCTCACAGTATTTTTTCTTTGCTTCTTCGTCCTTCAGTCTATCCACGTTTATCTTTGGTTTCACCCTGTTCTTGTTCCTGTGTGTGCTGAGCCATAGTTTGAAGCTGGTCCTCACCAGGTAGTGGTCGCTGTTGGCATCTGCTCCCCTCTGTACTCTCGAGTCCAATACAGATGATCTCCATTGTCCGCTAATCAGCAGGTGATCTATCTGGTTCCTACTCATCCCATCAGGTGAGACCCATGTGGCTTTGTGTATATCCTTGTGTGGAAATAGTGTACCTGTTATGACGAGGCCATTCATCTGACTGAACTCACACAGCCTCTCTCCGTTGTCGTTCTGCTCCCCAAGGCCATGCACCCCCATCGTCCTTTCATATCCAGTGTTGTCGCTTCCTACTTTGGCATTGAAGTCACCCATGATGATGATGATGTCGTTTTTGTTGCATCCATCTATTGTTTCTTGCAGTTCTTGATAAAACTGCTCCTTTTCCGTGGTTTCCTTTCTGTTGTGGGGGGCATATACTTGTATGACTGTTGCTCTCCTGAATCTTGAATAGAATCTGGCAGTTAATATCCTTTGGTTAACAGGCGTCCACTCCATTAGTGACTTTGCTGCTGCTTGGCTGATCATAAGCGCAACCCCTCTCTCATGTATTTCATCCTCCCCGCTGTAAATTACAGTCTGTCCTGATGCTAGTTTTACTTTGCCAGCTCCCGTCCATCTACTTTCGCTAATCCCTAATATATCTAGTTTATATTCCTCCATTTCTCTTGCAATTTGAGCTGCTGTTCCTATGCTATACATTGTTCTAACATTCCAGTGTCCGATGTTAAGTTTAGTGGTGGGGCTTGCGAAGGACCTCGTTGGACGCTGGGCTTCCCGGAGGCTTTCACCCATCGTCGTCATGTTGCCAGAGTTGGCGATCCCTGCTCCTCCCTGGTTTCTTTGTAAATTTATGTCCATCGTTTCTGTAACTTGGGTTTTTTTTTACGGGAGGAGGTAGTTGGCCTTCTGCCCAACCTCCAGACTTGGAGGACCAGGGTTTTTTGTCAGGGTGTCCTTCCCTTAGACTGCTTTGGTTCACGTGTGCAATCCCCCATCCACCACCCAGGGGCGCGCCCCAACGCCGTGCAGTCCTAGCGCGAGGAAGGCAGGATACCTACTAGCTATTTATTATACCAAGGCATTTGACTCGATATCAAAATCATTTCTGAATTATGCATTTGACATGTTTGGTTTTGGACCTGACTTTAAAAGATGGGTAGGAATATTCATGAAAAATGCTGCAAGTCGTATCAGTTATGAAGGGTGGATATCAGAGAGTTTCAAAGTAAACTGTGGCATTAGACAAGGCTGCCCCTTTTGACCTTTAGCATTTGTTCTAGCTGTCGAATTGTTGGCTATCAAAGTACGGAACAGCAATATAGCTGGTGTGCAGCTACCAGACACAAATAATGGAATTCCAAAATTCATCATGATACAACAACTGGCAGATGATACTACCTTGTTTTTGCAAGACTATAATGATATTCTCATTGCAAGAACAATTTTAGAGCAGTTTGCACAATTCTCAGGCTTAAAGCTTAATATACAAAAAACAAAATTATTAGCACTAGGCAATAGCTGCTATAACGAACAAAACATGCCCTTTACAACTGTAGACAGAATGAAAATCCTAGAAGTAGTTTTTGAAAGAAACAAAATGGCTATAGAGATAGAGGACAACTGGAAAAGCAGACTTAACAATGTGACTGGTATGATAAAAGAATGGAGTAAACGAGACCTTAGCATTCATGGTAAAGTTGTAGTCATCAAGATGTTCCTAATTGGTCAGCTTACTTTCATTATGCAATCAGTTGGGCTTCCAAAACACATTCTTACAAACATAAACACAGTTTAATACAAGTTTTATGGCAAAGAAAACACAGTAACAGGCATGCTTTTGAAAAAATCAAGCGAAAAGTAATGTAATCTGATTATGAACATGGTGGACTAAACATGGTTGATATGATTGAAATGCAGAACATACTTTACTTGCAATGGATGGGTAGCTTATTTAATAAAAGGACAAGCAAGTCGTCCACAATCCCTCTTTGGCATTGTAGTTAAATTGCAACAGGAAACAATTTATTCCAAGTGAACTGTTACAGTAAAGAATTGATAGATCTTTCATTAATTCAGAACACTTTTTGGAGAGAAGCGTTTGCAACGTATTTCGATAGCACATCAAAAGTCTCACCAAACGATGTACAAGTGGAACATATTAGGGAGCAACAACTGTTCAATAACAGACTCATTAAGTACAAACATAAAAGTCTCAATTTTCAAACATGGAAAGAACAGGGCCCTAAAACTATTCATGATATTACAATCAGATTATCATCTGATCAAATTTAGGTCAGGTCAGAAGTCCCCTCTGCTACTGGTATCCATGTAACCCAGTACTACCTGTTGCATGTGGGGAGTAAACCCAAAAGAAAAATCAGTCTGGAGAGGAATGGGCTCCGCCAGGCTTCCTTCGCCCAAGATACGATATGGAAGACAAAACCAAATAAAATCCATACTGGCTTGGTCATCGCCTGGGTCACCAAGGACCGTGCCTTCCACTTCTGGACACTAGGGTGGAGGTGAAAAGTGTATGACTGGTGTACCAAACAGAACTCGTGCCAGAAATAACATCATCATTGGCACATGGAATGTTAGAACATTGAGAGAAACAGGCAAACTTGAAGAACTTGCACATGAAATTGATAGGTACCGCTGTAACATCCTAGGACTCTGTGAAGTACGATGGAAGAACATTGGAGAAACATCAACCCAGGAAGACCACAAACTATACTTCAATGGGAGAGAGGACAAACATGAACAAGGCATTGGGTTTCTGGTCCACAAGGACATTGTGATCAGTGTCATGGGTTGCCGACCAATCTCTAGCAGGCTTATCACCATCCGCCTGAGGGCAACTCCTATCAACATCACCATTATCCAGGCATATGCCTCAACATCGAGCCACGATGATGATGAGGTAGAAGACTTCTATGAACAGCTGCAAGAAGTTATAAATCAGACCCCCAAGAAAGACATCCTTGTTGTACAAGGTGATTGGAATGCCAAAGTAGGAGAAGATGCTTGCAAGAACTGGAGTGGCACATGTGGGCGATATTGTAACAAAGAGACTGATGAAAGAGGCTTGAGACTCCTGGAATTTCCTAACTGCAATGACCTGAAGTTGATGAAAACAGAATTATGGTCCACACAAAGCATCTCGAAAATGGACATGGCATAGCCCTGACGGAGTACCCCACAACCAGATTGACTACACCATGGTGAAGAGGCGCTTCCAGTCCAGCGTAAACATTGCAAGTTTTCCAGGAGCTGACTTTGGAAGTGACCATGATTTAGTGATGATGACCTTCCGCCTTCATCTGAGGAAGGTCATGAAGCAGGGCTAGACAAGGATCAGATTCAATCTCAAGAAACTGAAGGATCCAGAGGTGGCTGAAGCCTTCCAAGCCATGATAGGAGGGAAATTTGCACCCCTCACCATGTTCAACCCAGATGACACAGATACTGACAAGTTTGTCGACACCTTTAACAAAGCAGTAACTAATACATCCAATGAGATTCTTGGAAGGCAACGACGAATGAAGCAGCCCTGGGTCACAGCCAACATCCTTGACCAGTGTGATAAATGAAGATAACTGAAGAAAAAGAAGAACGAGATAGAAGGAGCGAGGCAGTATAAGGCAATCAACAAAGAAATTAGAACAAGCATAAAAGAGGCAGCAGAAACCTGGATTGAAGAGAAGTGCCAGGACATTGAAGAAAATCTGAGCAACAACAACAGCAATAAAGTATACCAGCTAGTAAAAGACCTGACAGGCACAAAACAGGGGAAAACCAGCACCGTACAAGACAAAAATAGAAAGATCTTAACAGAAGACCAGGACATTCTAAAGATATGGACAGGATATTGCCCAGACCTGTATAACCACAAAACCTCAGGAGATCCAGAGGTACTGAATGTCCCACCACCGACAGACACTGACAACTACCCCATCTTTCAGGAAGAGGTGGAAGTAGCTGTGAAATCAATGAAGAAGAGGAAATCAGTAGGAATAGACAACATCCCGACAGAACTGGTCCAAGCAGGGGGGGAAGCCATAATAAACACCCTACTTATAATCTGCAACAAGATCTGGCAGACAAGAGACTGGCCTACACCATGGACACAATCACTAATCATCACCCTTCCCAAGAAGGGCAACCTACAACAATGCCAGAACTATCGCACAATCAGCTTGATATGTCATCCAAGCAAAGTCATGCTGAAGATCCTACTAAATCAACTGAAGCCACAAGCAGAGACAATCATTGCTGAAGAACATGCAGGATTCAAGGCAGGACAAAGTACAACAGAGCAGATTTTTAATCTAAGAATACTATGCGAGAAGTACCTTCAGCATCAGCAAGACCTTTACCATGTTTTTGTGGATTTGACAGGGTATGGCATGCAGCTCTGTGGGCTACCATGAGGCTGTACAACATCAATGCCAACATGATCAGTCATTGAGGAGCTCTACAACAAGGCCACTAGCGCAGTCTATTTCAATGGTGGCATAGGGGATTGGTTCAGGACGACGGTCGGCATCAGACAAGGCTGCTTGCTCTCACCTACTCTCTTTAACATCTTCCTTGAGAGAATCATGACTGATGCACTGAAAGATCATAAAGGAACAGTCGGCATTGGAGGCAGAACAATTACCAACTGGCGTTTTGCTGATGATATCGATGGACTGGCAGGGAAAGAAGAAGAGTTAGTTAGGTTAGTGGAATGCCTCGACAAGACTTCAACAGCCTATGGCATGGAGATCAGTGCGCAGAAGACCAAGCTGATGACCAACAACATCAATGGTATCAACACCAACATCAGGGTTGGTGGTCAGAATTTGGAAACAGTACAAAGTTTCAAGTATCTGAGAGCAATTGTAACAGACAAGGGATCCAAGCCTGAAATACTCGCGAGGATTGCACAGACAGTTACAGCACTGACAAAATTGAAAACCATTTGGAAGAACAGGAACATCTCGCTCAACTCAAAGATCAGGCTGACGCGCACTCTGGTCATCTCAATATTCCTGTATGCTTGTGAATCATGGACCCTCACAGCAGATCTGGAGAGAATACAGGCCACAGAGATGAGATGCTTTTGCAGACTCCTTGGCATCTCTTACAAAGACTACATTACTAACGAGGAAGTGAGAATCAGAATTGGTCAAGCCATCTGGCCCTTTGAAGATCTCCTGACCACAGTCAAAAAATGCAAACTGAAGTGATATGGGCATGTCGCACGATCAACAGGGCTTGCCAAGACAATTCTGCAAGGAACCTTGCAAGGTGGGAGAAGGAGAGGCAGGCAGAGAAAGAGATGGGAGGACAACATCCAGAGTAGATTGGCCTCAGGCTGAGTGACACCCTGAGAAAGGTCGAGGACAGAGGGAAATGGAGAAATCTGGTTGCGAGGTCTTCTGTGGTGCCCCTACGGTCTAAACAGACTATGGGATAGAAGAAGAAGAAGCTGGAGGAGTGCTAAATCAAAATAGGGCAATTACATTATTTCAGTACAATGCTCTAGTGAATGCCATTCCAAGGTCGTGGATTGAATGGATCACTAACGGAGTGGCCAGTTTATCAGCCGAACATTGCAGTACTCCTGAAGCAAGTAAATTTAGTGCTAAACCTTAAACATAAGACAGTACTCAAGATTAAAAAAAAAACTGTGAAGAACAACATACACCAAAGGCAGCTGAATTTTGGCGCAGGAAATTTAATGTACTTCTTGATAAATGGTTGTGGCTTATGCCTAGAGAAGCAACAAAAGAAATCAGACTTAGAGTGCTACAGTGGAAGATTTTACATACTTTATACCCAACTAACATTTTACTACAGAAAATGGGGGTCTCTGATACCATTTGTTGTGATCATTGTCCTAAGACAGTTGATTTTGTTGAACACTTTTTCTTTGAATGTTCCCCAGTGAAAGACTTCTGCAATGGTATTGAAAACGTTATCGCCAAGGAAACTGGGAAACAATTGTATCTCTCTGTAACTGATGTTTTATTTGGTTATGACGAGGGATAAATCAGATATTAATCGGTGAGTTAATAAAGTCATATTGGTTGGGAAAATGTGTATTAGAGGGAGCGAGGAGGTGGGGTTGAGCTGGGAGAGGAAAGGGAGGGGGACAGGCAGAGAAAGAGAAGGAGGGAGGGAGGGAGAGGGAGAGGGGGAGAGAGAGAAAGATAATATATTGCGCCTCACACCAGCGCAGATGTTAATAGCATGAGTAAAATATAAAATTTTGACAGGTGTGGATAAATGTAAAAAACGTTGATTTTTGAAGAGGTGTTATTAATATGTGTGGGATGTGTACTTTTTGAGAGGAGTAGATACCGTGTGCAGGATGTTGGTGTTTTTGGACTGGTGTGAAAACTTGTGTAAAAATATGGTTATTTTTCACAGTTGTTAAGAACATTACAAACTGCAACATTAAAAAAAGAAGTAGGAATTAAACAGTGCATAAGAGAGGTTGTTTCTTGTTCCGTGAGTTCTGATATTAATATGAATAATATTAAACAGGGCATAAGGGGAAAAAAGCTACCTGCTTTTTGCGGAAGAAAGAGTTTACCTGTTTTTGTGGAAGAAAGAGTTTACCTGTTTTTGTTAAAGAAAGACATTATATGGTTTTTGTGGAAGAAAGAGTTTATCTCTTCTTATGAAGAAAGGGAATACCTGTTTTTGTGGAAGAAAGAGTTGACCTAGTTTTGTGAAAAGAAGGAGTTTTCTTGGTTTTTGTGGAAGAAAAAAGTTTACCTGTTTTTGTTAAAGAAAGACATTATCTGGTTTTTGTGGAACAAAGAGTATACCTGTTTTTGCCGAAGAAAGAGTTGACCTAGTCTTGTGGAAGAAAGAGATTACCTGGTTTTTGTGGAAGAAAGTTTTCCTGTTTTTTGTGGAAGAAAACGTTTGCCTGTTTATGTTAAAGAAAGACATTATATGGTTTTTGTGGGGGAACAAAAGATGTAGAAGTGTATTGATGATGTGGTATGAAGTAAAGATGCAGACGTGTATTGTGTGGGATGAAGTAAAGACGTAGAAGTGCATTGATGGTGTGGTATGAGTAAAGATGTAGAAGTGTATTGATGGTGATGAATGAAGTAACGATGTAGAAGTGTATTGATAATGTGGTATGAAGTAAAGATGTAGAAGTGAAAAATAAATAAATAAATAAAAATGCGCGCGCGCGCACACACACACACACACACACACACACACACACACACACACACACACACACACACACACACACACACACACACAGGGAAGCCTGTGTGAGGGCGTGGGTGCAAGCGCTCACACACACACACACACCACACACACACACACACACACACACACACACACACACACACACACACACACAACACACACACACACACACACACACACACACCACACACACACACACACACACACACACACACACACACACACACACACACACACACACACACACACACACACACACACACACACACACCACACACACTTAGCTTAAAAACTAACAAACAGAAACAAAACAAAAATTAACAAAGAAACACAAACAAGTTATGTCATGTTTTCACCAGTTCTTTCATGTTCCTACTTTGAAAATTAAAAAAAAAAAAGATACTGGGCATTCATTGTCGTTAGCTATGACGATACAGTCAACGATGATATCCCTCCTCTTCCCTCCAATATGTGTGTGTGTGTGTGTGTGTGTGTGTGTGCGTGCGTGTGTGTGTGTGTGTGTGTGTGTGTGTGTGTGTGTGTGTGTGTGTGTGTGTGTGTGTGTGTGTGTGTGTGTGTGCGTGTATGGTCAAATCCAGTCATGTTAAAATTATCTTGTGTGTGTGTGTGTGTGTGTGTGTGTGTGTGTGTGTGTGTGTGTGTGTGTGTGTGTGTGTGTGTGTTAGCTCTCTCTCCTCTCCTCTCTCTCTCTCTCTCTCTCTCTTCCTCTCTCTCCTCTCTCTCTCTCCCCCCTCTCTCTCTCTCCCTCCCTCTCTCTCTCTCCTCCCCTCTCTCTCTCTCCTCTCCCTCCTCTCTCTCTCTCCTCCTCTCTCTCTCTCCCTCCTCCTCTCTCTCTCTCTCTCTCCTCCCTCTCCCTCTCTCTCTCTCTCCTCTCCTCTCTCCCTCCTCTCTCTCTCTCTCTCCTCTCTCTCCTCTCTCTCTCTCCCTCCCTCCCTCTCTCTCTCTCTCCTCTCTCTCCCTCCCCTCCTCTCTCTCTCTCCCTACCTCCCTCCTCTCTCTCTCTCTCTCTCCTCCCTCTCTCCTCTCTCCCTCCTCTCTCTCTCTCTCTCTCTCTCTCTCTCTCTCTCTCCTCTCTCTCTCTCTCTTCTCTCTCTCTCTCTCTCCTCCCCCCCCGCAGGGCTGCAATCGTGTTTTCCACTGTTGAGATTTGAAAGCATTCTATAGATCACTTTATCCTTTATTCATTCAGGAAAAGATGGATAGAGAAGGAATTTAACCCACAGGCATGCACATAACACATAAACCAACAAACAGAAATTCACACGTGTAGAAATATCAGTTCATATCAACACTCCGTAACAAATGCCTATGAAAAGAGAGCTTATATTAGCCATACGTACAGGAAAATGGATTCGTTTGTAAATGAAGCGTCATCAATCACGTGACCCGAAGAGAGCCAATCAGATTCCTTTATGTTAGGAGCTGTCTCACATCTCGGCAGTCTAGTTGTGCCCGGGTCTCTGGGTTAAGGCTGGACGTTGTTTTTGCAGAAGATGTATGTGTAGGGAGAGGCAGTGCTGTCATCATCAGCTGAATCCTACGCAACAGGAGGACCAGGATAGCCTTGTGGTAAGAGCATTGTGCTCGCCCTCTGATGATTAGGTTTGAGCCACCAGTGAGAGAAATCTCCTTTTAGGTTTTACATCAGTACTGGTTTCAGCCCCCGGAAAGTTCTTTAGATGAAATCATAAACCGAGGTCTGGTGTACGAACACATGCAAAACATCTGACACAATGTTAAAACCTGTACCGCGAATGAAAAGAGTAGTATAGCCATTTGAGTGCCCGTACGAACAGATGACATTTTTACTTAAATCGCATGTAAGTTATTGTTGTGTTTAGACAACTTCTCCTATGTTTGAGTGCAGCTGCCGTCGTCGTGGGCAAAAGGTGCATACGCAAAAAAGTCATCATTATTTAAACCTCGGAGCTTTACATCTTACTCAAAATCGCATCCGTAAAGTAGATGAGGCTTTTCTGTATTGCACAAGTCTTCCGACAGTTAGCACACTCACTCTGGGTAGGAGCCGGCTGGAGTCCGAAAAATCTCTATGACTTATGGGATTCAAATCCACCACCTTCCAGTCCGTAATTCCTAGCACTAACCATCGCCTGAAGGGGTTTGGTTTAAAATGAATGTGATGCTCACGGTGTCTTCACCCATGACACGTTCTTAGCAAAACAGCATACACTCTCCTTTAAAGAGCAGAAAAATCCTCTGAAGTGGAAGTATGGCTGCCATTCTTATTTCTTTCTTTCATTTTTTTATATACCACTTCATGCCACAGCAGATCTCTCTCCGTGAAATTCGGGCTGCTCTCCCCAGGGAGAGCGCGGAGCCACAAGTGCAGCGCCATCCATTAATGTCCTATTCTTTTTCCTGTCTGCAACTGTATTTTTTAGAGTGGCTTTTTTTTTTTTTTTTACAGAATTTTTGCCAGGGGTGTTTTTGCCGTGCTCTTGTTGCCGTGGGTTCTTTTACGTGCGCTAAATAATGATGTGTGACACACGGGACCTCGGTTTATCGTCTCATCTCAAAGATTAGCACCGAAACCACCACCCATGTCTAATGGTTGGGGGGGGGGGGGGGGGGAGTTTTGGGCCTAAACGGGATTCGAACCACACACACACTCCGACCTGAACTTTTTATTTTCTAGACAGGCGCGTTACCTCTAGACCACCAATCCACTTTTGTTGAGGTATTTGATGTCGGTATGTAGACTTCTCCTCCAGTGTGTACTTACAGTCTCACAGTGATTCCTTCCTTGGTGGGATGAGTCAGAGTGCATGCTCTGGGTACCCCCCCAGGGTGTTAAGCTGGGGAACGCACAACAAGAATACATTTTACACCACTTTAAGTCACTGCAGATATATATATATATATATATATATATATATAGAGAGAGAGAGAGAGAGAGAGAGAGAGAGAGAGAGAGAGAGAGAGAGAGAGAGAGAGAGAGAGAGAGAGAGAGAGAGAGACAATGACAAAAATTTATTGTGTTAGGTTTTTAAACCCATTCACAAAAGGGTAGTTGGGGAAAGGGACCGAAATCGAAAAGTACATCGGCAAATTTGAACACTGTACAATATCAACGATTCTTCGCGATTGGAAGCCGAAACGTGGTATTGTTTATACATGGTTACACATGTGTGTGAATGTCACTGGTTATAACGGATGTCGAAGCAGGATCCGAGGAAGTGTCACAGAGCGGCATTAGCGGTGTGGTTCTGCTGCTGGCTGGTCACTGGACGTGTCCGGAAGTTTTCCGTCTTCAGCTGCTTTCAGTATTGACTCGAAGCCCCTGTCCATCGTGTTTTCAAATTTTTGTAAACGTTCCATTAACCTCCTGCAGTCCTCGACGGACACAGTGTCGCTGTTTCGTGCTTGCTTGATCGCATTGGCACTTTCGGTACTGACTGGTTTCTTGCTGTTCTCCATCTCATCTTCTGCAAAGTCGTGCTCCGTCAGTGTCATAGGAGACATTGCTGAAGTGTCGCTGCATACTGTCATGACATCTTCACTTTCGTTATCTTTGTCGGTGTCAAAATCGTCACTCCAGTCCCTTAGCGCCAAGTCACACGGCTGCACTGTCACTGACACAGGATCAACAACAGGCAAGCTTGACGGAGACGAGCTGGCTGGCCGTGTTGCACGTGAGAATTTAACAGCACAGCTAGAAGTGCCAGAGGGCGTGTCATCTATGACTGTGTCCATAGCAGTTTTATTCTCGGCATTATAAAATAAGCTAGGAGGTGTCGGCAAAAACAAACCCGAAGGGGAGACAGAATGTTCGTGTTGCTTTTTCATCAAACTGGCCTTATGTGTCACCACTCTCAATTTATCCCTGGCAATCTGCGCTGCTCCTTTCCTGCGGTACACAACACTGTCACTGTGGCTGTGTGTTGCTTGATGCTGGTGGGCTGGTGACAGGCGCAACACAATAACAGTCTGATGTTCTCCACCGTCAATTTTGAAGGATGTCAAGGCCATTTCCTGCAGAAATGTGTTCAGAACTGTTTCTAAACAAGAAGGTAGTCCTGTGACGGGCATACTGAAGGCCTTTCTAGTAGAAAATAGAAAATTTCTCCACTCACTTTTCAAACCACGTCTTGCTGGTAGCCAAGCAAGGGACGTCACTCCGAGAGAGAGAGAGAGAGAGAGAGAGAGAGAGAGAGAGAAGAGAGAGAGAGAGAGAGAGAGAGAGAGAGAGAGAAGAGAGAGACATATATATCCGAATTGTGGTCCTGTTCCGCCTTTTGGAAAGTAGGTCATTTGGTCTTGTGGGAACGGATAACAACATTTACAAAATTGCACGCACAGCGGAACATTATGTAAAAATAAAGTACATGATTGCCTGTTCTGTTCTATTCAAAATTTTTTTTAAAAATCAAACAATATAAAAGACAAAAGCAGGTAAAAGTGCATTTCTTTAACGATATTAAAATGATTTTTAAAAAAAGACGACGCACAGACTGACAGACAAGCTAAATTTAACTTCATGATTTTCTCCATAACACTACATGACCATATGCCTAGCTCTGTACTGCAGCCAGACATTAACAACACACACAACTACACCACCTCATTATCTCTACTCCGCAGAAGTGGGTTGAAAAACTGGAATGTGTGTGTGTATGTTTGTGTGTGTTGTGTGTGTGTGTGTGTGTGTGTGTGTGTGTGTTGGGGGTTACTACATGCCAGAGATACTCACCAAAACAGTCTTTGAAACTTTTTAGAATGAGGACCACATAGGAAAGGGAGCATACTCTGCTCCACACTGATTTTCCTAACTTCCAAACCCATGGTCACATCTCATGTTTCGGTTTTTAGGCATCTCTCCATCGCATGAGCTGAATTTTCAAGTTAAACTGGCGTGGACACACACACACACACACACACACACACACACACACACACACACACACACACACACACACACACACACACACATACACACAAACTCACACATTTTGTTACAGTTATCAAAAGCTTTTTCCAGCTTTTGTAGTTGATATTTTTAGGTGTTTTTATATATAGGCAGTTTGATTAAAACAAAAAAGCAAATCGACTTTAACTTACACATATACACATATACACACACGCACGCACGCACGCACGCACGCACACAAAACACACACACAAACACACACACACACACACACACACACACACACACACACCACACACACACACACACACACACACACGATGGCATGATGAAAAAAGCAAATTCACTGCTTATTCAAAGTACCATTTGCAATTTGTTAATTTAACTTTGACTTTGACAGTCTCCCACCCCTCCTCCCCCACCTCTAATACCCCTAATGTGAAGAGACGTTAAACGGTTTTAAGTCGTCTCTCCATCGCATGAGCTGAATTTTCAAGTTAAACTGACGTGGACACACACACACACACACACACACACACACACACACACACACACACACACACACAAAACACACACATTCGCACACACACACACACAAACACACATATTCGCACACACACACACACACACACACACACACACACACACACACACCACACAGACAAATACCACCACCACCACCATCACTACCACACACACATACCCACCACCACCACTCACACACACACACACACACACACACACACACACACACACACACACACACACACACACACACACACACACACACCACACACACACCCTAGTAATTCTAGATGAAGAGACGCTAAAATGAAAACCACACATACACACACACAAACACACACAACACACACACACACACACACACACACACACACACACACAGACCACACACACACACACACACACACACACACACACACACACACACACACACACACACATACGCACACACGCACGCACGCATGCACGCATAAGATAAAAATGGTTATATATTTTTTTGAAATTATTTAAAATAAGTAGAAACAGCAGCAGCAACAACAACAAAAATAACAGCTAATATAACAAGAGACAAGAGAAACAGTAACATTTTAAAACAGAAGAAAAAACACCAGGAAAAAACAACCCCCCCCCCCCCCCCCCACACACACACACACACAAAAGCAACAAAGAATTCCGAATCAAAACCAAACAAAAACAACAACAACAAAAACTTAACAAAATGTGATGGGGCGGTAATTAGATTATCTCCCATGTGAACGGAGCGCGCAATCGCAGCGTCGTGTTTCTGTTTAGAGACACACCTGTGAATTGTCGATGCTCTGATTCCTTGGGTAGTGGTCGAAAACCCTTCGTTGCATGCGCTTCGCCTTCATGGTGATACGTATTTATGCAACCTCTTTTTAGAGGTCACATTCTAAACTGACAACTTGTGCTGTGTTCCCGAGGTTTGTGCAGAGATGGGACATCACACATGTCCGCTCTGTTACAAATGGAGTCAAGAAGTGGGATGGAAGACCCAAGTAGGTAGAGTTAGTGTTTTGTAGTTAACCGTTGTGGGGGCTACTGGTTTTCAGCATCAAATATGCAACCAGGTAGCCTACCTTCGGATTGGGTGTAAGACCCATTAGTCCGAGAGCCAGTCTATGTAAAAGTACTAGAACCTTGTTTTCCGTCATAAAGATTTTTATCTTTGGTGATTCTGCTTCCTCAGGTCTCTAGACTTCATATCAGTCGGGGGCCAACTTGTATCTTATGGGCATAAGTTTTTCTGGTGGTTGAAATACACACACCCCTCTCATACAAGAGTGATGGCTGAGCGACTCGTGGATGAGTCGACCTAGATTCGCGCAGGGGTGCCGATGCTAACAGTGCCTCTCGCAGTGATATTACAGGCTGCGCCAAAAGATGCGCAGCGCGGCCTGCTTCCCCCCTATCTGATATGGACTACGCTTGTTAAGGAATGCGCTGCTAGCAGACGATGCTAGACACACCTGCTATGTGTACTGAAAACAAAGAGTTAAGCGTCAAATACACTATCACGAAAGGTCGCACGATGTGTTAATGGCCTGAAAATGAAAGATGAGTGTTTCTCTCTTCAACACCGGACCCATAAGTACTGAAATAAGTGTAGTTTACTGGTACTAGATCTATTGGAATGTTAACAGAGATCAGTCTGCGATGCCAGTGATCCACCAACACATGCAGCACTTTCACTTTCACTTTATTCTTTTACATCGAGGATAATGGGATAAGCACTCTTGTGCTTTTTTACATCCAGTCCTCGTGTGTATGCAGTTTTGTAAATGTCATCTGTTCCCACCGGCACATGATGGCCTACTCTTACGAAAAGCGGAACAGGATTTAACGTGTGCGCAAGATGTTCTGCATGTTTTTGTTAGCTGTTTTATAAAGCTATGCTCAGTGTTTTGAGAATTCTTGATGATTCATTTGGGTGGAGGGGGTAGAAAGAGAGAGTAGAGAGAGAGGAGGAGATATTTATGAGGTGCGAGGGGAATGCAAAGCATATTTTGATATTAAAGAAGTCAGCCATTACACCCTACATCTAAACGCTTGTGTATAGATCTTCACGTTTGCGAGGACGTGATGCGATCATTCTGGTTCACACACACACACACACACACACACACACACACACACACACACACACACACTGTCTCACTCACTGTGACTCTTAGTACACACACTAATGTGATCTCTATTTCTTATTTTCAGACATGGAGTGTTTTTTTTCTGTCAAAGAAAGAACCCACTTCTAATCAAATCTACACGGATAAGTAGTTTTCAGGAGGCAAGCCGGCAGCGAGATGATAGACTCGGTCAAAGGCTTCCAGAAGATGCAGAGTTCATACTGTGTCACAAGAACTGTATGAGCACATAAATCATTGTTCCAAAGACCATATTCAGCGTCTGCTAAAAAAGAGAAAGACTGACGAACTCTCTGAAGAAGAACCGAAACGTCTTAGGGGCGGTACTAGTTCTTTTAATTTTCGTGAACATTGTTCTTTTCTGTAGGTACTTAGTTGATTTGTTTGTTAGTTAGTTAGTTAGTTAGTTAGTTAGTTTGTTAGTTTGTTAGTTAGTTAGTTAGTGTGTGTGTGTGTGTGTGTGCGTGCGTGCGTGCGTGCGTGCGTGCGTGCGTGCGTGCAATGATGATGACAATAACGATGACGATAGGCTAAAAAAAATGGTTTCCTTAGATTTCTCTCTCTCTCTCTCTCTCTCTCTCTCTCCTCTCTCTCCTCTCTCTCTCTCTCTCTCTCTCTCTCTCTCTCTCTCTCCTCTCTCTCTCTCTCTCTCTCTCTCTGTGAATGAATCCACCCTTGCCATATGGGCCTTTTTACAAAGCACGCTGACCCAGCTATTGAACGACCTCCAGGAAATCAAAGAAGGGGTGTTCAGACAGTTTTGTCAACACACACAAAGAAGAGCGCCACACACGCATCAAGGAGGATGCTGCTGACAAAAAGATTTGAGAGACACTGTCTACCGCATTGACATCCTGGACTTCAGCAAACATCCTGACACAGGCCTCATCAACGTGTTTTCTGGCCGCGTCATTGATGAACCAACTGTCAATGTCCATGAGGCAGTAGAGTGCCATCAATCTGCAGAACATCATCATGCTGCAGAACAATGGGCGTTTGAGGGTAGATGGCCTGCCAGTTTCCACATCAAGCTCACAAAGATAGTGAAGAACATGGCTGCAGTCATGAAAGTGACTACAAAACATGCTAAAGTGGACACAGTTATTGACATTGAATTCATATATGAACGCGTTCTTGGCATTATGGCGACTTCCAGGGAATCCATTTCTGTTGAGACCTTGTTTTCCCATGAGCTAGCTCTACAACCTACAGCCCTTTTTGACGAGAATGGTGACATGAGGACAACTAGCAAGGCTGCTCTGAAGAACAAAATACAGATTCTGTCTGGTGTTCGCAACCAAGAACCCCCCACTGTTGTCATCCTAGATGGCTGTGCAATTTTGTGGACAGTACCTTGGCCTGCAGCTCCAGCTAAAGTCTCGGCTTTCATCACAGCTGCAGTTTCCAGCATTTTGCGACGAGTTCAGTCAGCACCAGTGTCACATGTGGTCTTTGACAGATACTACAAACTGAGCACAAAGTCATGCTGTCGAACCATCCGTCAGAAGAGGACTAGTCGTGTGTACAACCTGACCGGAGTCTCCTCTGCCACAGCAAAGTGTCACGCTAAAAGTCACAGCCAACAAGGAACAACTGATACAAATGATCGTACATCGGCTTTGCAGCATGCAGCCTCCACCAGCAACAGATGTTGTCATCACTGGGCCAGACCCGCACACTATAGGCCTACACATGGGGTCTGGACTTCAGCAAGCCCCTCTGTATCATGAAGAAGCTGATGTGCTGATGGCGTTTCATGTCATCAACGAATCGTCATTAGGACAGAGGAACATCAGGGTTGTTTCTGATGGCACCGATGTACTCATCATCTTGGCCCATCATCTCTACATGAAGACCTAAGGACTGTCCCAGAGTAGGACTCTCACCATCGAGTCGTGCACATCCACACATAATGTCATAAATGTCAACGACGTTATCAGAAAGCATGCAACCATAATGCCTATTCTGCTGGCAGCTCATGCACTGACTGGTTGTGACACAGTTTCTTCCTTTGCTGGAATTGGAAAGATGACAGTCCTCAAGAAGCTTGAAGTATTCTCTGATGAGCTGAAGCTTGGGAAGATGTCTGTACCTTTCCAGGAAATCTCTGAGTCATGCCTTCAGTTCACTGATCTGCTCTACGGGGACGAGTCAGGGGCCAATCTGAACACCGTTCGAGCCAACCTTTTCAGGAAGAGGATTGCTGGAAAGAGACACATTCCCCGAAATTGAGTCCCCTTCCTCCAACGATGGCAAGTTTTCAGGCCCACATCAAACGAGCAAACTTTCAGGCTGTGCTGTGGCAAGCTGCAGGGCAGCCATCTCCTCCTGAGCTGGATCCTGTTGACTAGGGATGGCTGTTACACCAGTCAACACTCAGCCCAGCCCCTGGACTTGATGATCAACTGCCAGCTCCTGATGACGTGCTCAATCTGGTCAGTTGCAGCTGCAAAACTGGATGCAGTACAGCACAGTGTACCTGCACCAAACTGTCTGCCACCTGTATGGCCTTTGCAAATGCGAAGGAACACTTGCTTACAATAATCCAATGACTGTCGTTGTCCCACCCTGTGAGGATACATGAACTGTCTTCAGACGCCCTTCAGCCACTCTTGCAGAATCAGAATCAGAATCAGAATCAGAAAACTTTATTGCCATTAAGTCAGAACGAGACTTATTTGACACCAAACGTAAACGATTTAACATTCTTAAAAGATGTAGATTCTTACATATGTAATGTATCTATGTTCTTGCTCTTCTGGAAAAAGAATCATGCACATATTTGATCATATCTAGCAGACAGTCCTCGTTGTTGAAAAACTTACTCAGATTCTTGTAGTTATTCATATTATTCATTTCCTTAATATTGACATTAGATAGAATTTTTTTTTCTTAAATCATCATATAATGTACAAACATCAAGTAAGTGATACTCGTCTTCTATTTTGTTACACCATTTGCATTTTCTTTCTTCTTTTGGTATATTCATATATCTCCCTTGCTCTATCTGTGAGAACTACCAGCAGACACTGGAGAGTGTTCCAGTGTTTTCTCCCTATTAAAAAATTTAAGTGATTTCAATGCTACGGTTTTTCAAGTGTATTGCAGATTAACATATTTCTGAAAACTTGGTGAATACTTTACATAGATGGCGGCCATCTTGATTTCTCTGAAGTAGCCATTTGTGACGCTCCACCACATAAAGAATCGCATTGCACTAGAGGTAAATTTTTAGTTATTGACATGCAAAAAACAGACTGAAAATCGAACAATTCTATCAAAAGTTACTACAATTTGAAATGATAGACTGCAGGAAATGTCAAAATGAGAAATGGACAATTTTAGCATCCTAATAGGTGGTCAGATTGAGGGGTTCGCTATTTTCAAAGCACGTTTAAAGACAAAAGGAAACAGAATTATGCCTTGATATTTTACTACAAGGTAGAATAAGTGCTATAGTTTTATAATAAATCAAAATCTCAAAATCGACCACCTCATCCCCTCCTGCCTTTAATGGCTCCTAGCTGAAAAATGGATTATGTGCTAAGCGACTCATTTCGTGGTGGAGTGTCACATTTTATCCAATATTTGATATGTATTTCATCAAGTGTGATTACTTTTTCTTCCATTGCATACTATTTAGCCAAGTTTGTAGATTTTGTATGTCTTTAAATGCATGATACCCCTCACAACATCTTTCACTCTAATTCTACGGCGGCCATCTTGGATTTTCACTTCCAGACAAAAATGCCCAAAGTTTAGCGTCTGGCCCCCATTAGATTTGAAATCAGCAATGAAAACTCAGTTAGAATCACCAAAGAAAAAAACTTTATGACACGAAACAAGCTTTTCCATCTGGCGCTCGGACTACATGTAGGATTATTATTTTTTGTAGTTAGTAGTTTTAGGGGCTACTGGACAGTATCAAATATGCTGGCCAGGTAGCGTACCTCGGGATGCGGTACAAGTTGGCCGGTGGTGGATGTGATGGGGCGGTAATTAGATTATCTCCCATGTGAACGGAGCGCGCAATTCGCAGCGTCGTGTTTCTGTTTAGAGACACACCTGTGAATTGTCGATGCTCTGATTCCTTGGGTAGTGGTCGAAAACCCTTCGTTGCATGCGCTTCGCCTTCATGGTGATACGTATTTATGCAACCTCTTTTTAGAGGTCACATTCTAAACTGACAACTTGTGCTGTGTTCCCGAGGTTTGTGCAGAGATGGGACATCACACATGTCCGCTCTGTTACAAAAACAAAGTACAGGAGAACAATACTAAAATAACCAAAAAAAAGTACATCTGCACGTCTGATATCACCGGTAAGAAAGAAAGAAAACGACGATGACAAAGGTTTATTGTGTTAAGCAAAATTGCCCATTCACAAGGGACAGTGGGGTGGAGAGTGGGCACAAAACACACGCATATACATACAGTGAAAGACATAATTAATTAAACCCCAAACAGTACATCTGACATTGATTCCAAACCATGGTTTTGATTCTATAGCAGGATATTGATGCAATCTAAAAAAAAAACAACTTTATTTGTTCCAATCATAGTGTTTTTTCTTTAACTTTGTGTAGAAGTCTCTCCCACTGTCATCAGGGCACATCTCCAGAAGGGGCACATCTCCATCTCCATCAGGGCACATCTCCTTTTGGTACAGTAGTGGCTCCTTCATTCAGGCAATGTTTCATATTTTGCGGCATGGACTTTGTCTACATTTTTTCTTTTGCAAATCTTTGTAAGCATTCCCAGACATCGCTGATCACTTTGCTGAACAAAAAACAAAAGAAAAATAACCCAAACAATACAGATTTTGTTCACATGCAAACTTAACCATCACTAACACTTTAAGAGCATGGTGTTGAACAGGGTGTAATTATTATAAAGGATGTTGTGTTGAAGAAAGTGGACACTACAATGTCTTAAACACGCTCCCTCCTCCCCCCCCCCCCCCCCCAAAAAAAAAAAAGTCCACAAATTATGTAAAATCAGGATTGTAGCAGAGGATTCTTTGTCACACAAAACTGAATATTGACACACTGACAGGGGGCTTGAAGAAGACAGTTTGTCACTCGCATGGATTTCTTCCGCTTCGAGTTTTTTCTCTGTTCCCTCTTTTTTCTATTTTCTTTTTGAAAATATTTTCTTTCTTTCTTTCTTTCTTTCTTTCTTCTTTCTTTCTTTCTTTCTTTCTTTCTTTCTTTCTTTCTTTCTTTCTTTCCTTCCTTTATCCCTTTCTTTCTTTCTTAATGTTACCATCAAGGAAGAAAGAAAGCAAGCAAAAAATGAAGATAGATAAAAGCAAAGAAAGAAAGAAAGAAAGACAGACAGACAGACAAGAAAGAAAGAAAGACAGAAGAAAGAAAGAAAGAAAGAAAGAAACAAAGAAACCAAAGAAACTAAGAAACTAAGAAACACTGAACACTGAACATGATGTTTTATTGTACATCGGCCTTGGGCCACTATAAACACATGTTTGGGGCAGGGGGACGGTAGACAACACAGTTGATAACATTTCATCCATTTTGCTTTTCCAATTCTGCAAGTACACAAAGTCACACTCAATGTATTCTAGTCATTTTCATTCCCATATCAGCATTTTCATTAACTAAAGCATCAACTGCAGCAAGTACATCCACATCACCATCATTACTTTTCTCATCCACGTCATCATGATCAATATTATTCTCTTCATCATCTGCACTATCCTCATCCTTCTCAACCTGTACAGTTATCATAGTCACAATCATCATCTTTAGTATCTACATCATCTTAGTCATCTACATTGTCGTATCTAGCGTCATCTTTAATATCTTCACCATAGTCACCACTACAACCATCCCCTTCAACAATCTACACCATCGTTACCATCATCACCTTTAGTATCCACATCGTCATAACCATTATCCCCTTCAGCATCTGTACCAACATCAGCTTCAGCATTTCCATCATTGCCATCGTCTTCCTGAACACCTACATCAACATCGTCATTCTCAACAAACACGCCCTGGTGTAGGTCATCTGCATAACCATCGCCATTTTCATCAACTACATCAACATCACCATCAACCCCCCTCAACATCTGCATCATCATTGTCACCGTCATAATCCTTAACCTCTACATAACCACCTTCAACATCTGTAAAGTCATCACTATCTTCAACATCTACACAATCATCACCAACATCATTGTCATCATATCAATATCTGTATCATCGTCCCTCCACCTTGTAACATCTGCATCATCCTTGCTATCGTCATGTTCAACATCCACATTGTCATCACCATAAATATTTTCGAATCTACATCGCCATTCCTGTTACCATATACAGCATCCACCTAATCACCACAACCATCATTTTTGCCATACACATCACCTGAAACTATTTTACCCTCTACACAATCACCAATCGTCATCGTTTTCAACAACTTATTTCACCACCACCATCAGTTCACCATCACCTCTTTCATCAATTCTGCATCATCATCAATAATCAACTTCAGCACTTGTATCACCACCACCATTACCTTGAACATCCACATCACCACCACCATCATCTTCAATATCCACATCACAACCACCATCATTTCACCATCACCTCCGGCATCAATTTCACTCCCTACATCATCATCAATAAACATGAACTTCCACATTTACATCACCACCGCTATCATCTCCAACATCCACATCACCACCATCATCAACATTGCAACCATCATGCCCGCCATCATCACCATGGTTACCACCATCAAAATGGCCATCTCACTGCACAACAGCCCACATGAAGACAGATTCCAGTGCAGCTCAATCCACCACACCGGCCTCCCTCATCAAAACACCCTCACCTATCATAATACATTGTCTCAAGAACATAAAGAGGGCAAGGGGCAAGGACCACCCAGTGCTCCAATCACAAAACAGAAAACAATCAAACAAAACTATTATATGGTCATCATCATCCCTGCAATCACAAAACCAACACCAACACATTTGAAAAAGACAAAATATTCGGCAAAGCCCCAAGCAAAACAACAAATTCAAATGACACATCTCTTTCGTCTATTGATCAAATGGAAAACATTCCGGGAAACACCATGCATCTGATGAGGATTTTTTACCTGCAACAAAACATGTAGAGGAAGTTGAGCTAAATCACCGAGGAACTTAGCCCCTGATATCAGAATACATTGGACAGTCAAACAAAAAGTGCATTTCGTTTTCAGCTATTGGCTACAAAAAGAAAAAAGAAAGAAAGAGAAGAAAGAAAGAAAGAAAAAGAAAGAAAAGGAAAGAAAGAAAGGGAAAGAAAGAAGAAAAGAAAGAAAGAAAGAAAGGAAAGAAAGACAGAAAGAAAGAAAGAAAAAGAAAGAAAGAACAGAAAGAAAGAAAGAAAGAAAGGACAGAAAGAAGAAAGAAAGAGAAAGAAAGAAAGAAAGAAGAAGAAGAAAGAAGAAAGAAAGAAAGAAAGAAAGAAAGAAAGAAAAAGAAGAAAAAAGGGAAAGAAGACAGAAAGAAAGAAAGAAGAAGAAAGAAAGAAAGGACAGAAAGAAAGAAAGAAAGAAAAAGAAAGAAGAAGAAGAAAGAAAGACAGAAGAAGAAGAAAAGAAAGAAAGAAGAAAGAAAGAAAGAAAGAAAGAAAGAGAAGAAAGAGAAAGAAGACAGAAAGAAAGAAAGAGAAAGAAGAAAGAAAGAAAGAAGAAGAAGAAGAAAGAAGAAGAAAGAAAAAGAAGAAAGAAGAAAGAAAGAGAAGAAAGAAAGACAGAAAAAAGAAAGAAAGAAAGGGAAAGAAGAAAGAAAGAAAGAAAGAAAGAAAAGAAAGAAAGAAAAGAAGAAAGAAGAAAGAAAGAAAGAAGAAAGAAAGAAAGAAAGAAAGAAGAAGAAGAAAAGAAAGAAAGAAAGAAAAGAAAGAAAGAAAGAAAGAAAAGAAAGAAAAGAAAGAAAGAAAGAAAGAAAGAAGAGAAGAAGAAAGAAAGAAAAAGAAAGAAAGAAAGAAAGAAAGACAGAAAGAAAGAAAGAGAAAGAAAGACAGAAAGAAAGAAAGAAGAAAGAACAGAGAAGAAAGAAAGAAAGAAAGAAAGACAGAAAGAAAGAAAGAAAGAAAGAAAGACAGAAAGAAAGAAGAAAGAAAAGAAAGAAAAGAAAGAA
>CM060346.1:12723115-12833115 GCA_030674155.1 Stramonita haemastoma
TTTGTTTTTAGATCAGATGTTCAGAAATTCCTGTCATCAGCTACGATGTGATAGAATAACATATGTAGCCTCGGAAGTACTGAATAGGGAATGTTTGTTTTCCTATTCCTATTGTGATGAACATGAATTACATGTATGCTTGCATTACTCTCTCTCTCTCTCTCTCTCTCTCTCTCTCTCTCTCTCTCTCTCTCTCTCTCTCTCTCTCTCTCTCTTTCTCTCTCTCTGTGGGAAAAGATGACATTTACAAAACTGCATACACACGGGGACTGGATGTAAAAGCAGAAGAGTGCTTATCCCGTTATCCTCGATATAAAAGAATAAATCAAATTAAATTAAATTAAATCTCTCTCTCTCTCTCTCTCTCTCTCTCTCTCTCTCTCTCTCTCTCTCTCTCTCTCTCTCTCTTTTCTGGTGGCTTCCCTTGCTTGGATACCAGCAGGAAGGAATTTGAGCAGTGTGGAGACGATTTGTGTGGTTTTTGCAAGAAAGGCCTCCAATATGCCCTAATAGGACTACCATCCCGTTTGGAACATGTCTTAAACACCTTTCTGCAAGACATGTGTCTGACTTCATTTAAAATCGAGAGGACCAGAGAGGACCAGACAGTGATAGTGCTGCATCTGTCAGCCACTGGCCAGCCTCCTTTTCCTCACCATCAATCAACACACAGTGACACTGTCGTGTGCAAAAGAAAATCTCAAGCACGAGTGGCCAGGGACAAGAGAAGAACAGAGACACACAGGGCCACTCTGCAACAAAAGAAGGTAAATTCTATTTTGTCACATGGTTTATTTCTACCTACGCCACCCAGTTTATTTACAATACTGAAAATGCCACAGCTGTTGATACTTTCGGCAAGCCCACTGACACTGCAGGCTGTGCAGGGCAGTTTGCATGTGCTGCTTGCTCTGGCCACCCCTCCAACCACACAGAATGATGACACCAATGCTATTTCGGGGTCAGGTCGTGCATTGATCTGACCTTTGGAGGAAAAGACAGACAATTGTGACAGACACAGTGACGTTTGGGAAATGATGGACAGTTGTGACAATGTGAGCAATGACAAACAAGCTACACCAGTTGTGACACTCACAGAAGACGCCACAGAAGATGTGACAGATGAAGAAAAGACAGAAGAAGAAAATGTGTTAAGTGAAGACAATTGTGCACTAGTACATGAACCATGGATGAACCAAACCATGAACCCATGAACCAAGGATGATGAATTTGCCACCACAGATGGTGCATCATCAAGATCAACCACTGACTATATATTCGTGAAGCCCATTAGAAGGAATAGTTGATTTTTTTTTTGATTTTTTTTTTGGGGGGGGGGGGGGGGGCGGAGTAAAACATGTATTAGTACTTATTGTGTTTTCTTGAATTGTGTGGGTTTTTTTTTCATTCCTTTTTTGTGTGGGGATAATGGAGTGGACACTTGTGTGCTATTTTACATCCATTTACTTTTATCAATCTTGTAATCTGTTCACACCGTCACAGGGTGGCCTGCTCTTGCAAAAAGCAGGGCGGGATTTGGCATGTGCGAGAGGTGTTCTGCATGCGTTTGCACACGCCCTCGGTTTGTGGTCTCATCTGAAGGATTTTGTGTTTATGAGCTATGTCAGCAGCATAAGTTTTCACAGACTGGGGACTACGTTGAATGTTTCAGACACAGACGGACATTTCCAGGAAAGATATTCATATTATTATTATTATTTTTTTTATTATTATTTTATTATTATTATTATTATTATTATTTTATTATTATTATAGTACTAGTTTTTTTTTCTAAATTGTATTAAGTATTAAGTGGAAGATTTATTAGATGTGCATTAGTTTGATGTTCTTGGTACATTGATTTGTTTATTTTTTTCTCCAGATTGTTCATTTTTGCTTAGCACAAAATATTCTATAGCATTTTATGTTGAAAAAATTATGTAAGTCTTTTTTGAAATTGTTTTTGTGAGTTGCCATTCTTGGTTTTTTTTTCTCTTCATTATTACATAAGCTGTGAGGGCAAATTTGTATTATTTCTCAACCAACACAGTTTGATAACAGTTGGTAAAACAACTGTATTCTGTGTGTGTGTGTGTGTGTGTGTGTGTGTGTGTGTGTGTGTGTGTTGTGTGTGTGGTGGAGAGAGAGGAGAGAGAGAGAGAGAGAGAGAGAGAGAGAGAGAGAGAGAGAGAGAGAGAGAGAGAGAGAGAGAGAGAGAGAGAGAGAAATTGTTAATATTATTTTGTCATATGCTGATTATTGTATTTGTATATCTTTCTCCTTGGAATTCCCAGTCTGTAATTCCCATTTTTGGATCCCTTAAATTTAAAAGATTAGGAGTTCTAGACTAGTTTTTCACTTAATATATGATGTCTTCAACTTTGGACACCTGGCTGATGAAGCATGGTCTCCGTGTTGTCTATCTCAATATTAACAATGCTACTAATAAAATAGACGATATTGCAACCATTTTGTATAATAATGATAATCCCTTTCATTTATTTTGCTGTGCTGAGTCTCGCCTTTCTTCAAAATTTACTGATGCAGATATTAACATACCAGGGTACCAAATCCTCCGTCTAGATCCTGATAAACCCAAAACTACTGGTTTACTTACATATTTTGCATCTTCTCTAAATTGTAAAAGACTCCACAATTTCGATGTTTATGATATTGAATCAGTTTGGATAGAAATTAAGCTGCAGCATAATAGACCTCTCTTGATAGGCTTTGTATACCGAAATCCATCAGAATCCACAGTCTGGTTAGATAATTTTAATTCCCTTATGGATGAAGTGATACTTTTGAATCATGAAACTGTTATTCTTGGAGACTTTAACATAATTTTATTAAAACCAAAATCTAAATGGTATTATAACTACACATTGCATGGACTAGAACAGTTAATTGACAAACCAACGCCAGTAACTAATAACACTGCAACATTGATAGATCATATATATACTAACACGAAACAACATATAGTCGAAGTTTGTGCTCCATCATGTGGGAGTAGCGATCATAATCCAGTTTTTTTCACCTGGTTCAAAAATCGAATAAAAATTCCTAAGGTAGGACATAAGACAATTTATTACAGAAGATTTAAAAACTTTAATGAGAACGATTTTGTTTCTGATCTGTTAAATTCACCATTAAACCATGTATATCAAATAAGAGATCCCAATGAAGCTGTTGAATTTTGGATTAATACATTCATTTCAGTTTACAATAAGCATGCACCCTTCATAAGGAAAAGAGTTAAGGATGTAATAAAACCACCTTGGATAACAAAAGATATTGAATCTGAAATACATTATAGAAACTATCTAAAAACTCATGGGACAAAAGCGCAATATAAATACCAAAGAAATAAAGTTAATTCAATTAAACGCAGATCAAAGCGAAACTACCTTCAAAAGATGTTAGTGTCAGCAAATGGTTCTCGCCAAGTCTGGAAAGCTATAAATGTATTAACAAACAAACGTGTATCCAAAAGTCAACAAGCCATTAAAGACATATCAGCAGATGAATTAAACTGTCGTTTTTCAAATGTTGCAGATAAAGTTATATTACATGACAGGTCTAAAGATAACGATCTTCATTATTTAAAACAGTACATGGAGTCAAAACCAATTAACTTTCCTTTCTACCTACCACCAATGACTATTCTAGATGTACTCGAAAGCTTAGTTCTAAAAAAAAAGTCAAGAACTCATGATTTAGATCACTTAGATGCGAAAATATTAAAACTTTCCAGCCCACTGATTTTTGACTCACTTACTTACCTATACAATTTGTGTATTGAAAAAAAATTGCTTCCCTTACAAACTGAAGCAAGCAAAAGTTGTACCTGTTTACAAGCCCGGTGATTCCTCTTCTCCCTCAAATTACAGACCTATTTCCATTTTGTCTGTCTTATCTAAGCCTGTTGAAAAGCATTTACAAAATCCATATATTCTTACTTTACTAATAACAAACTAATGAGTGAAAGTCAGTCTGGGTTTAGAAAAAACTATTCCTGTCATACAGTTCTTATCCAACTCACTGACAGTGTCTTGCATAATATAAATGAAAATAAATTTACTGGTCTTCTTTTTGTTGATCTCGAGAAGGCATTTGATGTCATTAACCACTTTTTGTTATTGGGTAAATTATACTTGTTAAGAGGAAGGACAGTGGCAGGATGGTTAAGACGTCCGCCTGCCAATATGTAAACCGTGAGTTTCTGGGTTCGTACCCAGCCTCGCCCTTTCTTCCTAGTTTGACGAAAAAATCGAACTGAATGTCAAAGTCATTCGGATGAGACTATAAACCAGGCCCGTGTACGAATGCAGGCATAACATCTTGCGTACACGTTAAAAACCTGTTCCGCCTTTTGGAAGAGTAGGCCATCGTGTGCCGGTAGGAGCGGATGACAAAATTCTAAAAACCAGCATGCACACAGGTGTCGTGTTTAGACACCATCCCTGATGAAAAATCGGGGGGTTGGAGTCCCAGGGCGGCTCAGGGCTGTAGGCTATCTGGCAACATTCTGGTGGCTCCTGCGACGGTACTGGAACCATTCGTATCGGTCATTGCCTTTCCAATGGATCATTCCAGTGGCGTGGAGAGGGGGGGGTCTGCTGCATGGGTAACAGCTTGCCCTCCATACTTACCTACCCTGGCTATGCGCTCTAAAGACTAGAGTGCAACTCCATAGTCTTCCGAGACTGATGGGTGCCTACTACTAAATTATACTTGTACAAGCTAACACCAGAAATTATTGATCTTCTAGCAAGTTTTTTGTCAGATAGGAAGCAGCTAGTGGTAGTTAATGACCAAACATCAGATTTAGTAGACATTAGACATGGTATACCACAAGGATCAGTGCTCAGACCCCTACTGTTTTCCATATATGTAAACGACTTACCCTGCTTTGTAAATTGTCACTGTGAAATGTTTGCTGATGATACATCTCTGTTCTGCGTGCAGTGACTCTGATCCCAATACGTTAGGCAACAAACTACAGGATAACATTGACAGACTAATTTCTTGGACACAGTTAAATCATGTCTTTAAATGCTAAAAAACAAAATGCATGTATGTTTCAGCTAGACAGAAAAGACAAAAAATGAAATCCAGTTTTAAACCCTTGTTTATTGATAAACGATTAATTGAAAAAGTGGATTCTCATAAAATACTAGGTATCACTATTGACAAGAGCTTGACTTGGACGATCACGTGATGTCTCTGAGAAATCGTCTCTCTAACAGGTTACTTCAGCTATCTAAGATAAAGAACTTTCTCGACAACCATTCCCGTAAACTCTTCTTTTGTGACCATGTTTTGCCTATTGTCGACTATGCATCTACACTATGGGACAAATGCAGTGAAACAAATTTGAAATTTATCCACCATTTATATAAAAAGCACTTAAGCTGGTTCTCTTAAAGTCAAGCTCATTGACTGTTTCTGATTACAAGAAAATAAATATACTGACTTTTTGTAAAAGACTTTTTTTTCAACAAAGCTGTGTGCATGCATAATATTATAAACGGAAATGCTCCTACTAAGATTAAAAAATCCTTCAAAATAAATCAGCACAGGCATAATCATTTGCTAACATTCCCAAGACCCAGAAATGACCTCTACAAGTCAAGTTTTCTGTATTGGGGTAGTCATTTATGGAATAATCTCCCAGTAGATCTAAAGAGTACTACAAGCAAAACCCAATTTAAAAAACACTTTAAAAACACTTAAATATCTCATGAATAACAGTGTTGAAACAGACTTGTAAATTTTTACTTCTTCACCACTGTGTACTTTTGTGCTATTCACTGGTATTTTTTTGTTGTTATGATTTTCAATGTGAGTTTGTTGTAATATATTTATTATGACCTCGTGCAGAATAGTGCAACCATGCACCTACGCGCGCCTATGTGTATGTTTGTATGTATATATGATATGTTTTTGTGCAGTGTGTGTGTGTGTGTGTGTGTGTGTGTGTGTGTGTGTGTGTGTGTGTGTGTGTGTGTGTGTGTGTGTGTGTGTGAGTGCGTGTGTGTGTTTGTGCATGTGTGTGTGCGTGTGTGTGTTTTTCATGTGTATCTAACAAATTATAGCAGGCATGGATGGGTGATTGGTCGAAATCAAGTGTTTATTAGTATGTATGCATTTTGAATATTGAAATGTATAAATATTGATATGCTAAAAAAAATTTGGTTAAGGTGTGTGTAGTTGACTAGTTTTCTGAAATTATCATCATTTCAGTCCTCTTTATTGCTGTTATCATTGTTGTTGTCATTATTGTTGAATTTCTTCTTTTTCATTTTCTTACATACTTTTCTTTGTAGATGGCTTGATGAAAAAAAGCAATTGTTTTGTTTACTCAATGTACCATCTGTAAATAAAAATTTGACTTTGACTTTGATTTTGACCATTACAGTCCACCCATCTGTCAACTGATGACTGCAGGATAATACTGGAACGACTGCAATATCTAGACAACGACATGGGCACTTTCCTTGAAAGAGCAGAAAGGAGAGAAAAAGACAGCCCCGAAGACAGCACTGTAAAGACAGAACAGACTTCCAGCAAATTCTCAAGACGTCAGACATCTCTACCGCGTTGTTAACTAGTGACAGATGTGTTTGATAATGGTGACAGTGTCGTTCATACTGCCTTGTTCTCACTGATGTTATGACATTTATCACAACTGCCAATCGGTTCCGTTTGCGATGACTCTTGATGTGAATTTTGATTGTTCATTTTGTTTGTGGTTAAATTCGATTTTCCTCCTCTCCCCCAAAGTCCCTATGTGAATGAGCCAAAAAGCTTGACATATTAAACTATTTGTCATTGTCATTCTCTCTCTCTCTCTCTCTCTCTCTCTCTCTCTCTCTCTCTCTCTCTCTCTCTCTCTCTCTCTCTGGGAGCCTCAGGTGAGCGTTTTCACTAGAAGGCTGCTGTCATTTCGCTCTCTCTTATTTCAGTATGTGCAAGTGATCGACAAAGTACATTAATCTGAAAGTTTGCATGTCAAAAGATATGGTATCAGTGTAAATGATGTAGAAAATTCAAAACTAAATATTGTGTAGTTTTTGAGATATTTGTAAATATAATTTTTGTATCTGTTTGCTAACAAAGCATATTAAGTAGCCTTTTTTCTCAACATGCAGGTAGACTGTTTTCAAGCCAGGTGAACACAATGTTCATGTTTACATTTCTTCGGGTGTCGTGCAGACTGGCTTACTGCTTATGCACTATGGTTGTCTTGATCAGCAATGACATTGAGATGAACCCTGGGCCTGATGATAACAGTATTTTCCAACATTTTGACAGGAGATTTTCCCAATTGATGAACTGTTTCCAGCTCCGCTCATCAAATATCTTTAGGTTACTGGAAGAAAAAATTCAAGAGCAAGATGGACATTTCCAACGTTTCACGGCTGAAATAAGCAAGCTGAAAGTGGTCGTTGAGAGAAATACCGAGGAGATCACAGATCTTCGTGAGGAGAGAGAGTTGATGGCAGAGCGAATCGCATGGTGTAGAAGAAAAGCTAGAAGCTACAGAAGTAGAATCCAAAAAGAATAATTTGAAGTTCTTTGGAGTTGAGGAAAGTGGCATGGAATCGAGAATGTCAAACGAAGAACTGGTAGTGAAAATCTTGAACCATCATTCCTCCCACGATGTCTGGCGGAGGTCAGACATCCAGCGTGCTTATAGAATAGGCAGCCCACACCAAGACTACACGCCACGCCCACTGCTGGTGCAATTCTGCCGGTGGGGGGATAAGATCGACATTCTGAGGGACCAAGAGTTACGCGAAGCTCTACGAAGAAACAACATCAAAGTAACTTCGGATCTCACATCCCGTCCGAGAGACATGTTGAATTTCCACAGGGACCAGGGAAAAGTGGCTTATTTTGTGAATGGTTAACTGCACGTCAAGGACAAAGTACCGCTAAAGCCACGTTACAATTCCTACCGCCACTACCAGCAGCAGGAACCACGGGATGCCGGCCAGGTTCTACAGGCGGAGGAATGGCCACGACTTCGTCAGGGGGACCGTCAGGGGGGTCGTCAGGGGGGCCGTAAGGGGGATCGTCAGGAGGAATGTCAGGGGGACCGTCAGGAGGACCGTCAGGGGGACCGTCAGGAGGAACGTCAGGGGGACCGTCAGGGGGACCGTCAGGAGGAACGTCAGGGGGACCGTCAGGAGGACCGTCAGGGGGACCGTCAGGGGGGTTGTCGGGAGGACCGTCAGGAGGACCGTCAGGAGGAACGTCAGGAGGACCGTCAGGAGGACCGTCAGGGGGACCGTCAGGAGGACCGTCAGGGGGGTTGTCGGGAGGACCGTCAGGAGGACCGTCAGGGGGGTCGTCAGCAGGATCATCGGCAGTATCATCAGGGGCTTCATCGGTGGGGTCATCAGGTGTACCGTCATGGGGAACAGGATCATGCAGGAAGAGGAGCAGAAGTGGAGAGAAGGCAGCTTCAACCAGGGGTGCATTACAACAGCCACCCTCACTCATTCAGGCACACGAAAGGAGACCACAGGCCCGAAGACTTCTACAGGTATAAAGACCAAGGTTAGAGACCATTCCCTGACAGAAGTGTGAATGAGGAAGTTGTGTCAGAGAGACCTTATGACTTTGATGGCTCACTAGTGACAGAAGAAAGACTCACAGACAGAGGCATCTACCATGGATATCGTCAGCAAACAGAAAACAGGATCAGTTCTACACACCAAAGAAGGGGGTATAATACCAAGCCTGTTGTACCAGGGCAGCTGACGTACAGCCAGGTGTCACGGTTGAACTGCTCACCAGAGGCAGACTCAGACAGAGGATCCCGACTCCTGGACACACGGCTTGGAAAACAGTCGCGAAGACGGTCAGTGCACATGCAAGCACGTAAAAATTGTGGTCTCCACAAAGAGGCCCCAGGTAAGCAAAACACAGACGAGGTTATAGACAGAGTAGACAGTGACAACACACAGACTGATGGCTACAATGGAGACAACAGTGAACTGGAGAATAGTGACGGGACAGACAAAGAAAAAGACATAGATGACAAACCTTACACTGATGTTGGAGACTTACAGGATACAGAGAGGAGTGGTTCCATGCAAGAACAAATGGGGAACAAAAACTCTGATGATGACATCTCACCCAGTGCAGAAGTCACAGAGGGTACAGGAGGCACCAGTCTCACTGTGACGTCGTCAGCAGAACTACACAAAAAAGGTACAGGGCAGAGAAGGGGTGGCAAAGTATAAACCAAAGGGTTATGGCAAATGATCAAAGAATACAATAAAGAAAGGAAGAGGTGTTGCTAAAAGCACAAGGGAGAAACAAGGGAAAACAAATGTGGCAAAGGCAAGGGATGAACACAGCCCAGCAGGCCACCAGTGTCACAGATCCAAATAATCATGGCAATGACACAGCCCAACACACAGTTACAGTCTCCACTGGGGTGAGAGATGCGTCCACTTTAGACAATGCCCTTGGAGAACTCAAGCAATCCAGGGTGGCATCCCCAAGACAGACCCAACAAAGAAAGACTGTCAAGGCTAGGGCTGCCAGTCAGAGCAGTATCCTGGACAGTTTTAGACGTGTACAGTCAAGTGAGCAAAACAAAGAGGCTCAGAGTAGAGGAGCACAAAAACACAAACGGGGCTCTCCCCCACAATAGGAAATCGACTGGGCCAATGTATTAGAAGTAAATTAAGAGAGAGAGAAATTTACAAGAGCTGCAAAGTTAACAAGATTTGTGTAAATAATGTTCTGGCAAATAGTGTTCAATGTGCGGATATCAAGATTCCTTTTGTCCATCCATTCTTATATATATATATATATTTTTTTTTTAATTGAAATTTATGATTATGCTATAATGCTGAGTTGAAGTAAACACTTTTCTCTTCGCACTGATCCATTTTTGGTCTTAGTTTGATCCAAGCATGTGGTACTCTGAGCCAAAAAGATTCTCTATTCGTGAATGATCGGTTAAGACTTCCACACTTGTAGGGGTAGAGAGTATATCCAAATTCTTGCAGACTTTAGAAAACATGTGTCTCGGGAAAACTTTCCATTTACCATTGAGATTCTTTTCATAAGCTTTGGTATATAGGAGGAGTGCTTCTTGCATGACTTTTATATCAATTAGCTCTAGGCCACCATTTTTGATAACTTGCATTAACACTTTACGTTTTATTTTTCAAATGCTTTTTTATTGTTGTACCTTTTTTCACACAAATGTGTACAGTTCTCTGTTGAAGATCTTAGAACATCTGCAATGCCAACGGATTGCATTAGATAGATACATTGTGACAAGATAAATGTTTTGGTTATTACTATTTTGCCATATACACTTAAATTTCTCCTGGACCATTGTCGCATACTTCTTCTCATGATTTCTAACTTTTTTGACCAGTTATCCTCAATCTGACATGCACAGATATCATTTCTAAAATAAACTCAAAATATTTTAAGTTGTTTCACCCATTTTAGTTGGTAGTATTTTTGCTCATTAAATTTACTTCTACCAAGCCATATAGCTTCTGTTTTATGTTTGTTCATTTCCAGTCCAGAAATTACTGCGAAGGCCTGGAACACTTTAATCGCAGCCTCTAAGTCCTCTTTGTCTTTTAAATACAGTGTTGTATCATCTGCATACTGTTGTATTTTTAGAATGTTGCTTGATCACTGTTTTCTGTGTTTGGTATCGTTATTCCTTTTTTTTCATCATTGCTTCGAATTTTTAAGGCCAGTAGCTCAACTGCAATCTCAAGAAGTAGGGGGGGGGGAGGGGGGGGGGGGGGATAGAGGGCATCCTTGACGTATGCCTCTTTCTACTTTGAAGGATTCAGATATTCAGCCGTAGTGGTTGATGCAGCTTTCTGTTTGTGATAAAATGGTTTCTAACCACGTTAAGAAGTTAGGGCCAAATACATATTGTTTTGGGCTGTTTTTGTTTTCCTGTTCCTATTGTGAAGGACATGAATTACATGTATGCTTGCATTACTCTCTCTCTCTCTCTCTCTCTCTCTCTCTCTCTCTCTCTCTCTCTCTCTCTCTCTCTCTGGATAGCCTAGTGGTCAGAACATTGCGTTGGCAATTTGACAACGACCGGGTTCGAGTCCGGTGGAGATTTTTCTCCTGGAGTTAACATCAGTGCTGACTCCAATCTCTCCAAACGTCCTCCGGATGAGACTTTAAACCGAGGCCCCGTGTGCGAACGCACGCAGAACCTCTTGCGCACACATTAAATCCTGTTCCGCTTTTTGTAAGAGTAGGCCATTGTGTGCCGGTGGGAACAGATGACATTTTCAAAAACTGCATACACACGGGGACTGGATGAAAAAAAGCATAAGAGTGCTTATTCCATTATCCTCGATATCAAAGAATAAATCAAATCAAATCAAATATCTGTCTCTGTCTCTGTCTCTCTCTTGTTTGTGGTTTCCTTTCCTTGCTTCTTTCCTCTTCTCTGGTATTCTTTTCCTCCAGTTCATTTTTAATCATCTGTTGCTATTTAACGAGATTTTGAGATTGTATCAAATGCTTTAGTGAAATCTACTGCCACCAGGATTCCTAATAGATTTGTTTTGTTCATATAGTATATAGCATCATCAGTTGATCTAAGTATAGTAGCTATATTCCTGCCTTTCATAAAACCACATTTGTCTTCTGCTACTAATTTAATTACTGTGCTTAGTTTTATTGCTATTTCTTTTGCTAAAATTTTGTGGTCTGTATTAAGGAGAGTAATTGGTCACCAGTTAGATAAATTATCTCTCGATAGAATTTTTCCCTTTATGTAATAGTGTGATAATTCCTTTCCGCTGTGTCTGTGTTGTACATCTTTCCTGAGAAGAGTGTAGATATGTTCTGTAAAGCATTGTTTTGATCTGTGGCCAAAACAATTTGTAAAACTCTGTGGTGAGGCCATCCCTACCTGGAGCTGATCCATTTTTCATTTGTTTTAGTGCTTCTCCAATGTCTGCTTCGCTTATCTGCTGTTCTAAATTTTATCTATGGTTTGCGTATTATGAGCTGGGCCTAACAAATTGGTGATGTGATTGTCTTCTCTGTTATTTTCTTCTAGGTCCTTTTTGTATAAGGATGAATAAAATTTAACTTGTTCATGCATAACACTGGACTGGTCTTTTACAGTGTTGCCATCCTCAGTTTTGAGTTGTTATCATGTTGGCTGTTGCATGTTTTTCTGTAGGCTAAGAAAATATGCAGTATTCTTTTCACCTTCTTCTATACATCCTGTTCTAGATCTTGTTTGTGCACCTTGGGCTTTGACCAGGGCATTTAGTTCTAATTCTGATTTAATTTTATTCATTTCTGTTAGAAGCTGTTGGTTGTTTATTTCATATGCAAGTCTCTTTTCAATTTGATTTAGTTTCACTGATAACTCGTTTATATCTTACGTTGCTGATTTTGACAATAATTATAATACTGACATTTCTCATATCTTTATTTTGCATAGCTCCCATTTGTCTTGTGGATTGAGGTGGCAAAGTTTTTTCTTTGAAACTTGAGAAGGCATTCTTTATGTATTCAACATATGATATATCCTTTATAAGACTATTATTAAATTTCCAATATGATGGACCTTTTATGTAGTTATGACTGGCCAGGGTTCTGAATACTGCTCTGTGGTCTGAGTGTGGGAAAGACACAATTTCACTATGCTCTAGATAAGGTAATAGTTTGTTTGAAGTGAAGATGTAATCTAAACCTCTAGCTGTGAATGGCTGGATGCGGTTCCATGTGTACTGTTTTTCTCCTGGATGTTTTAGTCTCCATGTGTCTTTGAGATCTAAGTAAGAGATGAGTTGATGTAGTGAGTCAATTTCTCTATTGTTGTGCTTCTCTCCTGTTACAATATCTTCCTCATAGTTCATGACTGTGTTGAAATCTCCCAGGACATTAAGGGATGAATCTACTCTGCAGTTGTTATCGACTACTTCACATAAATGATTTTTTAAAAATCTACTTTGTCAGTTGGAGATTGAGGGGCATATATATTCGCTAAAAAATGTTTTTATCTACGTCTAAATTGATAATTAAGATGCGGTCATAGACGTTTTTTCTGACCATTTTTTGGCAGCTAATATTATTTGCCCTAAACTGTGATTACTGCCTAAAGAAGAAAAGATTTTCCCTCCCCACTGGAGTTCCCATTGCTCTACTTCTTTAATTGATCATATGTAACATTCCTGGAGGGCAACTATGTCGAACTTTTCTTTTCAGATAAAACTAAATGTACTATACCTTTTTCGTTTGTTTTTTAGTCCCTTAACATTTAGGGTGGTAATTTTAATCTTATCCACGTTCACTAACAGAAATGGAAACTATTATTAACAGTGAGAATACTCTTTTGTCCATGTCCATAGCCACATCATCCAAAGGACAGGGTGTTCACCGCCTCCTGTGTACCCTCTGCGCTATTGGGGGGAACACTTTGGCTGAGTTCAGCCCTGCTGTGTGGCCTCTTTGCCTGCTCACAAAGAGTAGGTGATCTTCTGACGGAGAGAGACCTGGCACGTTTTTTGCCCCCTTTGGTTTGGCTCATGGCTGGTGTGTGGATGGGCTGTTGGGCCTATTGGTGGTTGTTTGGCCTTCCAGGCTAGGCCTTCTTTGTGTGGGGAAAGATATTTTGCTGTTTTTTTATCATCCCCTGTGCTGGATGTGTGGAGTTGCTCTTGCGGGTCTTTTCTTTCCGAGGGTGGTTGAGGGGGGGGGGGGGATGGGGGGGAGGCTGGATGGATGGTAGTAGGGGGCATAGGTGCTGTCAACGAACACTGGCGTGAGCCACTTATATGGCCCAACTGAAAACAAAAACGGCATCGATGCTCTGTTGATGCACTCTGCCCTGGTGTGGCTTTTAGCCAGGCATTTGCTGCAGGCTGTTGGGGTTTGGTTTCGATGATAGATAGCCGCCCTAAATGGTCCTATTTGCAGCGTTTTGGGCAGGGATTTATTTGGGGGTTCTGCAAACACAAAGCGCCGCCGTGTCTTCCAGCGAGTCAACTTGCCGTCTACCCTGTCTCTTTTTTCAGTAATGTTCGAATGTTGAATGACAAAGGCACATTACTAATTATCACCTTAAAGGGAAGGTGTTTGCCTTTCTGATCCACTGTCCTCCCTGACGAGTTTGTCTTTGGGTTGAATACACCCCGTGTTATGAGGGCTATACGGGCATCTAAGGTTTTGGTGTATACACGCCACAGATTTCCAGTTCTTTGTGCACCTTCCACAGTTTCAAAACCACTTGTTTTTTCGGAGGCAGAACAGATTTCTGCCACAGAGTAGCTGACTTCTTCTGCTGCTGGCAACACAGGCTCTCCTAAGTCTACGGCGTTTAGCCTTTGCGCCGTGTTGTCTCGCGTGTGACACGCGAAGTATATATGTAACTTTTCACATCACACATGTACTGAGTGTCAACCAATTAAAGAAAACAAACTTAAGAAGATAAAACTAAACCTCATTAAAAATGGACACAGCACGAAAATAAGAGAAAATATTTTACTGATCACTCCATGTGTCTCAATCCTGGTCGATGATCAGCAGTACACACACACACACACACACACACACACACACACACACACACACACACACACACACACACACACACACACAAATCACCCTGATCACTCGAGAAAAATAATAGAAGGATTCAAATGGGGTTTAGGGACAATAAATATCCCCAATGTTTGCACCAAATGAAACAAATACATTTTCTTGATCACTCCCTGTAGAAATAAGCAGCTGGGTGATGACAGAACGTTGGATTAGTTTCCAACATCGAACAGTACCGGAAGTCGCCTTGTGGTGAGTTTGTGTCAAAGCCTTTGGGGTTGGAGGTTCGCGGAGATGGTTGTTGAAGGGACGTTGTGGTGGTCGCCACCTAGGGTGGGCACCTCACGGCTCCACGACTGAGCTAATACTGTCGTTAGTAGGGGGCTTAGTAGGTGGTGTCCTGCGTATGTTAGCTCAGAACAGACACCACTGAACACCACCAAAGTGACCCAGCAGTAGTACAGAGCCCCTCTGGCTGGTGGCCCCACAGTGGCCTAATATTGATGGGCTCCCTGTGGACTTCTAACCCTGAGGATGAGACATAACAAATCTGGGTATGGCTGTTGCAGGGAGATTGAAATAAGCGGCACGGGAACAGCAGGACAGGGACGTCACCGAAGGTAAGGCAGGGAAAAAAAGAAGAAAAAAAGATCCACAATCAGCACACGACTGTAGCATAAGTGGAGCAAGCTGGTAAGTGGCTCTTCACCCTTAGTGAGTGGGGGATGGGGTAGCCTGGAAAGTTAGAGCGGTGCACATTGTCACTCGTGATCTGCTGACCTGCGTTCGAATCCTGTTCAAAGGGATATTTTCCCTTGGAATTAACATCAGTGCCAACTCTGCTCCTCCCTCCTTGGGATGAGACTATGTTAAAACCTGTTCTCCCTTTCAAAAGAGTAGGCTGTTGCGTGCCATTGGCAACGGATGACAAAATTTACAAAACTACGTACACATGGAGACTGGATGTATTATATATATATATATATATATATATATATATATATATATATATATATATATATATATATCACATGACTGCTTATTCCATTTAAGACAAAATAAAATAAAGAAAGAAAGAAACAAACAAACTAACTAACAAACAAAGAAAAAGAAAGTAAGAAAATAAAAAAACAAAGAAACAAAGAAAAAGTCATTGAGTAGATGAAAGGAGAGGGAGAAGCAAACAAAACTAGAGTAGAATGAACAACAGTACATTCAGGCTAAGATGTAAATGCTTTAAACACCACATAAAACTACATCAGCCTGATTCCAATCTCTTCTTCATCATCATTTAACGCTCAGACAGCAACTACTGTTGTGGGTCAAATGAGCAAAAATGCGTTGGGCTACCGTTATGTGCCTGAAAAATCAGGCCCAGTATACCATACTTCACATGGGAAAATGGCATCTATTGAGTCTTTGTGGAATAGAGGCAGAACAATGGACCAAGTAGAAGGAAGTGACAAAAACAAGCAAGGCAGAAACAAAGAGAACGATAGAAAAAAAGATATTCCTGGCACAGGACTTCTAGAAGATGGGAGTTTGAATGAGATATAAAATGACAGTCCCCCCCCCTCCCCCAGCATCACATTGCAAAAGGGGGTGGAGTAATGAAAGCAGAAATATCCAAACACAACAGAACCTCACCATCTAAACTCATCTTAAGATTTAACAAGGGTCCATTCAGTTAAAAAACAGGCGATGAAGAATTCAACTGAAATAAAGCAAAAATGAAAAACAAAACAAAAAGACATGACAATACACAGTGCCAAAATCAATCTAAGATCAAACAGTTGTAAACATAATCTTTAAACAGACACCTACAAAATCAACTGAAAAATCGCTGCAGATCTAAACATTCCCAAACTCTTCACTTTAATAAATAATAATAATAATAATAATAATAATAATACATGGAATTTATATAGCGCTGTATCTTGTAAAAACAAATCAAAGCGCTTGCACTCGACCCTCACAACAACCAAGCAACCAATGACAATGAATAATTCTAGCAAATTCGAAAGCACACTCACACGCACCCCCCCCCCCCCCCCCCCCCCCCACACACACACACATACTTATAGAGGCTATAAATTTAGGCAGGGTGAAGGGAATTTCAAATGTTGAAGGCAGGGACAAATAGGAAATGAAAACAGAAGGCAAAAATCTCAGGTTTGAAACAAGTGTGTCTTGAGGTTGGATTTAAAAGTGTCATATGTAGGCTTTTGCCGAAGGGAGAGAGGGAGGTCATTCCAGATTGATGGACCAAAAATAGAGAAAGAGCGGCGGCCAACGGTTGATAGGTTGAATCTTGGTATTTTTAAGGATAAGGTATCTGCAGCCGAGCGGAGGGAACGAGAAGGTGTGTACACGTGAAGACATTCACAGAGGTAAGAGGGTGCTGTTTTGTGGAGACATTTATAACAGAGAGTACTGATCTTATAGTTTACTCTCTGTGGCACAGGCAGCCAGTGGAGAGATTGCAAGAGAGGAGTAATGTGCTCAGATTTTTTCTTTCTGAGGACCAGTCGAGCTGCAGAGTTTTGTATGCGTTGGAGGGAGTGGATAGATGATGCTGGCAGACCAGCCAAAAGAGAATTGCAATAGTCCAGACGTGAAAGAATAAGAGAAGTGACTAGTTTGGATGTTGCATCAGTGGACAGGTATTTTCGAATTGCACTAATACGCCGTAGTTGATAGTAGCATGACTGACAGGTCTGGGTGATGAATTTTTGCATGGAGAGTGTGTTGTCAATAACGACTCCTAGATAACGACTCCTAGATACTTTACAGTACTGGATAGAGGGACTGACGTATTGCCGAATTCTATTGAAGTTGTTGTGATAAAAGACAGACACTTCTTGAATGATTCCTAAACTAAACTGATTGAGAGATAAAATCCTGACATTTGCGTCACCAGTCAACCTTTGACGTCTCTCTAATCACATGACATATCCCTGACGTCAAGATAATCAACTGACGTGAGGAAGCAGTCCTTGGTGTTGTTCTAAGCCTGTGGGTTGTCAGTGATAAAGAAGTGACGAGCGAAATGACAGAAAAACAGAAGGTTATGTTGTTAAGAAAATATCCCAGGGGTAGCATTTACCGTTGTACAGATAGCGGTAAAGGAGATAAAAGGGAAAGGATATCTGGACAAAAGCAGAGAACGAGAAATAGAATATACCCTACATCTTTAGTCTAAACTCGTTCTGGTCATTGTTAAAAACGTCGTCATTTATGGATGTAGGCTATAGATCAAAGCCCACATTAAAAGTTCATGTTTGGAAATGTTATGTTGTCTGTCATATGAGTGAAAATACGTTGTGCTACTGCCAAGCACCTGCCTCATGCAAATGACTTCTGTGTGGGAGAAAATTATTATCCTTTATTTCTGTTTTGGAAAAAAGCAGGGGGTTGGACCAAGAAAGACAAAACAGGAGGCAACAGGAAGGCAAGGAACGTGGTAGACACAAAGAGAGAGATGAAAACGAGGAAATTCCCAGCACAGAATTTCCAGACGATGGGATGTTTGTACTGACAGGCCCCTGGGAATCCACAGGGGAAATGGTTACTATCGAAGTGTTTGACAAAGAAGAAGAAGAAAAGAACAAGAACAAGAACAAGAACAAGAAGAACAAGAACAAGAAGAAGAAGAAGAAGAAGAAGAAGAGAAGAAGAAGAAGAAGAAGAAGAAGAAGAAGAAGACATTTTATACTGAGATTGTCTTTCACCATGACAAGCTCTTAGTATAACAACTAGCTCTTTCCTTTAATAAAAAAAAATCCCAATCATCTGAAGTTGGAGTGTGGCTGCCTTGAAAAGAGTCATATATCCAAACTTTTCTTTGAGTGTGTACACAGTTTCTTCTTCATCTTTGTTGAATGCTCAGATAGCAAATTCGGAGGCCCTGACAAATGTCATGGTATGCTGAAGGCCCTCCAGGTGGATGAGATAGCGCGCCTTTCTAGAAAGCGATAAGTCTTGATCGGAGTGTGCGGTGGTTCGAATCCCGTTTGGGCCCCAAACGTATCCCCCGGCCCCATCCATTAGACCATGATCAGTGGTCTGGGTGCTATTCTTTGGGATGAGACGATAAACCGAGGTCCTGTGTGTTACACATCATTATTTAGCGCACATTAAAGAACCCAAGTAGAAAAAAGCCACTCTGATAGGAAAACAAATAGTGTATATTTTGGGTGACAATCCCCCCTCCCCCCACCCAGGGTGTTAAGCTTGGTAACGTGTGACAACAACTACAATACAACAACTAGCAGTGATAACAATAATAACAATAATAACAACAACAACAGCAGCAGCAATAATAACATCAACCAGTGCCCAAAACTACTCTGCCACCTTCTTAGTCTGATATCAAACAGTTGTAAACTGAAGCTCTTAACCAACGCCTACACACTGCACTGAAAGTCACACAGCTCCACACTTCACATTCCAAACTCGTCTCCTGTTGACTCACCATCCCCTATCTAGATCAACGAGAGAGAGAGAGAGAGAAGAGAGAGAGAGAGAGAGAGAGAGAGAGAGAGAGAGAGAGAGAGAGGAGAGAGAGAGAGAGAGAGAGAGAGAGAGAGAGAGAGAGAGAGAAGAGCACAGTAAAAGTTACAATAATGGAATGAAGTAAGAAAATACATACACAAGATAAACTGTCTTCTTCAAGCACCCTATAATGTGATATGTTAACATCCAACAGCTGTTAAATTGTCATTAAACGTGCTTTTGCATTGCCTTGGGAAGAAAGTTATGCACACACACACACACACACACACACACACACACACACACACACACACACACACACACACACACACTGTTACAAAACAGATAGCTTTAAACCTTCTACAACAGTTCCAATCTCATTTCAAAATAAAACAATCCACATCAGCCTAAGTAAAAACAAAAACAACAACAACAACAAAACCACACGGAAAAAAACCCAAACAAAATCAACGGCCTGAATTTTGAATACCAAATAAAAAAAGTTTTAAACAATTTTAAAACCAAGCAGTACAAATGTTCATCTTGAGATCAGTTTCAAGTTTCATCTGAAAAAGGAGACAGCTCTGAAGCCAACTTGACAAAAGATGGCAAAAACGTGACAATATCAAAGCAATTCAAAGTTAGGTATGGGCAGTTTAAAATGTCAATTTGAACTCAGACAGCTCTAAACCTAACCAAAAGTTCAGACAGTTCACAATTTTGCATACGTGTAGAAAATTTCAAATTTAGTTTAAACAGTTACAATTGCCACGTACATTTCGTGTCTGGAAAATCAGTTTGATAAGATTAGATTAGAGAAGCTAAAACTTAACCCTGAAGTAGAAAGGCTCAAATTATAGGTAGAATGAAGCAGTTAAACAAACAACTCAAAGTCACACTGCTCGAGTTTAAATGTAGAGTCAGACAGGTGAAAATTCAAATGAAATTGGAACAGATGTACACTAACTTTTAAGCAAAACTCCCTTTAAATCCTTTTGAATTACATAGCTCCAAACGCAGGTTAAAAGTTCACACCGCTCAAAACGCATGTTCCTTCATTCTCACCCGTCCCATAGTCTGGTCATTCCTTGAGACATCACTTAGCTTGGTAGCAACCGGCTTCCTCCACTTTTTACAGTTCTCAGCTTTCCACTCAAGGCCAGTCCACTCTCTGAAGTCTCGTCATCGTTTTCTCTTTCTTCCTCTTCGTGATTCTTCACGTGCTGTTTCATGTAGGACAGTCTTGGCCAGTTCAGGTGTTCGTGTGAACATGTCCATATCATTTCAGTTTGCATCTTCTTAAAATAAACAAACTGACGTCAGGAGCTCATTGTATGTCTTATAGTGTTTTCAATTCTGGTTTTCACTTCTTTGTTGGTCATGTGATCTCTGCACGAGATACCGAGAAGTTCACGAAAGCATCTCATCTCTATTTCCTGTATCCTTCTTTCAATGTCTTATGGTCCATGTTTAAAATCCATACAACAATCAGACATCACTTTTCTTTAATGAAAACCACACAAATAACTGTTTCACACTTCTAAGCTCAACGTACCGTCAAACAGCTTTAAAATTGACAGTCAAATAGTTTCGAACTTACAAACAAATACTTCCGAACTTAGAATCAAAGACAGTTCCCAACTTAACAATCAAAAGTTCTTAACCTACAGTCAAACAGTTCCGAACTTACAGTTTAACAGCTCCGAAGTTACAGTTAAACAGTTCCCAACGTACAGTCAAACAGTTCCCAACTTACTGACAGTCATGAACTACACTCATCCTCCATCTCAATCTGAAAAGAAAAGATAGCCGTGCTTTTTAAAACTTCCATTGTCAGTAAGTCCTACACGTCTTTCTAATTTAGCCGTAGCCGTGACGTCCAAGTAACTGAGTGACGTCTAAAGTATGCAGGCTGTTTTCTTTGATGGAGTGAGTGGGTATTTTTATTTTTTAGTTAACTTATTCTTTTATTTCGAGGATAATGTAATAAGCACCCATGTGATTTTTTCCAGTCTCCGTGTGTATGCAGTTTTGTCAATTGTATCATCCATTCCCACCAGCACACAGTGGCCTACTCTTCCTAAAAGTGGAACGGGTTTAAACGTGTGCGCAAAATGCTTTGCGTGCGTTTGCACCCGAGTCAAAGACAGAAGCAAGGATGTGGCAGATATATCAATGGTGTGTTTTAGGATTAGGAAAGGAGGAGAGGTGAAGAGAAACATGCTCCACGGGGGAAAAAATCAGAGATGAAGACTTAAAATATTCGTATAATCAGATTCTTTTTCGCTTTGTAGTTGTGATTGTATTAACGTCTCAGCGGGGATTTCTAATATTCTTTCAGTCTTTCTCCATTGCTAACAAGTTTTTCAGAGTGTATGGGTGTGTGTGTGTGAGTGTGTATGTGTGTGTGTGAGTGTATGCTTGTGTGTGTATGTGTGTGTGAGAGTGTGTTTGTGTGTCTGTGTGTGTGTGTCTGTGGGTGTGTGTGTCTGTGTGTCTGTGGGTGTGTCTGTGCGTGAGTGAGTGTGTGTGTGTGTAAAACATTATCCGATTGAAAAAAAATGTTATGCCTATTTTTTTTTTGAAACATCTAGGATGTTTTATGTTTTTTTTCTTGTTTTTTTAAAATTATAATTTTATTGGTAGTATGTCTCCCCCCCCCCCCTTCCAATAAGGATGCTAGTTTTAAAAAAAAATTCCCTTTTATTCAAATGTATGATTTATATCACATGTATAACTTTTGCATCTTCACTAGAGCATTGTACTGAAATAATGTCATTGCCCTATTTTGATTTAGCACTCCTCCAACTTCCATTTAAGTCATGATTTGCTGTTGCTCCATAATTATTTGTAATATCACGAATAGTTTTAAGGCCCTGTTCTTTCCATGTTTGAAAATTCAGAACTTTATGTTTGTACTTAATGAGTCTGTTATTGAACAGTTGTTGCTCCCCAATATGTTCCGCTTGTACATCGTTTGGTGAGACTTTCGATGTGTTATCCAAATACGTCGCAAACCTTCTCTCCAAAAAAGTGTTCTGAATTAATGAAGGATCTATCAATTCTTTACTGTAACAGTTAACTTGGAATAAATTGTTTCCTGTTGCAATTTTACAAAAATGCCAAAGATGGATTGTGGACCACTTGCTTGTCCTTTTATTAAATAAGCTACCGATCCATTGCAAATAAAATATGTTCTGCATTTCAATCATATCAATCATGTTTAGTCCACCATGTTCATAATCAGATTGTATTACTTTTCCCTTTATTTTTTCAAAAGCATGCCTGTTACTGTGTTTTCTTTGCTATAAAAACTTGTATAAAACTGTGTTTATGTTTGTGAGAATGTGTTTTGGAAGCCCAACTGATTGCATAATGAAAGTAAGCTGACTAATTAGGAACGTCTTGATGACTACAACTTTACCATGGATGCTAAGGTCTTATTTGCTCCATTCTTTTATCATACCAGTTACATTGTTAAGTCTGCTTTTCCAGTTGTCCTCTATCTCGATAGCCATTTTGTTCCTTTCAAAAATTACTTCTAGGATTTTCATTCTGTCTACAGTTGTAAAGGGCATGTTTTGTTCGTTATAGCAGCTATTGCCTAGTGCTAATAATTTTGCTTTTTGTGTATTAAGCTTTAAGCCTGAGAATTGTGCAAACTGCTCTAAAATTGTTCTTGCAATGAGAATATTCTTATAGTCTTGCAAAAACAAGGTAGTATCATCTGCCAGTTGTTGTATCTTGATGATTTTTGGAATTCCATTATTTGTGTCTGGTAGCTGCACACCAGCTTTATTGCTGTTCCGTACTTTGATAGCCAACAATTCGACAGCTAGAACAAATGCTAGCGGTGAAAAGGGGCAGCCTTGTCTAATGCCACAGTTTATGTTGAAACTTTCCGATATCCACCCTCCATAATTGATACGACTTGCAGCATTTTTCATGATTATTTCTACCCATCTTTTGAAGTCAGGTCCAAAACCAAACATGTCAAATGCATAATTCAGAAATGATTTTGATATCGAGTCAAATGCCTTGGTATAATCAATAGCTAGTAGGTATCCTGCCTTGCCAGTTTTGTTTAAGTAATTAACGGCATCATCGGTTGTCCGTACAACAGTGGCTATGTTCCTACCCTTAATGTATCCCACTTGGTCCTCATTCACTAATATGTTTATGACTTTGCCTAGTCTAGTTCCTAAAGCTTTTGCCCGGATTTTATAATCAGTATTTGTCATTGTTATGGGTCTCCAGTTGGTAAGGCTTTCTCTGTCAAGTTCTTTACCCTTATGAATGAGTGTTATGATACCCTGATATTGCGTATAAGACAGCTCTCCTTTGTGGAATGATTCATTGAAGGAAGCTGTGACTGAATCTTGTAATTTTAGCCAGAAGAATTTCATTAACTCAATGGTGATTCCGTCCATTCCTAGAGCTGATCCATTTTTCATGTTAGCCAATGCCTGTGATGCCTCATGTACAGATACAAGGCCTTCACATACCCCAGAGTCTGTGTCATTAAGGCATGGAAATCCAATGCCATTCATAAATTCTTTTGTGGCCTCTACCACATTTTCAGTGTCTGTTTTTTGATCATACAGATCTTTATAAAAGGACACATGTTGAGCCATTAGTTCAGTATAGTTAGTGATTCTGTGACCTGAAGCAGTTACAAGGCTAGTCATTACATTTTTCTTTCTTCTTATTTTTTCTAAATTACATAAATATTTTGTATTTTTCTCTCCTTCTTCGATCCACTTTATTCTTGATCTGACCTGAGCTCCTTTAGCATTGTGCATGTCTAAAATTTCTAGCTTTTGTTTAACTTTATGTAGTTCTTTTTGTAAACTGCTGTTCTTAGGGTCTTTGCCAATACTGGTCTCGATCTCATTTAACATGGCTTGCAGTTCTGCTTTTTCATTTCTTCTACGACATGCCAAACGTCTTCCGAAGTTAATGCAGAAATTTCGAATTTCTGCTTTCACTAATTCCCATCTGTTAACTGCATCTGCATCCTGGCTTTTTAGTGCATGGTCTAGCAGACTATTCATGTCGTGTACAAACTCTTTATTTTTAAGGAAGCTATTGTTAAATTTCCAGTAACCTGGTCCTCTTGTGAAATTACTGCTTTCTAGTTCAAGAACAACAGCTTTATGGTCAGAGTTAGAAATAGAATAGTGCTCACAAGAGGAGCATAAGGATAAAATTTCATCAGATATGATACAGTAGTCCAGCCTGCGTGCTATGAATGGGTTAATCCTGTTCCATGTAAAGTCTTTTTCATGTGGATGGAAAGATCTCCAGACATCTGTGCCATTGAGTTCTTGCAGTAAGGTTTGAAAGGCATTAACCTCAGCTGTATTGTGTGGATTGCCAGAGATAACATCTTGCCTATTGTTTATTGCAAAGTTGAAGTCTCCACATAGGATAACGTTATTAGCCTGTGCATTTTCTAGTTTTATATGCATTCCTTGAAAAAATTCTCTTTTTTCCAAGGAAGGGTTAGGAGCATATATATTTACAATATGTATTCCTATTCCATCATATTCTCTTTTTTTTGTTATCATACGATCTGTGGCTGTTACCTGTTCAATTTCATCTGTAAAATGTTTTGAAATAAGAGTAACTTGACCTTTACTATGGGCTGTGCCTTCCTGGATATAAATTCTACCTCCCCATTCCTTTCCCAAAAATACCCTGTCTATGGTTAAGATATGGGTTTCCTGTAGACAAACAACATCAAATCTTTGTGATTTAAAGTAATCAAATTGGGTTTTTCGCTTCCATTTGTTTTTTAATCCCCTACAGTTTAACGAGCATATTCTAAGTTTATTCATGGCTAACTGAAATTATATATTTCAGCTACATCAATCAGAACTATATCAAACGAACAAACAAAATTAAATAAACACACACAGAGAGTCGCATGTGCGCACACACACACACGCGCGCGCACACACACACACACACACACATACAAACATGCACGCACACACATACACACACACACACACACACACGCACGCACGCACGCATGCACGCACGCACGCGCACACACACACACACACACACACATACACACACAAACACGCACACACACGCACACACACACACACACACACACACACACACACACACACACACAAACACGCACACACACACAAACACGCACGCACACACACACACACACACAGATCAGGGGATGGAGGGGAGGGTGCAGATGGACTAGCTCCATGGGCGGAAATCATTGTTCACGATCAGACACATGGTCAGACATCCTGTTATCTTCCCTGTCAACATATCTGGGTTCACGTCTAGCTTGTTTTCCCGTGATGGCTGGAGGACTGTCTTGGTCCCCGGAGCGGCGTCTTTTGGGGGTCTCTGACCGACGTCGTTGATGCTCATTGCGGGCGGCCAGACTGGGTGCAGGGTTGTCTGCTTTTTGTTGCTGCCCGTCCTCTTTCTACAACAGGCCTGTCTCTTTTTGGGGGGCCAAAGCTTTTCCTGTCATCTTTGCCGTTCACTTTTCTTTTTCCTCCTAATGTTTCTCTAGCTCCTGTGTCATGCTTCACAGGAGAGCCAGAGATCGAAGTCTTTTTTCTTGGTGGAGTCTGATGCGTGTCCGGATTTTCAGGTTTCTCTTCAACAGTAGGTGTGGGTCTTTCCCTGCAAAAGGAGTCTTTTCGGACAGCACAGGTCGGGTCTCCTTCCTTGTGACCGGACTGTTTGCATGCCCGACACACCGCCTCGTTTAGACACACCGACACATGATGGTTAGGCTGGAGACAGTTAGAGCAAACCACTGGTTTCTGCACACTCTTTTGCTCCTTGTGATAGACGGTTGCGGTGAAAAGACCCACCTTGAGACTTTTTTCGAGAGGGGTTGTGGGGACTGTCACAAAGACGAATCTTCTCCCGGTTTCGAATCGTGTAAGTTTTCCATCTACATCTCTGTAGCGCTCCTGTTTGATTTCTGAGCGTAGTTCGCATCCCACCTTCACCAGAAAATGTTCTATTTCGCTGTTGGCAACTGACAGGGGAATATCAGCTACCCAAACTTTGGTGGCAAGTTTCTCTTCCCTCGATCCATCATGCAGAATGTAGGGGTTGGTATCTGATACCTGCAAGAGACAGTCACGCAGAATGTAGGGGCTGGTATCTGATATCTGCAAGAGACAGTCACGTACAGTCATACCTTTGACCAGTAGCTCGTTCCTTGCTTGTTTTGTAGCTGGATAAATCCGCCAGAGGCCACGGATGTTTTGTGCGCCGACCACCGTACCATGGCCTGCCGACCGTTCTGCTGCCAAACACAGCTCCAGTCCTGTCACGCGACTTTGGTGGGAATTGGGAACGTCCTTGTTCTTTACAAATACCGGCTGCGTGGACGACATTGTTTTAACGAGAAATAATCAAGAAGGACAGAAAGCTTGAAAAGAAGCGCAGGAAAGGAAACAAAACGACCAACCAAATAGATAAAAAGAATGCCAGGAAAAATAAAAGATGAAAGATGGAGAAAAAAAAAAGAACACAACAAAACAGAAGCAAAACTAAGAATACACAGATAGACTGAAACAGGTAAACAGCTGCTCAAGTCAAATGTGTCGAAAAACTCCAAGTGGCTGGGTTGTATGAACTTCGGTAACAAGAGCGCTCAGAATCCGTGACCGCACGCCACGGCTGCCACTCACCGAATCACTTATCATCTTCCTGGACTTTCCATCTGACCAGGTTCACTGGTGAAGGCAGAACGTCATGGGTGGATCTGAGAAGAAAGCTAAGTCTTGACATGTTCCACTTCCAGATCTCACTCCAGCAAAGTATTTGAATTAAATTTTGACTTTCGGAAGACAATCATCATCCTCATCCTCATCATTTATTATTTTTATTGTTGTTGTTGTTGTTGTTGTTGTTATATTATATTATTATTATTAATTAATATATTATTATTATTATTTATATATCGATATTATTATTATATTATTATTATTATTATTATTATTATTATTATTATTATTATATTATCGTTGTTGCTGTTATTAAATATCATGTTAAATATCATTATTGTCATGAAAGTGTCTTTTCTGCTCATCACCATGATTATAGCTAGTGTTTTGGTAGGTGACATTTTTGTTGTTATAGAAGATTAGAATGTCAATCTGCTCAAAAGAAAATTTACAACAGTTTAGAAAAACCAATGTAACACAAAATAACTTTCTCTTAATACAATCTACACACCACACACACACACACACACACACACACACACACACACACACACACAACACACACACACACGCACGCACACGCACGCACGCACGCATAAGATCAAACAGCTGTCAAGTTAATCTCCCAACAGACACCTACACACTCTACTGAAAGCCACACAGCTAGCCTCAGACTCAACCCTCCAAACTCTTCACCTGTTAACTCAACCCCTGAGCTAAACTGATCTAGATAGAAAAGCCTAACATTTGCATCACCAGTCACCCCTTAACGTCTATCTAATCACATGACGTAGCTCTGACGTAAAGATAATCAACTGACGTGATGAAGCAGTCCTTGGTGTTTGTTAGAAGCCTGCAGATTGTCAGTGATAAAGAATTGACAGGCAAAGTGAGAAAATAACAGAAGCTCATATCGTTAACAAAATACTTTAGGGGTAGAATTTGCCACAGTACAGAGGTAAGTGACAATGAGGACATTTTGGAAAAGAAAAAAAAAAGTAGATCTGTAGTTTGGAGAATGAAGGATCTAAGGTTTGGGACAATAACTTATGAAGGTTTGGACATTAAATGGTATGTGGTTTTTGGACATTGAGTGATCTGTATTTAAATAATCTGTGGTGTTGGACATTGAGTGACCTGTATTTAATGATAACTGGTGTTGGACATTGAGTGATCTGTATCAAATAATCTGTGGTGTTGGACAAACAATGATTTGGTTTTGGACAATGAATGATCTGTGATTTGTACAATGAATGATCTGTATCAAATAATCGGTGGTTGTGTAGAGTGACGATCTGTATTAAGTAATCTCTCGTTTTCGACAGTGAATGATCTGCATTAAGGAACCTGTTGTTTTGGAGATTAAATGGTATGTTGTTTGATCTGTGGTTTGAACAATGAATGATATGTGGTTTGGACAATGCATGATCTGTGGTTTTGACAATAGGTGATCTGTAGTTTGGACAATAGCTGATCTGTGGTTTGGACAATACCTGATATGTGGTTTGGACAATAGCTGATCTGTGGTTTGGACAATAGCTGATCTGTGGTTTACACAATGAATAATCTGTGGTGTGAACAATGAATAATGTGGTTTAGACAATAGCTGATGCGTGGTTTGGACAATAGTTGATCTGTGGTTTACACAATAGCTGATCTGTGGTTTGGACAATAGCTGATCTGTGGTTTAGACAATAGCTGATGTGTAGTTTACACAATGAATAATCTGTGGTTTAGACAATAGCTGATGTGTGGTTTAGACAATAGCTGATGTGTGGTTTAGACAATAGCTGATCTGTGGTTTAGACAATAGCTGATCTGTGGTTTACACAATGAATAATCTGTGGTTTAGACAATAGCTGATCTGTGGTTTACACAATAGCTGATGTGTGGTTTACACAATGATACGGGTTGCAATAGTGATCTGTGGTTTAGACAATAGCTGATCTGTGGTTTAGACAATAGCTGATCTGTGGTTTAGACAATAGTTGATCTGTGGTTTAGACAATAGCTGATCTGTGGTTTAGACAATAGCTGATCTGTGGTTTAGACAATAGTTGATCTGTAGTTTGAACAATAGCTGATGTGTGGTTTAGACAATAGCTGATGTGTGGTTTAGACAATAGCTGATCTGTGGTTTAGACAATAGCTGATCTGTGGTTTACACAATGAATAATCTGTGGTTTAGACAATAGTTGATCTGTGGTTTAGACAATAGCTGATGTGTGGTTTAGACAATAGCTGATCTGTGATTCACACAATGAATAATCTGTGGTTTAGACAATTACTGATCTGTGGTTTAGACAATAGCTGATCTGTGGTTTACACAATGAATAATCTGTCGTTTAGACAATAGCTGATCTGTGGTTTACACAATAGCTGATGTGTGGTTTAGACAATGAATAATCTGTGGTTTAGACAATAGCTGATCTGTGGTTTAGACAATAGCTGATCTGTGGTTTAGACAATAGTTGATCTGTGGTTTAGACAATAGCTGATCTGGGGTTTAGACAATAGCTGATCTGTGGTTTAGACAATAGTTGATCTGTAGTTTGAACAATAGCTGATGTGTGGTTTAGACAATAGCTGATGTGTGGTTTAGACAATAGCTGATCTGTGGTTTAGACAATAGCTGATCTGTGTTTTACACAATGAATAATCTGTGGTTTAGACAATAGTTGATCTGTGGTTTAGACAATAGCTGATGTGTGGTTTAGACAATAGCTGATCTGTGATTCACACAATGAATAATCTGTGGTTTAGACAATTACTGATCTGTGGTTTAGACAATAGCTGATCTGTGGTTTACACAATGAATAATCTGTGGTTTAGACAATAGCTGATCTGTGGTTTACACAATAGCTGATGTGTGGTTTAGACAATGAATAATCTGTGGTTTAGACAATAGCTGATCTGTGGTTTACACAATAGCTGATGTGTGGTTTAGATAATAGTTGATCTGTGGTTTAGACAATAGCTGATCTGTGGTTTAGAGAATACCTGATCTGTGGTTTACACAATAGCTGATCTGTGGTTTAGACAATAGCTGATGTGTAGTTTAGACAATAGCTGATCTGTGGTTTAGACAATAGCTGATCTGTGGTTTACACAATGAATAATCTGTGGTGTAGACAATAGCTGATCTGTGGTTTAGACAATAGCTGATGTGTGGTTTAGACAATAGCTGATCTGTGGTTTACACAATGAATAATCTGTGGTTTAGACAATAGCTGATCTGTGGTTTAGACAATAGCTGATCTGTGGTTTAGACAATAGCTGATCTGTGGTTTAGACAATAGCTGATGTTTGATTTACACAATGAATAAACTGTGGTTTAGATAATAGCTGATCTGTGGTTTAGACAATTGCTGATGTGTGGTTTAGACAATAGCTGATGTGTGGTTTAGACAATAGCTGACGTGTGGTTTAGACAATAGCTGATCTGTGGTTTACACAATGAATAATCTGTGGTTTAGACAATAGCTGATCTGTGGCTTAGACAATAGCTGATGTGTGGTTTAGACAATAGCTGATCTGTGGCTTAGACAATAGCTGATCTGTGGTTTAGACAATAGTCGATCTGTGGTTTAGACAATAGTTGATATGTGGTTTAGACAATAGTCGATCTGTGGTTTAGACAATAGTTGATCTGTGGTTTGAACCATGAACAAAAAAGCAGGACAGTGTTGATGGAGTGCCTTGAAGAGAAGTAAAGATGTGGCACAGTTAAAAGAGAGAGAGAGAGAAGGAGAGGAGAGAGAGAGAGAGAGAGAGAGAGAGAGAGAGAGAGAGAGAGAGAGAGAGAGAGAGAGAACAGACTAAAAAATACATAGAACAAGAACTAAAATGTTCTTCCCTTGTTTTATTTTGAACAGGTATCTCCTTTCCTCCATCGATCTCCCAGAGAATGAATAGTTTCAGCAGTGTTGGGGATGTAAGCAAAGGTTTTCTCTCTTTTTGTTCAAGCAGTGCTTAATCCAGATGATGACTGTTTTACGTTCTATTTTGCTTGTGGGTTATTTTCGTGGTGTTTTATTTCTGTTTGTATAATATAATTATGTATGATGCATTTGTGTATGTAGGTATGATATGTATATATGTATATATCATATATACATATTATACACACACGTGTCTGTGTGTGTCCATGTGTGCGTGCGTGCGTGTGTGTGTGGTTCTGGGTTCGTACCCAGCCTCGCCCTTTCTTCCCAGTTTGACGAAAAAATAGAACCGAATGTCGAAGTCATTCGGATGAGACTATAAACCGAGGTCCCGTGTGCAAACGGACGCAAAACATCTTGCGCACAGTAAAACCCCGTTCCGCCGTTCGGAAGAGCAGGCCATCGTGTGCCGGTAGGAGTGGATAACAAAATTATGTAGGCCTATATAAAAAACCAGCATGCACACAGGTGTCGTATTTAGACACCATCCCTGAGGAAAAATCGGGGAGTTGGAGTTCCAGGGCGGCTCCGGGCTGTATATGGCAACATTCTGGTGGCTCCTGCTACGGTACTGGAACCATTCGTATCGGTCATTGCCTTTCCAATGGATCATTCCAGTGGCGTGGAGAGGGGGGGAGGGGAGTCTGCTGCATGGGTAAAAGTTGGCACCACACTTGCTTACCCAGGCTTTGTACTCTAAAGACTAGAGCGCAACTCCATAGTCTTCTGAGACTGATGGGTGCCTACTGCTACTACTGCTGCTATATATAGACATGGATGGATGGGTGGAAGAATGGATGGATCCATTAATTTGCTTATAATTATATTCAAGTAACTATGTTTATATCAATCTGCTTATCTACTTTTTGATTGAATTGTTTGTGTTTATTTTTTATGGTATGTGCTCTTCGCTTATGCTTTTGTTTACAATCATGAATACATGACTGTGTCAAATCAGATCAAACCAATTAATTGTGCTGCACAGTAGACATTTCGCAAGCAAGCGCGCGTGTGTGTTGTGTGTTTGTGTGCGCGCGTGTGTATAATTATGTGTTTGTGTAACATGTTTTTTCATTTTACTTTAAGTGATAGAAAATAAATGTGTGTGTGCACTCGCGCGTGCACGCATGTGCACACACGCTCGCGTGCACTGGCCGTGTGTGTGTATGCGCGTGCATGTGTCTGTCCGCCTCTGTGTGTGTGTGTGTGTGTGTGTGTGTGTGTGTGTGTGTGTGTGTGTGTGTGTGTACACGAGACACCTGATATTAAAAAAAAAACCCTTCACTCACACAAAAGTCTCCTCCTATGTGTAACTGTGTGTCTCATTATGTGTGTGACATTTCACATTGAGATGGTTAAAACAGGGTATAATATTCTGGGTTACCCCCTGTGTGTTAGATTGATTGACAAGAAGAACAACAACAACACAGCAACAATAACGTATTAGCTAACCAGCTAACAAAAGTAAACGTTGTTTTCTATCTTTCTGTCGAGTATTTCATCCCATCTCAGACTCTGTTCGGTCCTATCCTTTTCTTTCCTTATCGTAACAAATTCTACCCCCCAAAGTTTTCTTCACAACATGGCTTCTGTTATTCCCTCACCCTGTCTGTCACTTCTCCATTATCATGTGTTGCCCACTTGCTTAGAACAACAATAGGAAAGGACTGCTTCACTATGTCATTCAGTTAGCTTGACGTTCACGGCTACGTCATTAGATTTAGAAAGACGTGTAGGACTTACCCCGTGACGCAAATAGAACTCTCAGATCTTACTTTTCTATCAGGTGTAGCTGGGGGAAGGAGTCAACCAGTGAAGAGTGTGCTGAGTTTGGAACTGTGTGACTTGTATTGCATTGTGTTGTATTGTGTTGTATTGTGTTGTATTGCATTGTGTTGTACTTCTACTGAATTTATATTGTATGGTGGGAGAGGGGGAAAAGATAGCTTAATGGTTGGAGGGTTGCTTGCACTTATGGTGGAGGGGTTGGGATCGAGAGATCACAGAGGCGCTTGCTTCAGGGGATTTTACCCTGGAGTTTCACATCAGTACTGACTGCACTCCCCAAAAGTCCTTTGGATAAGACTATAAACCGAGGTCCCCTGCGTGAACGCACTCAAAACATCTTGTGCAGGCGTTAAAAATCAATTCCCCCTTTTGGAATGGTAGGCCCAGTTTTGCTTGTAGGAGCAGTGTGCATGTGTCGTGTTTTTAGGCACATTCCTTGAAGTCTGAATGTGGCTACCTCAATGGTAGGTTAAAAAACGGGCCGCATATGCAAAATCTAACCAATGGCGAACCTCGGAGCTCTAGCCGAGTAACGAAAAAACAAGTATTGCATTGTACACCTCTCACAGTCTCTTCAAATTTAAAGGTAAAGGTGTCCCATAACCTAAGCGATCGTAGGTGAGTGAGGCATCAGAGACCTCACATTCTCTAGGGTCCAGCATATTGAGGGCGGCGCCCATCTCCTCTCCCTCGCTGCTTTACCTTCCCTGACTCTAAAGATTCACCCATTTACAGCTGGGTGAACTGGGAGGACTGTACTGAAGCCAAGGCGCGCAAACGGTCACCCATCCAACTGGTAACCACGTTCGACAGTGCTTAACTTGACTTGGGAAAAGCCAGCACACTGACCTCAAATTTATCTGTGTAAAATTCGGGCTGCTCTCCTTTTAGTAGATAGAGTACATCGGCACAAGACAAGCGCCGCGTGTACTTTTTATGTTTCTATCTTCGTGTCAGAGACATGATAGTTCAGTGGTCAGAGCACTCGCTTTCCCCAAGCCAATGTTAAGCATCATCAAGCGTTGTTACAGATGGGTGACCGTTCGCGTGCCTTGGCTTCAAGTACGGCCCTCCAGTTCACCCAGCTGTAAATGGGTACCTGCCCTCTTTAGGGTCAGGGAAGATAAAACAGTGATGAAGAGGAGATGGGCGCCGCCCTCAAGATGCTGGCCCCTGGAAAAGCTGAGGTCTCTGATGCCTTGTTACCCTATGACCACATAGATTATGGGACAACTTTACCTTTTTTCTCAGAGAATACTATTCAGTATTTGTGCATTCCCCACCTTAACACTCTAGAGTCACCCAGAATTAACCAAAGCGAAGTCTGTCTCGGTCAAATGTATTGAACCTATGTTATAATTTACTTATATTTGTTAACAGATACAGCGGAGTTACAAAATTATTCAAGATCGTTAATTCATTGTCATAATCTTTATATATTTTTGAATGTTAGTCGACTTGCTGATATAATATTTAATGATGATATATTTATTTGTTATTCTTGCTGATTTTTATTCTCGTATACAGTTAATGACAAGAATGAAGTTTTTCAATATGTACACTGATATCAAAACGGAAAAGAAAATAATAATGCATCAAAATGCTGTGCACATTTTTGTAAAATGCTTCTAAAATGTGCAGTTGTTGGCCAAATTTTAAAATTGATATGTCAATGTGTTCAGAAAAAAACATTTTAAAAAAATATAATGTAACCAGGTGGTTTTGTGTAGCTCTTATGTGTGAGAGCTTGTTGGGTATCTGCTGCCGGCGCAGTGCTGTCTTTGCAGTCCGCATGGTGTGTATATATTTAGGGGGGGGGGGGGGGGGGGTCAGTGTGGCTAGTTAGACTGGAGGAGAGACTGGTAGACTGGTAGGAGTGCAGAATAGGCCTAGTAGGCCTAGGGTCCAGCAGAGCTAGGAGGAGCAGAGAGGTGGCCAAATAAAGACCAATGCCCAGCTGCTGTCTTCACCTGAGTCTTTATTTGTCTGGTTGACTGTTCATTGTTCCTCTACTTTCCCTATCCTACCTTTCACCTTGCTATTAGGCTCATCACAATAACATTTTTTTAAACATTTGAAGATATTTTATTTTTATGACCTTTGACCCCTGTTGCTAAAAATAGAAACAGCATTTTCAGCATTTTCATCATTCTCAAAGAACAAAAAATCCAAGTTATTAAATTCATGTTCAAAGTTTGAAGTTAATTAGACAAAATAATCAATTCTCTTTCATTTAAAACAAATTTCACTCAAAAGTCTCAACAGTTACATGCTAAGGCACTCTGAAAATGTATATAACCAAATTTCCAAAATGATCACTTTAACTCACAGCAGTGATCTATGACTCAACAGCCTTAGAACTATTTTCCAAGAGAACCCAAAAGTTTGCATTCTAAACATTTATATAACATTACAAGAAAATTTTTAAAAAGAACATGTTGTCACAAACTTCATGTAGTTTCTTTTTTATGAATATAATTCCTAATACTGTCACTAAAATTAGACCAGTTACTCCCATCAGCACAAATCACCTTATTTCACAGTGGATGCAGTACCTTTGGTTCTCCAGATTTACAAATGATTATGTCTTGCACACTTTTTTCTCTCTTTTGGGGCATGTTCTATTAAAGATAGATAAGTAAAAGATAGACCATAGGGCATCCATAGGAATGAAGTAGCAAAATACCAATCCTTTTTTTTTTTGTCTGAAGTTATCACCCTGCCACCCTGTTTCCCTCACTGTTGTAATAAACAAAATTGAACTGTTTCAGATTGTGTTAGTGAATACATGGACAGAAAGGTGGCCTCCCCACTTTCACTCAGCTAACCCATATGTAAACTAAAAAAGACAATTTCTGCTATCCACAAAGCACAGGTAGTAGCCACAAGTGACACACATGACAGGTGTTTTTTGTTCTTACTTTTTTTTTCTTTTTTTTTTTTTACTGCATAGCATTTTTCCTTTCTTTTGTTTTTACTGGGACTAGAATGTTTGGTAAATAAAGCATTGACAGATGCTTGCGAACTTTTTCATATTCACCCATACCTACACACTGAATAATCAGTTCTTCAGTAAAGTCCAACTGGCCATACCTATCATGTCTCTGCAATTTTGGATGTTTTTTCCTAAAATCTTGAAATTAAAGAAAAGTGTTTACCTCTGCAATGTCAATGTTTTTTTGTTGTTTTTTAAACAGCGTTTTCCACCATTTGTTAGTTTTGCACAGTGTGTTGTATTTGCTGATTAGCTGATCACTTTTATCCACCCCTCCAATATTTTCATTATAATCTTTGACTAGTTTTGGTGGCCTGACATTCATTTTTTTAAACTGCCCCTGAACTTTTGATCTGTGCTGAACAAAACCAGACCTATTAGCTGTTTGAATGGATGACAGAAATGAAAATTTCTGTTTTGTTGTCTCTCTGTTGCATAGAAAGTATGACCCCCTCCCTCACCCAACAAAAATAATTGAAAAAAGTCCACTGGCCACAAACTCCATGTCAGCTGAGTTTTCACATCATCCAGGTAAACACCAGGGGACAGGTGGGTACAAAGGAAGGTTGATGGTTTTGTGATCCCAGGTTCTCCGTTTTTTATTCCTGAAACACAAAGTAAAAATAATTTTGTTTGTTTTGGTTTGGTTTTGGTTGTTTTTTTGTGTTTTTTTTGTAAGCTGAAAGAAATATTCATAATAGATAAAGCTCAAGAACATCAGTTATATAGGAAGAACAATTATGCTTGCATGACCAGTGGTTCACACACACACACCACACACACACACACACACACACACACACACACACACACACAAACACACCACACACACACACACACACACACACACACACACACACAGAGTCACATTTGTCATGTACCTAACTATACTATCACACTCACACCACACACACATACACTAACACACACACACACACACACACACACACACACACACCACACACACCACCACCACACCACCACCACCCACCAGGGAGACGGGATAGCCTAGTGGTCAGAACATTGCCCTTGCAATTTGACCACCCGATTCCCATTCGAGGGGGGTTTTCCCCTGGAGTTAACATCAGTGCTGACTCCACTCTCCCCAAAAGTCTTTCGGATGAGACTGTAAACCGAGGCCCCTGTACGACAGCACACAGAACACTTAAATCCTGTTAAATCCTGTTCCGCTATTCGTAACAGTAGGCCATTGTGTGCCGGTTGGAACAGATGACAAGATTTACAAAACTGCATACACACAAGGACTGGATGAAAAAAAGCAAATGAATGCTTATTTCATTATCCTCGATATAAAAGAATTTAGCAAATTTAGTCACCACCACCATCACCACACACACACACACACACACACACACACACACACACCCCCACCTCCCTCCCCCCCCCCCCCCCCCGCCACCCCCCCCTCCCCCCCCCAAACACACAGAGCCTAGTAATTCTTATAAAAAAGAGTGATTACAGAGAGAAAAATATTAAAATCATGACACATAATCATAATCATGCTACCAATACAGTTTGTACAACTGCCCATTTAGACTGAACATAGCCCCTAGTAAAGAGAGCCTAATCATTCTACTGACAGACTGGTAGTAGGTCAAACTGCCAGTGTCACTCATCATGTGTGTGGAAGCAAAGTCGTATGTAAAAATATTATTGACAATTAACAATTCATTTCAACAAGTCCGAACAAAGAGGAAAATGACTTCCAATGACTAGTTTTACCGTTGATCAATCACAACAGAGATTATTTTAGTTTTTCTCATATCAAAATGTAAACAAACCCAGCTTACATTTGCTGCTCTGCTCTGCACTGGATCTGCTGAGATTGTGTCATTATCTGACATAGCATTTTCCAGCTCCCAGGTTTCTTCATCACTGCTGTCGAGGAATTCTGTATCGTTGGAAAAGGCTGTGGAACTCGTAATTTCGTCAAAACTGGAGTGGGCGTTGCAGAAGAGATATAAGTCAAGATGGTATTGTATCTCAAAAGGTGTTTCAGTTATCCAAAATAAAACATTTCCTAAATCTTAGCACTAGAAAACAGTTTTTTCATGCACACATAAATTCTGTGATAGAATATGCATCGACCTTGTGGGATTCTGCAAGTGCAAATACATAAAAATCTCTGACTAGATTATATAAGCATGCCATTAAACTTATTCTATTGAAATCAAGTTCATTAACTTCCTTGGACTATAAATCACTTGGTATTTTGCCATTTAATTTGCAGTTGAAATAAACAAAGCTTTAATGATGCATAGGATAGTGTATGGTAATGCACCGCCCACTCTGACAAAACGTTTCAAATAACCACATATAGTCATTCGCATAAATTTACTGTGCCAAAACCAAGAATAGATTTGATTAAAAGTAGTTTTGTTTATAGCGGTGGCACTTACTGGAATAACCTGCCAGCATCCTTAAAAAGTATAACCTTTATGTCAAACTTTAAAAAATCATTGAAACATTTTCTAATGAATGAAAGGCTGCCTGTGACTGGCTGATGATCTTGTCCTATGAAAAAAATAAGTATATTTTTTTCTTGTTGGTGAGACAAAATGTCAGTCATAGTTTGCCATGACTTCATTTAAATCATGTTCTTCATATGTCTCTCTATTTGCTGTCTGTCATTCGCTGTCTGTGTCTGCCTGTTGAATTTGTATTGTCTTTTGTCCGTACATCTGTTTACATTCTCTCTCTCCTCTGTCTGTCTATCCCTTCTCTGTCTATCCCTTCTCTGTCTCTACTCTACTGTACTCTACTGTACTCTACTGTACTCTACTCTATTCTTTTGTCAACCATTTTTCTTTCTGTATTTTCTAATCTGATTTTGTGATTTTGTAGTCTTGTTTTGTAAAAGATAAAAAGTATAAGCGTAGAAAATGTTTCTTGCATATGGATGATGTCATGGATTTTTTGTTTGTTTGTTTTTTGGGGGGTTTCTTTTTGTTTTTACTCATATAATGTATATGTGCAGTTTGTTATTGCTATGCCTTTTTATATAAATAATTTAGTTTCTGTTGTTGTTGTTGTTTTTTCTCTTTTTTTCTTGGCCCAGAGGGCTGGTTGTTAAAACGCATGTTTGCTTATGCCATTACCCTCTTTAAATAAAATTCATTCACTTCAATCCAATTCAATGGTGTCGGAAGAGAAACCACGCGTTCGCGTCCTTTGTTACGTGGCGATCAGTTATATATTTTTTAATTAATTTCAATATTTTTGTCATGAATTTCTTATTTCAAGTTTATTTTCATAACAGATGCATGTTAACAAAAAAATGTTTTTATCTATTAAAATTTCCAATGCTATACAATGATCACCCGTGATTGAAATTCAAGGGAAAGAACTGCTTGGAGTTAAAGAGATCTGTGTTCACAATCAACAAATAAGCCAAAAAAAGAGAGAGAATATTAACCTGGAATATTAAAAGCATGTGTGGGAAAGTGGATGGAATATTAAATCATGTACACAAAAAAACATGTTCACATTATGTGATATTATATTTGTACAGGAAACATACTTAGATCCAAAAGCTGTAGAAGACAACTTGTGCACTACTGCAGAATTTTTTTTTTTTAAGGGGTTTCGGGAAGTATTTCCGTTTTCATTTAGGAATGGTATTGGAAAAGTATACACATTTTACTGCAATATAATTCAGATAGTGTGTTGATACAAATGATACAGCACAACCCATTAAGACCATCAAACAATATTTTCATAGGATGTACATGAATTCCTCCCGAATTTTCACACTGATCTTGGAGATGAGATATTTTTGTCTCCAGGAGGTGTTCAGTTTTGACAGTGCTGATATTGTCTGTGCAATCCTGCATGGACTTGGATCCCTTGTCTGATACAACGGCTCCCATGTACTTGAGACTTTGTTTCCAGCTTCTGGTCATTGACCCTGATATCAGAGCTGCTGCTGTTGGCGTTATTGGTCATCAGTTTGGTCTTCTCTGCAGTGATTTCCATGAAGTCTGTCTTGTAAGCCTTGTTCAGGTGCTCTGTTAGGACTAATAAAAGTACTATCTATCTATCTATCTATCTATCTATCTATCTATCTATTCTATCTATCTATCTATCTATCTATCTATCTATCTATCTATCTATCTATCTATCTATCTATCTATCCCTTACTCTGGCAACCGTGGGGGAACCCCTGAAGAACAGTTTGGTCTTCTCTGCACTGATTTCCATGCCGTATGTTTTAGAGGCCTTGTTCAGGTGTTCTGTTAAGCTGGCAAGCTCCTGTTCTGATCCTGCTAGTCCATCAATGTCATCTGCGAAGCGGAGGTTTGTGATTGTTCTGCCAGCAATGCTGACTTATTCTTTATGGTGTTCCGAGGCATCTGAAGGCAGGTGCTCCGAAAGCGCCGACTCTTTGATGGTGGGACAATAGGCGGCGCAGGCCATCCCCTCCTCCGACTTGGACCCGTCCGTGAAAACCCTGGTGTAGGACGGATACGACGTACAGAGCTCTCGGAAGAAGACTGTATGCCGTGGACCTGGTGACATCTTTCCTGTGAGCGGCAAGATCAAAACAGAAAACTGGGGTCTCCACCATCCACATAGGCATCTCTGGGAACTTTGGAAGGTTGCAGATGACACCCAAATCAATACCCGCCTCCTGGAGATGGGGAAGGATCCGTTTGTCCAGAGGCAGGGTGGCAGAGGGTGATTTCTCAAACTTACCCTGAAACCGGGGTTCAGAACACAATCATAAGCGGGGTTGTTATACTCTGAATAAAGCTTCATGTAATAGTTCAGAGTCAGTTTCAGAAGGCGGTATTTTAGAGAAGGCTCTCCCGCTTCCACGTACAGGCTGTACACTGGCATCATTCGGAACACTCCGAGACAGATCCGGAGCCCCTGGTGGTGGATAGGGTCCAGAGCTTTCAGGTATGCAGGCCTCGCCGAGCCATACACCTGACAACCGTAGTCAAGTTTGGAGCAAACCAGCGCCCTGTAGACGTGCAACAGTGTTCTCCTGTCTGCTCCCCAGTCAGTATGGGACATCACCCACAGGAGGTTCAGGGCTTTCTGACAAGACGTTTTCAGATGTTGAATATGGCTCCTGAAATTCAGCTTTCGGTCAAACACAATCCTCAAGAATTTGGCCTCCACCACCGCCAGGATGGTGGATTTTCCCAAACAGATGACGGGGTCCGGGAAGTGCTCTCTGGACTTGTTTGTGAAGTGAATGCACTTCGTTTTGGCAACCAAATTGAACCCATTGTCCTGCACCCATTCCTGAACCTTGTTCACACAGAGCTGTATCTGCCTCTGAACCCCTGCAAACATACTGCTCGTAGCGTACAAAGCAAAATCTTCCACAAACAGCAAACACTCCACCCCCTGATGGACCGACCTGACGATGTTGATCTTGACGCTGAAGAGAGCCGGGGAAAGGATGCTCCCTGAGGAACCCCCATCTCCTGCTCAAAGATCTTCAAGAGCGTGTAGCCTACCCTCACCTGGAACCGTCTCTTGGCAGCAAGAGGTGGATGAGTTTGTCAGAAAAGCAAGAGGCAAGAGCACACCTGGAGGAGATGGTGTGTCCTACAAGGTCTTCAAATACTGTGACAAACTAAGGCACACCCTGTTCACAATGTTCAGAGCCTTATGGAACGACACAGAGATTGTGGCAGAGTGGTGCAGGGTTGAAGGTGTGTACTTGCCAAAAGAGCAGAATGCAGAGAACATTGGTCAGTTTCAGCCTGACTCCATCATAAATGTGGCATGCAAGATCTTTTTGGGAATACTGGCAAAAAGGGCCGTGAGATACCTGCAAAGCAATGGTAACGAGAGTGTGCAGAAAGCTGGCATACCAGGAATCCCAGGCTGCATTGTACATGCTTTCTCCATTTGGGATGCAATCCAAGAGGCCAAGAAATCCAAAGAAAGCCTCAACATGGTCTGGTTGGATCTGGCAAACGCCTATGAATTGGTACCCCACGAACTACTGATAAAGGCATTTCACAGGAGGTACAGGGTATTATGAGAGAATACTATGGCAACTTCCAGATGCAATTCTCCACTGAAGATTTCACAACTGAGTGGCACCAACTGGAGATTGGAATTGCAGCTGGCTGCACCATATCTGTCATCTGATTCATCTTGGTGATGGAGATGCTTCTGCGAGCTGAAGACTGCTCCAAGGAGAGTGCAAAAGTAAGATTGCCAAAGAAAGCCTTCATGGATGATGTGACCCTATTGACAAGGGAGGTGGACACAATGTAGAATATTTTGATCCGGTTGGATGAACTGATCAATTGGTCCAGGATGAATTTCAAAGCCAAGAAATTGAGAAGCCTCACGTTTCACAAAGGGAAGCAGAAGCAGCATAAGTTCACCATTTTGGGAGAACAGATGCCCACAGTAAAAGTTTGGGGTGCTGGTATCCAGGAACTCTGTCAGACAAGAGTCGAGGTGTGGCAATCATGAAGCAGGCTGAAGATGGACTGAAAGTGATAAACAAGACAAAACTGCCAGGAAAGCACAAAATCTGGTGTCTGCAGTTTGCCCTATACCCACGTTTGGCATGGCCGCTGACAATGTACGAAGTCGCCTTGTCAAGAGTGGAGATGATTGAAAGAGCCTGCAACAACTACATCAGGAAGTGGCTCAGACTACCTCGTACAACAAACATATCAGCTCTGTGCAGGCAGAAAGGCACGCTTCGGCTTCCTCTCACAATTATCGTGGAGATCTACAAGGCATGAAAGGTCAGGACAGGGATGATATTTAGAGAGTCAAGGGATCAAGAGGTCAGTGACAAGCCACCATAAGTCTAAACAGCAAGAAAATGGAAGGCAGAGGATGAAACTGATAGGATCATCTCTTTGCTGGAACATGGCAACATTGTTGGCCCAGCACGGACTGGCAGATTGGGGCTCAGCAACAGAGATTTCAGACCTTTCAGGAGTATGTCTCAATGTGACAGAAGAGCAGCTGTAGCAGAGCAGGTACGAAAGACAGAGGCAGAAAAACGAGAAGTCCATCTCATCCAGTGTGCTCAGCAGGGACAGGTGACCGCCTGGGAAGAACTTGTAGTTGAGAGAAAGATTGGCTGGATTGAGATCTGGAAGTGGAACATGTCAAGACTTAGCTTTCTTCTCAGATCCACCTATGATGTTCTGCCTTCACCAGTGAACCTGGTCAGATGGAAAGTCCAGGAAGATGGTAAGTGCAGGTGCAGCAAACAAGGAACGATGAAGCTACCCTCTCCAACTGCCAGCCGGCCCTGAATAGATACACCTGGAGGCACAATGAGGTGCTCAAAGTGCTCACCAAGACAGCAAAAGAACAAGTGGAAGAGAGACAATATGCTCCAGGGAAACAGGGTTGGCGTGAGATATACTTTGTTCTGCACGGTGCTTAGATTCCTGCCAGGAAAACACCAAAGAAAGCCACAGAAGGACTGGGCAGTGAACTGTGGGAGATAGCAGCGGATCTAGAGCGCTGCAAGAGATTCTTCCCCATTCTATCAACAAAAAAGCCTGACTTGGTGATATGGAATGAAGAAGAGAAAGAGGTGCACCTGGTGGAACTCACTGTGCCCCATGAAGACAACATCAGCACAGCACACGAGCGGAAAGGTATGTGAGGAGGCAGGATGGAAAGCAACACATTTCCCTGTCGAAGTTGGCTGCAGAGGTTTCATTGCAATGAGGGTCAGAAAGTGGTTGACTGGACTTGGACCAAAGAAAGAAAACACCGTGACAAAAGAACTGCGAGAAACTGTCGAGAAAGCCAGTCACTGGATCTGGTTGAAGAGAGAGGACACCAGCTGGCATGAAGCCTGAGGTTGACAAGAAGGCTGACAGGTAACCTGACAGGGAGACCTCACATCAGTGAGGGGGCTTGATGTGTCATAACAAGCTGTCGAGAGGAAGAGCCTGAAACAGCAACACATTTCTCCCCTGATGATCTCCCTGTCGGTTTTGGGCTCACATAGAAATTGCTTGTCAAGCAGCACACACGGCTGTTTTCATCATCTAGCTGTCTTTTTTTATATCTAAAGTCTTTGTTGCATGACCAACGTAATGTTCACATAAGTATTATGACTGATAACACAAGCACTGTTGGTTGTATTAACAACATGGGTTTGAACAGATCTAAACATCTGAATGACGTGTCTCAGCAAATCTGGCATTGGTGTGAAAGCAGAAACATATGGCTCAGTGCTGCTCACATTCCTGGGGCTGAGAATGTTGAAGCTGACAGTCTGTCTAGACAGATCCACATTGACACAGAATGGAAACTTGATTTATTGCTACTTTCAGAGGCTATGAATATTCTTGATATAAAACCTGTCATTTACTTGTTTGCCTCTAGATTAAATTTTCAGTTTTTAAGATATGTCTCTTTCTTGCCTGATCCAGGAGCATCTGCTATTGATGCATCCACCTTTCAGCATTCTATCCCGGGTCCTGGCAAAGATAAAGAAAGACAAAGCAAGAGGGATTATAGTAGCGCCAACCTGGAAAAATCAGCCCTTTTGGCCAGCACTGATGAAAATTCTCACAGCCAGGCCTGTCCTCTTGTCAGCCAGAAACACTCTTCTGACACAACCAAGTCAAAAGGAGACAAAAACCCACTGAGGAAAAGCCTGATGCTGCTAGTCTGCAAAGTGTCAGGGATGGATTCAGAACACAAGGTTTTTCTGAGGAGACTGCCATGTCCTCATGGCGACCTGCAACTAAATAGATGTATGATATGTACATACAAAAGTGGTAGAGGTACGCCTGTGAGCAACAAGTGGATTCAGTTTCACCGCCTCTAGCCACAGCTGTAAATTTTCTGGCATTGCTGTTGAAAGAGGGATATTCTTATAGCGCTGTGGGCACCGCTCATTCAGGGCTAAAATGTTTTCTCTGCATCTATGAAGGGGGCAATGTTTGGTCAACATGAACTTGTAAAAAGATTTATGAAGGGTGTGTTTGAAAGAAAACCACCACTACCAAAGTATCACCACACTTGGGATGTAAACATTGTGCTGAATATGTTAGAAACGTGGGTTCCGGTGGAAAACCTGACGTTCCAGGAACTGACAATGAAACTTTTGATGTTAATTGCCCTTCTGTCGGGTCAGAGGTGTCAAACTATTGCTGCTCTGGATATCGACAATATGCTACTTTCAAGGGAAAAGTGTGGTTTTTTTATGTAAATAGATTATTAAAACAATCAAGAAGAGGTGCCCATCAATCACCGATTGAACTCATGGCTTTTGTGGAAAAAGAGGCTCTGTGTGTAGTTCACACTTTGAAAGAATACCTAAGACGGAGCAAAGAACTGAGGGCTCAGAATGCTTCCTGACATTTGTTTATCACTCTCCAAGCACCGCACAGAGGGGCCACTAGTGATACCATTGAGCTCTGGCTGATGTGGACAATGGAGAGGGCAGGCATAGACATTACAGGCTTCACGGCACACAGTACGAGGTCAGCCAGTACTTCCGCTGCTAAATTTGCAGACGCGCTGATAAATATCATTAAAGCAGTTGGATGGACAAATATTTCCACTTTTGCAAAGTTTTATAATAAGAAAGCGGGGCCAACACTGACCATAGGCCAATCCACCATGGAGCAATTCCTACAACATAAATAAGGTAGGACAGTTTTTTGTTTACATGTGGTGGATGTGTTTGTCTCGAGAACACTGTGGATCTAAAATCTCATGTGCGTGTAGTGGAGGGATGCAGGAAATGAGCAAGAATTAATACAACAAATCAGACTTATCTGGGTAAGATGAAGCTGGTTGTAAGTTCTTGCGAATTTATTGTAGAGGGAAGGAGTGCACATGCCCACCCCTGAAATGGTCTGCATGCATACCATGCAAGTAAAATGAAATGCATACCATGCAAATGAAACAAATACCACTTTATGGAATTTTGATCTAGAATTGACAACAGTGTTCTGCACACCGTGCATCAGTAAGACATCCCACCCATTCAAAATGATAATAATGATAACAATGTTTGTAAAATATTTAATGTTCCTGTTATAGTATGACACAGTGTTCTCTCGAAGCTCTGAAAACTGACAGTAGGGGCTGTGCACGGCTCTCATGTGCACTCCGTTCAGGTGTACAATAAATTCGCAAGAATTTACAACCAGCTTCATCTTACCCAGGTAAGTCTCGCTTTGTTGTATTTAATTATATAAGCCATGCTTGTCATGCGAGTTTAACATAGTCTCTGATTTTTTGCTAATGCTATGTGCCCACCTTTCTTCATAGCAAATTATACTCCATGTAGAGAATCCAAACATGTACACAAACACCCTTGTATAAAAATGTCCATATAAGTTCAGAAAAAAAACTAACAATCGAAGAAAAAAAGAGAGAGAAAAATCCCCACACAAACTATAAAACAGATTAAAAAACAACCCCCCCCCCCCTTCCCACCCAAATCAAAACCAAACAACAAAAACCAAACAATAACCAGTGAAGTACTTGTGGTTGACTATCGGGCCAGGAGCATGGGACATGTCCATGTCATGCTCCCAAGAAGAGAGAGGTAGGGGGGGGGGGACTGGAAAAGCAGGGTTGCTGAGAACCATACTAACAGTCAGGAAGAGCCAAGTCTCTTTCCATTATTGCAGCGCAAACACCATTTCTTTAAAGAATGCTTGTTTATATTCAGCTTAAATTTTTGTGGAAAGCCTATTATATTGCCCTAGTGTATATATTTCTTTTGTTTTCATTTTTTTCTGTTTGTGTCAGTGTATGCCTACTCGCACACAGGCATACACCCATCAGTGCGTTCATCTACGTTCATGCAGCTGATACAGGTGGTAATACCCCCTAGTCTTTCCCTTCCTTCCCTTTAAATTGACAAAACATAATGATGAAATAATTCAAAAAGGTATTGTATGTCAAATTGGGGAAAAGCATAAAAAATCACACCAATATTCGTCCTAATTCCAATATCAAACAGGCACCAATCCCCTCAAAATATGAATCGCTGTCCCTGAAAAAAAGACTCTCAATAGTGTGTCAGTTCAGCATTCAACTCACTCATCCCCCAGAGCAAAACCAAAAACATGCTGCACTGGAGGCGTCAGCCATCTTGTCCAATTCCTCGTCTCTATACATCAACCACAAAAAAGAAAACAGGACAGCAAACATAGAAAGATGACAGGCTGAAACCCACAGAGAATGCCACCTGGATAAGTCTCATCACGGCATGGGGCCCTGTGCCCACTCCAGTATCCCCAGTTTTACCATCACCACACACACACACACACACACAGACGTGCGCGCGCGCACGCACGCACGCTTGCGTGCGCGCGCGCGCAACACACACACATCCACACGTACACGTGCACGCACACGCGCGCGCGTGCACCCCACACACACACACACACACACACTTTACACCAGCAATATTCTCATTTCAATCAATACTACTTACAGCCCTGCCCATAACCAAGGCGACCCCTTATCCAGTTAAACTTTGCTCCTATAATCACATATAATTGAGATTAATAAACACCAATTCGCATTCAAATCGGAAAAAGGACAACCCGAAAAAAACAGAAATAGGAGATATACTTACTAGGAAGTATTACAAAACAAAGGTTAAATTGTTCAGATCCCTGGTCATCTCCATCTTGCTCTACGGCTGCGAAAGTTGGACAATTGGACAATGACCGCTGAAACCACCAAGCCGATCCAGACGTTCGAGACAAAATGCTTCAGGCGACTGCTTGGAGTTTCCTGGAAGAATAGGAAAACAAACACCTATGTGCGAAGTCAAGTCGTACTGATGGCTGGTCCTCAGGAACCCCTACTAGCCACTGTCAAGAAAAGGAAGCTGGCATGGTCCAGCATGTCACACGCCACAACACCCTCCCCAAGACAGTCCTACAAGGAACGCTAGAAGGTGGCAGACGCCGAGGCAGACAAACCAAAAGCTGGATGGACAACATCAAGGAGTCGACCCGCCTAGACAGTCCAACACTCATTCGGAAGGCGGAGGACAGGGCTGGATGGCAACGGCTGGCTGCAGAATCGTCTCTCATGTCTCCTCCACGACCTTCCGGTCATGAGAAAGAAGAAGTATTACGTAAACAATATTGGAAACGACAATATAACCCTTTCAAGTACGACCATAACCATAATATTGTTTATAGCCCTACCAACCACAAAGCCACACCAGGGCTGTCTGTCACCCCACTCGGTCTCTGTGGCTCCAGCAGCTTTCAACCCCAGGTTCAAAACCAGCATTTCACAACACTTTTAAACATCCAACACCGTCCATCTGAAAAAGCAATAACATCAGACAATTCAATACCAAACCACTACATTACAAAAGGCAAACAAGCCAAACTGTGCTGAGGACGCCAGCCATTCTGCCTAAGTTATCATCTCCAGATTTACAAACAAAATAGAAAACACCCTTAAAAAGGATAACAAACATGTTCAAGTACAAAGCACAAAAATACACATAAAAGGTGCTACATGGGCAAACACCACTGCAGAGCGGACGTCCGTGCCCATCCCAGTGTCTAAGTCTCACTACCCAGTCGCCAGAAAAAAAAAATTCACACTGAAAGAGCCCCTGGCATCCCCACAGGGGAGTTGCAGGTAGGACAAGATACAGCAATAAATTTATACCCAGTACACTGTAACGATCATGACATCTGCAGAAATAGCTGCACAACAGTCAGGTGGCAAATGTTTTTGCTTAGTATGCACTCGGGCACAGTGTTTGTTCGCTAATGCACCGTGCTCACGCAAGCCTACCCATGAATGCTTGCACCCTTCCATAATTTGTGTGCATCTGCGTGCATTTCCAATTTTCCTCAGCTGAACAAATTCATAGCAGGAGCCGAGTGGTATGACTGGTGAGAGGGCTGACTGCACCTAAACCCTTCTGTCAATGCTAACCACGTATGTCACAGTGGATTTTGTCTACCGAAATCCCCATGCCTCTTGAGGGGCCAAAGATGGACTAAATATTAAATCTCAAATCTTGTGCTAAAGGGGACTCAAAGTGCTCAATCCCCATTTAAAAAAGAAAAACATTCATATAATGTCTACGTCAACAAACAGAGAGACATTGTAAACAAGACTGCGAAGTTCAGAATCCTGTATATGCATGTAGGCCTACAGTTACATATACATACCCCCACACACTTCGGGTAATGATGGCTGGCAGCCAACAGCAGCTAGAAAGTTACTGTGCAGGAGAGATGGACAAAGAAGCAATCTGAGATTACAAAGACGAAAAAAGCCAGTGTAAAATATCATGCTGTGACCAAAGGAAGAAAAGTGGGTATATTTACAACATGGAATGCGGCCAGTAATTCCCTTACGGGCTACCATGGAGCCGACCACAAGAGCCTTGGTAAAGCGAAAGACGCAATGGCGTTCCCCAGCTACCCTGATCCAGTGGTTTATGGGGATCAGGTTATGGACACGAACAACGACAATGACAGCAACGATATCTGCGGAGGGCGAAATCAGTGGTGTGGAAAAGGAAATAAAAAAAACCCATACAAATGACAAAATGATGGTGAGTACATCCATCGATGCATGTCACTGTGGTATTGAATTGAAGGGCCATTCTCTGAAATGCTATGAATGTCAGAAAAATATTCACTGGCCCTACCAACTTTGTGTATTTGCAAAAACATCATGCAAATACACATGTAGGGTGTGCCAGAGGCATTTTACACCACCCAAAGCCTCTGCAAACAAATCAAACTTGAAGCAGGGCTGATGAATGACGTCAAATCCAATATGAGGTCCCCTGAAAGAATGACACAGGACAAGAATTCCAAAAAACAAGAGGGATTAGAATCCCTGATTCAAGATATGAAGAAAGTGGTTTGCAAATTAGAAAAATCTGTCATCTTCTTGGCAGAGCAAATGCATTCAGCCAATACAGAGTTGAAAGATCAAATAGAAATATGTCTTCTAAATTATTCAGCTTCGACAAATCAGACAGTTAAGTTACAGCAAAGAAACTCTACACCCCGAAAAAAGGCACAAAAGAAGACCTTGAAAAATCAAAAAAAGACGTCTTCAAACAAAACCAGATCTGAAGATAATTCAGCAGAACCTCAAATACCATCGACCTCTACTAAGGACAAAGTGAACCACAGTGACCAAAGTCTTTTGCCTGATCCAGATGATGGTGCAGACCAATCCTCACCCACCTCGACCAGAACATTGGCATCAGACTGTGGGATTAGGTCTGTGATACCAGAGGGAACATCTGTAGAAAACAGAGGACCACAAACTGACATGGGAACTGAAAACATGAGTGAGATGTCCCATTCTGATTGTGAAGATTTGATCGAAGATGTTATATCAGACAAGGGCAGTCTGCCATATGTACTTATTATACATGACCCTATAATGGATGGTCTTGACCCCAGAAGACTTGGAGCTTCCTACGGGCTGTCAGCCAGAAAAAAGAAAAGCATACACCCTGGCAGACTGTGAAGAAGAAATTAACAAAACCAAGGTTACCCCAGATTCCATTTTAGTTCACTGTGGACTTAACAACTTGAAACAGCAAAACACCCATGAGTCCGCAGAAGAAATGATAAAAATGATAAGCAAAATGAAAGCACAATTCCCACAGTCCAAAACAATCATCAGCCAGACAATACCATGTGGAGATCAACAGCTTGAGAGAAAAAGAAAACTCTTCAACGCCATTATCTACAGTGAACTTGGCCAGGAAGACAATGTCAATTTTGTGGAGCACAATATCCAACCAGGCTACAAAAGATTATACAGGGACAAATTTCATCCTTCTGCTCGAGGTAGCAGTATCCTTGCGAGTACAATTGGCCGCTGTTTAGAAAGCCTGCTTTGGCAACAAGCAAGGAAAAGAAAGCCAAGACCAAAGTTTGCTAACTTACCAAACCAAAGGCAGCTGGTCTCTGTGGCTGGAAATTATTTTCCGTTTACCTCAAGAGAAAACAATCTTTCAAACAGATGTCATGGATATAATACTGACCTATCTGAAAGAGAGAATTATCAGGAAGGTGACGACTATATTGAATATTGCAGAAACACTTCATAACTCAGACCAGATTTCTGCTCTCAAAGAATTTCTAATTGCAGATCAGCTTCACAATCCCAAGAGATGTTCAATACTTCAAAACCTTGGGCTTTTGAGTGAAAAGACTTCGGCAAAACTCTTTGGAGCAATAAACAAAATCAACATCAACGAACAAGAAAAAGTTGGAATGACAGGAACCGGGACAGCAACAACCTTGGAGAGATAAAGTAGAAAAAACTATTATGACAACATCAACAGCAACAGAAGAAAGAACACGGAAGAAAATGAATAAACAAGAAACCATGGCCCACCTATCGCTACCAACGGAAAGAGACACGACTGGAGACTTGGGGCCTCAGGACGATGGAGACACAACTGGAGATCTAGTCAACCCCTTGGAGACCGACAGCCTGGAAAGGAGTGGGCCAATGACCTCTATGAAAAAGACACTAGATCTAGGTACTGGCAGAAGCCAGGGTCCCACAGGCCAGACTGGGTGGACTGGAGATACGGCCATCGCTTTGGACACCGACAACGACAACGCTGGCAGTGGAGAGGTGACCAGTACGTTCCCAGGCAGTACTGGAATACAGATGCTGACCAGAACTGGGCACTGAACCACAGGCAGTGAGAAGAGCCAAGACAGTACAGACAGTACAGAAACAGCAGACTGAACAATCGTCTGCATCACTGACACGTCCGCGTCACTCCTTTTCTCCACAAAACATATCCAACACACACACACACACACACCAACCACTGTCACCACCACCACCTTCATCCGTCACCTACATCATTGGCTCTACCATCCTACTGTAACATCATGATGCCTCAGCTTTCACTTAAACACACACACACACACACACACACACACACACACACACACACACACTCTCTCTCTCTCTCTCTCTCTCTCTCTCTCTCTCTCTCTCTCTCTCTCTCTCTCTCTTAATAATCACGGGTTGATTTTTTTTGTGTAAACTTTTAATTAATGATATTTTTAAGAAAGCTGAATAACTATGTTAGCCATGGTTACGATAGGATCATGAACATAATTTTATGACTATTATTATAAGATTGATTTAGGTATCATAGTATATATTTAAATATGTGCCTTACAGTGGATAGATTACTCCTAGTTTCGTTATATGATTTTATTTTGAATTCAAGGTATATGATTATTTCCCTTAGATTCAAGTTAATAGATGACATGCACGAGATTTAGAATTCAAGGCATTAGATTATTTCCCTTAGATTCAAGTTATTGATGACATGCACGAGAACCTGAAAAATGTTGTGTGTGTGTGTGTGTGTGTGTGTGTGTGTGTGTGTGTGTGTGTGTGTGTGTGTGTGTGTGTGTGTGAATCACTACCCAAGTTATCAAAATGGTATATTTTATATGATTTGTTTTGTTGATAGATGGTGGTGGATTGATGTTTTCAGTCATTTACTTCATCAAATTCTCATGTTTGCTCTTCTTTTTTTTTAATCTTTTCTTCCAAATCAAAATCATCATTGAGTCTTACTTTTTTTTGTTTCTGAATGTTTGCCTTTTTATATCATTACCTTATTATTGTATCTCTGTCCTATTTTTTGCATGCTGTTTGATACTTGGAATGTTCTTTTGCTCTTGTTCTTGGTATTTGGATCATTATTATTGCTGTTGTGCAGTTAAAGATTTATTTCTATCTTGATGTTATCCCTGAAAAGGGCGGGGACTGGATGTAAAAAAGCACACGAGTGCTCATCTATTATCCTCGAATAAAAGAATTTGCCTTGAAATAATTTGCCTTGCCTTCTCTGTCTCTGTCTCTGTCTCTGTCTCTGTCTCTCTCTCTTTCAAGACTCTACCACAACAAATATCAAAGACAACAAAGTTTCCTACCTTAAAAACAGATGGAAACCTTCACACACACTTCAACTACTGAGACTTCTTCTGCAACCAATGACATACGCTGGTACTCATGCACACACATGCGCGAGCACATGCACACGCAAACAATATAACGCACACAGACACACAGACAAACAGACACACACCTGGCATGTAAGTGTGGAATAAAATATTTAATAAATAATAACTTACAAGGGAATGCAGTTGGGTCAACAACAAAAGAAAAGGATCACTGTAACAGGCATAATACTTTCTTCCAGCATTTGGCTAAAATATTCTACGTAACTGATGATGTCATTAATATTTTTATGTACTTATAATGACATAACTTGTCAGTGGCCTCATTTTCAAGTGGTTCCCCCCCCCAATGACTTGGATCTATTGACTGTATGGATTTTCAGATTTCAAAATACCTTGGAAGTTGTGTTTATCTTTGAATGGAATGAAGAGCATTTTGTATTAATATGCAGATGGCTTCTAGCAAGAATATGACTGAATGGATGAAGCAAATAGTCTAGAAGGTGAGCTTAGACTAGAAGAGGCAAGCTTAGCATTAAGAAATATGAAAAAGAAAAGTCCAGGTTCAGAGGGTTTTACCTCTGAATTCTTTAAGTGCTTTTGGGGTAAACTAGGTGGTTTTGTTGTTAGGGGCTTAATGCTGGATTCAGGAAGGGGCAGTTATGTGTATTCAAAAGCAAGGTGTTATTACTTGTATACCTACAGGAGATAAACCAAGATGTTATATAAATAAAAAACCGGAGACCAATATCCCCACTAAATGTCGTATACAAAATCGGATCAGCATGATCATTTAAAAAGTGTATTGCCTAAACTTAACGAGGATCAGACGGGATTTATCAGTAACAGGTATATAGGTGTAGAGGGTCCTACAGAGGAATTATCTAAGTCGCCACTCTAATTCCGTTCCGCCAAATTCGGTACAGGAAATTTAGAGTCCTAGAATAATTCCTAGTTTCTTTAGTAACCCTAAAGAAGAGTAGGGCTCAGCTACTTATGGGCCGGGGAGTGATAAAGGGGGGATAGAAAGAGGATAGTAGAAAAATAGGGGAAAAAGAAATATAGAAGAGGTAGGAAAGTAGGTGAAGTGAAATTAATTAACCTCAACTCACTCAGCAGCCACACTGAATACACTGAATGTGACGAATAACACCATTCATTCAATGCGACTCCAGACCGAGCAAATTGGGTTTACAATATATATTCCACAACACTCAACACTACCACATCAACATAAAACACCAATGACTAATTGTACTACAAGTACAATTAAAAAACAAAAGATATTATGTCCAGTCAAATACCAAATTGAACAAAATCAGTCTCGATCAAAACCATTAATAAAGACAACCATAAGTAGGGGTGGAGATTTAACGATGGTGTGAGGAGAAGGTGACAGGGGAAAAAACGATGTTCCTGTAATAAAAAGAACATACAATGTAAAAAACATCACCACAAAACCAATCAATCACTGAGCTAGTTTACAACACTAAGCTCAGTTACCAAAAGGTACTCTCACCCTATCCAGTTTTCAATACTCATGAGAACAAAATATTCTCAAAACAATCTAAATAACCCCTAAAATTATTACATAATTTTAATAGTAGTCTCACACATGTTTCATTTACTTTAGGACAGATGATGGTCCATCCTATGAAACTGTGCCAACATTAATAAAATGGACTCTAAACTTATTTTAGATCAATGTCCGCAATGACATTCCAATGCCATTACACCTTTTTTAAAATTGCTACATGATTTATTACAAATAAATAACAATTCTTAGCGAATAAAATCATTTTGAAAATCAAGTAGGCCTTCACACCCATATATTTGTAGTGTAAAGTCACACTAGAATATTTCCAGCATTTTAATAGCTGAACAATATCCTACCAAAAATTAATCTTACAACAAAGACCATGACGGTGCCAAAATTTACCCCACGCTTCCTTTGTTCAAAGCGATCACTTATGGTTCACTGTTAATTCACAGGTTGAAAGCCTGTGAAATTAAATCAAACATATAGATTTCATGAACCTTCCAAAACTATTCTGAATTAAGCTGAAATTTGCTTAAACAGATAGTTTGATCAAAAACAAAATTAACAAAATGGAATCAAACCTTAATGGGGAACATCTAGACTCGGCGAGGAGCAAGTCTCTGTCACGTGTCTTTCCCTCCCTGGCCCCAGGCAGGAAGTGAGATTTAAAAAACAGAGGTATCCCGATAGGCACTCTTTTTTTTAAGGGGCCATCACTCAACTCTACAAAGGAGTTACTGAACTTAACGCTTAGTAACGCCAAACACAAAAATACGTTTTGTGAGGGGGGTTACATAGGAGATAACATAAGACTTATTTATGATAGAATAGCTTATCTAGAAGAACACAATCTGCCAGGAATGTTATTGAATGTTGATTTTGAAAAGGCCTTTGATTCTGTCAGTTGGAGTTTTATGTTTAAAGTTCTAAAAGCATTTGGTTTTCGATGTGACATCTGTAAATGGATAGAAACATTTTATACAAATATCAAAGCTTGTGTGATTGTGAATGGTCAAGTATCAGACTGGTTTGGTGCTAAACAAGGATGCAGATAAGGTGATCTGCTATCTCCATATGTGTTCATTTTATGTGTAGAAATATTAGCAATAATGACTTGTGAAAATCAAGATATACATGGTGTGACAGTCAATAATATTGAATGCAAACTTTCCCAGTATGCAGATGATATGGAATTCCTTTTAGCAGGAAACAAAAAATCATTGAATCTTGCATTAAGACTATCAATTTATTTGGTTCTAAATCTGGTTTACGAATGAATCTTGAATAAAACAAGTGTAATTTGGTTAGGAAGCAATAAAAATTAAGAAATCCGTTACTTGGAAAATCATAATATGGAATGGAATCCACCAAAATTGAAAATCTTAGGAATTTGGTTCACAAACGATTTGCAAAACTGTTCACATATCAATTATCTTACAAAATTAGATGATGTGAAACGATTATTCAAAGTCTGGGTTAAAAGACAGTTAACACCTCTAGGAAGAGTGGCAATACTAAAATCACTGATTCTGTCGAAATTGATTTATCTATGGCTCTTACTACCAAATCCACCAGATGCAGTTTTTGAAACATTGCAAAAATGCTGTTATAAATTTGTATGGAATAATAAACAAGACAAAATAAGTAGAAAAACATTACACAAGAGTGTCAAAAATGGTGGGCTTGGGTTACCAGAACTGCAAACATTAGCAAATTCACTTAAATTGACATAGCTAAGTAAAATAGAGACAACAAGTCATAAATGGAAGACCATTGCAATGTTCAACTTTCCAATTCTTGAAAACCTCACAAAACATGGGCCTGAAATAGTTTCTCAATTTTCAAAGGCAAATGTCTTTTGGACAGTTTTTACAATATATAAAGACTTTTTCTACAAAACTAGTTGCAGTAGCTCCCATGAACTGTTAGTAGAACCAATATTTTTCAATAATAGAATACAGGTAGGAAATAAGTATATTAAGAAAAAGACATTGATCAATAAAGGCATACATTGCATAGCACATTTTCTATTAGAAATCGGAAAATTTATGGCATATGAACAGTTCAAAATAAAACATAATGTTGATATTGACTTTGTTACTTTTTATGGATACAAAATAGCATTGGCTGAGTATATACAGAAAACAATTATGACAGTCAGTGATAACAAATGCTTAAGTATGCCACTTTGTCAAGAAAGGAGAAGGTCAGTACCAAAAGGATCAAAACTATTTTATGATATTTTTTATTTGTGATGATGTTTTACCAAAATGTTGTACGAAGTGGAATGAAAAGCTGAAATTGAGAATGACTGGAAAAAATGTTTTTTGAATGTTCATAAGATCTCAGATATGAAAATGAAATGGTTTCAACAGAGGATTATTCATAGATGTCTTGGTACCAATGTTATATTAAAAGAGATGGGAGTAACAGATAGCAATCTTTGTAATTTTTGCAACTTAGAAATAGACAGTATTCGACACATGTTTTGGCAATGTACAGTTATTCAAAGGTTTTGGCAAACACTAACAGAAGCAGTGAGTGAAAGATGTATGAATGCGTATAATTTGCACATAACAGAGCCTTTAGCAATACTTGGATTTGACAAAAATATATGCATTGATCGTATCTTTTACTTTATTATCCTGTTTGCTAAACAATATATATACCATTGTAAATTAAATAGAAGTAGACCTGTACTGCAGGTGTTCATCAAAAAGTTGAAAGGAAGATATTTGATGGAGGAGTACATAACACGAAAAAATTTTCCCCATAACACTTTTGCTCTTGAATGGACTCCATATAAGGCCTTGATTAGTGATGAAAATTAAATCTTTGAACATCTGTTGAATGCTTTTATTTACTATAATCATGGTTTACGTTAAATGACAGAACCTTCATAGAAAAAAATCATACTAACCCATGTAAAACATACCATCTATATTGCAACCTCTGTAGATATATTTGTCTGTGTCTTCTATCTATTTGCTTATCTGTCTAGGTATCTTGTCTAGCTATCTCATCTTTCTTCTCGCTATAACTTTAACATACTTGTGTGAGTATGTGTGTGTATGTTTGTTTTTGTTTTTGTTTTTCTCTCTTTTTCTGATTTTCCTAATTTCTCTTATACTTTATTTTATTTCATTATACTTTGTGTGACTATTTTGCTTGCTTTTTTACATGTATATAAAAAAAAAACATTTCCTGATATACAACATTGTACAACATGATAAAACTGAATAAAAATGGTTTTTAAGAAAAAAGAAAAAAGAATATGACTGAATGAATGATGATAACTGTATTGTGCTCCATATTGCTTTCTCATGCCAATAGAGTAATACAGCATGCATATTCATTGTTTTTCTCAATGCTTACCTGCTTGTCATATTTACTATTTTAAAAATGTAAATTGTTAATGAAAAATGTTTTGACATGTAAACAAAAATTAGATTAAAAGAGCTAGAATTGTATAGGTATCAGTTGCATTCTAGTTCATCTTTCCCTCAAAAAAAAGAAAAGAAAAAAGAAATACTAACATTACGGTATCTACTTTAAAGATGAAAATTTTATTGTGGAATATCAGAAGTATTCATGGGAAAATTGATGGAATTAACACAAATAAACTTAAGGATGTAGAAGTAGAAAATATGTTAATGAGCTATGATTTAATCTTCTTACAAGAAACGCACTTAGAAAAAAAAGACACAGATAGCATACTGCTCCCTGGGTATATATCTGTACATTACTGCAGACCACTGAACAGTAAAGCATCAGGTGCTTCTGGTGGTGTTTCTAATTTTGTAAAGGAAGAGTATCATCAATTTGTAAAATGTTTGCCTCAAAATAATCCTGATATAGCATGGGTACAAATCTTAAATGGTCCTTATGACAGTGATACATGTATAGGTAGAGTGTATATCCCACCTGAATATTCTTCCTTTGGAAAACATCACACAATGAACATATGGAATAAACTAAAACAAGACATTGCATATCTATCTAAACAAAATACTATAATTCTCTGCGGTGATTTCAATGCAAGAGCGGGTTGTTTACAAGACTTCATTCGACAAAATTATTATGAGTTACCATGCAATTACAGTTATGATAATTGTTATGAACAGTGCTCTATGGATAAAATATTTCAAAGAAATGGTAAAAGACTTATAGATATATGTGTTGATTATGAAGTGAGGATATTAAATGGTCACACATTGGGAGATCTACAAGGACATTTCACATGTTTTCAGCCCCAAGGTTGTAATGTTGTTGATTATTTTGCTTGTTCTAAATCTATCCAAAAGGAAGTGCGCCATATGAAAGTTGATCAATTAACAGAGTACTCTGATCACTGCCCAGTCCATTTAGACATTTCAATACCAAGAATAGATAACTATAAATTGTTAAAAAGGAATGATCTGAGAAAAAATAGACACAATAATACTAAAGATAATAAGAAAATTACAAAGAATGCTTGACCACTCAGTTTTTACTGGGATGAAATTTCAAAACAGATATTTCAAACCTCTTTTAAACTATCAACCATACAGTCATATATGAAAGATATAAAACCCAAAATGTGTATAACATTAAACATATACAACCAAAATGAAGAAGATGTTGATTCAGAAAATGTGCAAAAGTCAATAAATGAGTGTGCTGAAAATTTGTCAGTAATTTTCACTGATGCAGCAAGATTAAGTTTAAAACTTAAAAAAACTAAACACTTAAATAAAAAATAAAATAAAATAAAATAACAGTAAAAAGTGGTTTGATGGACATTGTGCAGAAATGAAAAAAGAAATAAAATCTTTACTTAACACCATTAATCAGTATCCATTCAAAGTTGCTCTTAGACAAAAGTATTTTTTGAAGAGAAAAGAATACAATAGACTTTTAAAAGAGAAAAAGAGATCATTCAAAAGCAGTCTTGTTTCGAACCTGCATAACGCAATAGATAAGGATCCTAGTGTATTATGGAAAACTCTGCAAAAATTAAGGACATGTGAAGAAAAAAATACAAGAGAAACAAATTTCCTCAATAACACAAAATGGATGGAACATTTAAAACAACTGATAGGAAAAGAATCTTCTGTCAATCTAAAGAGAAAAGAACAAGTGCAAAACATGTACGAACTACTAACAAGATGCAAAAACCCGTACATAGACAGGCCCTTTACTAGAAAAGAAATCACGGAAGCAATAAAAACTTTAAAAAACAAAAATCTCCAGGCAAGGATGGTATATTAAATGAAATGATCAAATCTATCACCCCAGATATATTAGGTATATTGGAGCTACTTTTTAATGTTGTTCTTGATACAGGGTTGTATCCACATGAATGGAAAGTAGGCATCAATATTCCTATTCACAAAGGTGGATGCCCCCTAAAGCCTGAAAACTACAGAGGAATCACTTTGACAAACACTTTCGATAAATTATTTTGCCAGATACTGAACAATAGAATATGCATTTATCTAGAAGAAAATAACAAACTTGCCAAAGAACAAGCTGGATTTCGAAAGAAATGTAGAACTTCAGACAATATTTTCATTTTAAGTAAACTAGTGATAACATATGCAAAACAAAAGATAAAAGGTTGTATTCTTGTTTTGTGGATTTTCTGGCTTTCGATAGCATTTGGCATCAAGCTTTAATGGTGAAACTGCATGCAATTGGAATAACTGGTAAATGTTTCAATCTGATTGAAGATATGTATACAGATGCCACAATACATAAAAAAGTAAAAGATGCGTTATCTGAAGAAATAGAAGTAAAAGTTGGGGTCCATCAAGGCAACACACTAAGTCCCACACTCTTTAATATCTACATTAATGAAATCGTTCAACATATAGGAATTACTGATTCTCCATATGTAACGAAGAATGATGTAGTCTCAGGTTTAATGTATGCAGATGATCTTATATTGTTATTACATACAAAATCAGGTCTCCAATCGAAACTGGATAAATGACATGAGTATTGTCTAAAATGGGGACTCCAAGTGAACAAAGAAAAAACCAAAGTTATAATTTTCACAAAATCTGTACCTAAAATTCCTATTCATTTTAAATGTGGACAAAACCTATTTGAAACTACAGATTGGTATAAATATCTAGGTATAGTTTTTCTTCAGTCAGGAAAGTTTGATGTGGCCCAGGAACACTTAGTCAAACAAAGTAACAAAGATATTTATTCGCTGAAAAGAGCTCTACAAGGAGGTGTACTAAAAATAAATATTGTTATGCAGTTGTTTGATGCCCTAATAATGCCTATTTTAACACATGGAAGTGAAATATGGTTTCCTTATTGTTGTAATGTAAAAGAGAACTTCAAAATAGATGATTTATTTAAAATGTGCTTAAACAGTCAGTTTCCGTTTGAAAGCACCCACGCAAAATTTTGCAGACAGATATTACGAGTTCACAAAAAAACAATGGTCTTGCCAGTTTTCGGAGACTTAGGCAGATACCCATTAACATTGAAAGTTATTAGTCATTTAATCAATTTTTGGATTCACATAATAGACTCAAAGAAAATAGCTATTTGAAATTGTTATATAATGAAATGCACCAAAACAATGAAAAAGATCACTGGATTTATATAATCAAAATAATAATTCATAAGATTGGATTCAAGCATGTGTGGAATAATCATAGTACATTAAATATGAAAAGATTATGCTACGCTATAAAAACAAAACCTGAAGAATTATACAGACTGTTTTGGAATCAACAAAAAAAGTTATTTTCTAAGCTGAATTTTTACAAATCTGTTTCACATGTTTACAGATTGGGGCCATATCTATTGATATGCAGGAATAAAAATTATAGGCGCCTATTCAGCAGATTTCAGATTTTGCACCAGCTCCCATGATTTAATGTTAGAGCAAGGGAGATATATGAATATACCAAAAGAAGAAAGAAAATGCAAATGGTGTAACAAAATAGAAGACGAGTATCACTTACTCGATGTTTGTACATGATATGATGATTTAAGAAAGAACTTTCTATTCTTCTTCTTCTTCTTCTTTCTCATGACCGGAATGGTCGTGGAGGAGACATGAGAGACAATTCTGCAGCCAGCCGTTGCCATCCAGCCCTGTCCTCCGCCTTCCGAATGAGTGTTGGACTGTCCAGGCGGGTCGACTCCTTGATGTTATCCATCCAGCTTTTGGTTTGTCTGCCTCGATGTCTGCCACCTTCTAGCATTCATTGTAGGACTGTCTTGGGGAGGGTGTTGTGGCGTGTGACATGGCCGAACCATGCCAGCTTCCTTTTCTTGACAGTGGCTAGTAGGGGTTCCTGAGGGCCAGCCATCTGTGCGACTTGACTTCGCACATAGGTGTTTGTTTTCCTATTCTTCCAGGAAACTCCGAGCAGTCGCCTGAAGCATTTTGTCTCGAACGTCTGTGGTTTCAGTGGTCATTGGATGACCAACTTCCGCAGCCGCTGAGCAAGATGGAGATGACCAGGGATCTGAACAATTTGACTTTTGTTTTGAAGCTGATGTTGCTTCTCCATATCTTGTTCAGTTTTGCCATAGCTGATGTTGCCATGGCTAGCCTGGTTTTGATCTCTGTGGTGGAGTGTCCATCTTTCGTGAGATCTAATGTTAAGATTAAGGAAATGAATAATATGAATAGCTACAAGAATCTGAGTAAGTTTTTCAACAATGAGGACTGTCTGGTAGATATGATCAGATATGTCCATGATTCTCTTTCCAGGAGAGCAAGAACATAGATACATTACATATATCTAAGAATCTACATCTTTTAAGAATGTTAAATACGTTTACGTTTGGTGTCAAATAAGTCTTGTTCTGACTTAATGGCAAAAGAGTTTTCTGATTCTGATTCTGATTCGTATATCTGCACATGCATATATAGGCCTACATGCATACACACATACGCATACACATACATATACACTCACATACATATATTCACACACATACACGATTTCGTGGGGGGAGGGCGGGGGGGGGGGGGGGGGGGGGCGGCGGAGGGTTATGATTACTGGGTTCTATGTGACAGCCAAACAAGCTGAGGGAAAAAATAATTTTTAAACAAAACCGAAAGGGAAGAAAGGGAACAAGCTCTTGCAGCAGCTACCAATTTATGTCATTTCTCTCCTGAGCACTGCATCGACATCAGAGTCCACATTGAGCTTGATGACTTTTTCATTTTTAAGTTTCGCAATGATCTTACCGTTTGAAGACCAAGCGGCTAATGTGGCCGAATGGTCCATAGCTTTTTTTTTTAAGGAGCTGGTAATTTAATACACTTGTCTTCGGAGACAGTTATGCCAGTTCCTTTAAGCTTAAGGCAGTCAGCCAAAACTATGCCCCGCTGACATCTGGAGATGAAGCGGAGAATGACGGCTGAGGTTTTCCCCCCTGTCCGATGGGCTATAGCGATGTCCGCTCGTGTGGTTTTGACACCCACCTTTTATTAAATATGTTAATACATTCCTTGATACAGTCCTCTGTTTTCTCTGCCTACTTTACCCCCACCCCAAACACCCTTACATTCCACTGTCTCCCATGTTGTTCATTATCATTCACATCTTTCTTGATTTTGTCCGTCTCTTTTTCTTGCTGCTGAAGCTCACTGCGAAGATCCTTGTTTTCCTCCCTTCCTCTTTACCTCGGTGGTGAATTGGTCATTCCTGGATTCCAGATCAAACATCGCACCTTCCATCACTTCCATTCGATTTGAAATGGCTGCCACCATCTTTATCATTTCTTCATTTAACTGTTTAATGTCTTCTTTGTAGGCTACACATGTTTTTTTTTCCGGATTTCTTGGAGTGTGTCCGAAGCATCCATGTCCTCGTCGGTATTTTGCTCACAGTCCAGTCTGTGCTTCTTCTTGTCCTGTTTTTCTTTGCCACCAACAGATCTTGTTAAATGTCACATTTAAGGAAAAGCAGGGACACACAACAGAGGACTGTATTAAGGAATGTCAACTTATGTCAACCCTGAGTCACTGGCGGAAGATGTTGATGACGGTTTTCTTTTTGCCTGTCCTTGGTTCCGCCCTAATTAGGAAAATATTTGCTGACAGTGCTGGTCATTTTCACTGACTGAGTCTCTTCACCCGCCACTTGCTGTCCTGACTGACTGCCCCTCTCCTCACCTCCCCACCTTCACTTGTCTTTCCGATCGTCCTCCCTTATCCGCCGCACATCTTCACACCGCTATTTTCTTTCCTTCCTTTTTTTCTTCCTTTTTTATCCTTCTTCCCTTTTTTATTTCAGAAGTATATAAATCACAAATTTCACCCTCGTGTTTTTTTGTGTTTTTTTAAAAAGTTATGTCCCTCATAAACTTATTTTGATAGTACATTGGTCTCCGAGTTCTCCGACCGTAACCTTTTCCTTAGTCTTCAATTCTTGAATTCGCGTACGGCAGATTTTTTCTTTTCTTCAAATCCTACCCCCCTTCCTCCCATTTTCCGTGCATACTACTACTACTTACGCCCATCACTAAATCACTCCGCCGCCAGTTTTTTTTATGATGCATAGTGCACAATCATTGTACAAACCTTCCTATCGCCTTTCTTTCTGGCAATGCACATACCACCACTGTGCGGTATCTTCTTTTCTATTAAATAGAAAATAAAAGTTTTATTTTATTTTATTTTATATCACTTTATGTCACAGCAGATTTCTCTGCGTGAAATTCGGGCTGCTCTCCCCGGGGAGAGCGTGTCGACACAAGTGCAGCGCCTACCCATTATTTTTTTGTTCCCCTCAGGGATAAGCCTAGTGTCTAAACACACCTGTGTGCATGCTGTTGTTTTGTTTTTTTATTTTGTCCTCCGCTCCTACCGGCACACGATGGCCTGCTCTTCCAAAAGGCGGAAAGGGGTTTTAACGTGTGCGCAAGATGTTCTGCGTTCGTTCGCACTCGGTTTCTAGTCTTTTTTTTTTTTTCCTTTACTTTACATTGCAGGTTATATTCACTCACAAAGCACATACATCTTCATCAATACAAAACGTTCATTTATCGTCCAATATCACTTAAAGTGGAAGATATTAAAGCGAAAACAAACAACAAAATGTTCAATGCCAATACAGTGTGTAGCCTTCTGACATTATGCATGATTGTGTTACACATATCAATATTTCAATTATCTTGCAAGGGATTTTTGGGGGGAAAAACGGTGTAGAGTTACATTTATCTTGAGTATCTTCATTAATACTAGAACAGAGGTAACAGAATAGCAATGATGACAAAAGTCAAGTTTAACAGAAAAAAAGTATTTTAAAAAATGTATTGTTACAAATGAAGCAAGGCCTCAAAAAAGATGTATTAACAAAGTATAGAGTGAATGTGTACAGCTACTTTAATATTTTATGTGGGAAAGCAAATGCATGTTATTTGTAACATCCCCTTTCCTCCCCTTGTCACGCTTCTAGATTATCCTTTTTTTTATCAATGAATAGCAGTGTTTCCATTTTCAACAAGGTTTGCATATGGAAACCATTTTACTTCGAATGCAGTTGGTCTCATTTCTAGACAATTCATATATTTTTCTAACATGTATCTGTATTTCAGTTCCTGCATAAAACTATTGATGGCAGGTTTTATTTTGTTAAGTCGACTTTTATAGGGAAAATATTTCCCTGGTATCAATAACAAATCTAGAATCTCATCAGTTTTTGTTTTCTGATCTTCTCTAAATAGAACTAGTTCCTGGTTAAGTGTTAACTGTGTACAATGTTGGCATTTACTTTCCAATAAATGTGTAAATTCTCTCCAGAATCCTGAGAATATTGACAGTCCCAAAGATAGTGGTATATTGTATCCTTTTCAGTATTGCAAAAATTACACATGTCACTGTTAACAACCTGCTTTTTTTTTTAAATGCCATTTGTCACCAGGATTCTATCACATATTTTGATATGAAACCATTTTAGCTTATTTCTTTAATTCTGGTAATTTTTTTTCAAAACATCTCCCCATACAATTTTATTGTTTAAAAAATTGTTCCATTTTACGAACGCTTTGATGTCAGAAACTTTTTTTTTTTTCTATCATAACATTGTAGTAAGACTCTGATCCCTTATTTACCGATGCTATTTTATATAATGCTTTTGTTCTTTCTTTGCTAATGTTAGTATCTATTGTTATATTACTTTTCGTAGCGTATTTTTTGATCGATCTTATACAACTCATATATTCTAAAAAGTTTATTGTAAATCCTAATTTTTGAGACAACTCTTCTTGACTTAAAAAGTCACTATTTTCGTTTAATAAATGTTTTACAAAGAACACGTTACCTTGGATCCATTTCTTGTAGTAGAATGATCTATTGCCAACTATAAATTTTTCGTTGTAAAATATTGGTTCAGCTGCTAGTTCTTGACTTTCTTTTAGGTCGATTTGTTTACAAAAAAGTTCGTATGAGCAAAACACATCTTTCCAAAAGGTGTTTACTCTCTTTCCTACAAAGTGTTTTGGACCATAACTACCTAGTGAGTCAATATCAGGACAAAAGTAACATATTATTTTCCCCCAGTTGCCTTTCTGGAAGTACAGTTTTCTAATCCATGATATTTTTAGGGACTGAAGATATGTTTTTACGTGTGGAATCCCCAGGCCACCATTTAGAGTGTTTTGCACTGAGTATTTTCTTTGGATTTTGTCTGTTTTATTATCCCATACAAACTAATAGCACATTTGTTGTAACTGGTTTATTCTTATGTCTGGGGGGTTTCGCAGCAGAATCCACAGATACACCAGTTTTGATAATATGAGTGATTTAAGCACTGCCACTCTTCCTAACGGCGTTACCATTCTTTGACACCATATATTAAATAGTATTTTTATTTCTGAAAGTTTCTCATTTGTATTGATTTCTGTCATGTCAGCAAGATTATTTTTAAACCAGAGACCTAAGAGTTTGAATTGGTTTGGGTTCCATTCCATTTTCTTTGACTGCAAGTAAACACGGGGGAGTTTCTTTTTTTCCCAAGCCAAACATTCATTGTTTTTTCATAATTTAATTTTAAGCCTGATAGATATTCAAACGCTTCAAGTGTTTGGAATAACCTTGTATACGATCTACTGTCACCCTCTAGTGTGAATAAAGTATCATCTGCATATTGACATACCTTAAATTCAGTGTCTGCTATTTCTATTACTTTTATTTCTTTATCTTCTCTAATTTTACAAGCTAATAGTTAAGCACATAGAACAAAAAGATAAGGTGATATTGGGTCGCCTTGGCGACATCCTCTTTCTATACAAAAACTTGATGAAACCTTTCCATTGACTGTAACATATGATTGTATTCTATTGTAGAAGGACGAGACCCATCTCTGTATTGCCTTTCCAAAACCAAATTCCTGAAGCACCTTATGCATATAAGTCCAGTGGACAGAATCAAACGCCTTTTCGAAATCAATTGAAATTAACAGCCCTGGCAGATTCTTAGTTTCCAAATAATCTATTACATCATGTATTGTTCTCAAACTATTTGCTATATATCTCCCTTTAATAAATCCTAACTGATCTTTGTTCATTAAAATTGGTAATACATTCTTTATTCTGTTTGCAATGCATGCTGATCCTATCTTGTATGTAACATTTAGCGGAGAAATTGGTCGCCAATTCTTTAAATACTATCTAGGTTTATCTCCTTTAGGTGTGCAAATTATGATGCCTTCTTTTTTGTGTTAAGGACATTTCTCCTTTATAGAAACCCTCATTTAAAGATCTAACTACAAACTGACCTAGCTGCTTCCAAAAGAATTTGAAAAAGTTTACTGTTATACCCTCCTTCCTGGGCTTTTATCATTGTCCATCTTTTTTAAAACCTCAGATGCCTCTTTTAGGGTAATTAGTCCTTCAAGCCGTTCTGACTCTTCTTTACTGAGTTTGGGCAAGTTGTTTTTAAAACTGTCTAAATTACAGTCATCTATTGATCTTTTAGTGTACAGTTTCTTATAGTATGTTTTGGTTTCTTCTAAAATATCCCCCGAGTCAGTTAAGACAGATTCTTGATCTGTTTTTAATTTTAACATTTGTTTGCTTACAAAATTTCTTTTCTCCAAGGAGCAAAAATATTTTGTTACCTTTTCTCCCTGAGTACCCTACCTAGCCCTAGATCTTAAGAGAATTCCATCTATTTTGGTTTTTCTAAGTCTACTGAGTTCTTTTTTCTCCATGATAACTTTCATATCTTCTTCATTTAAGTTCAATTTTTGTTTTAAATTTTGAATGTCGTTTTCCAGCTTTACTTCGTTAATATTCTTGTCTTTATTTTTTTCTGATAACGTAAGATATTGTGTCTGCTCTTTTTTCCATAAGCAATGTGTCTAAAAAATAGTTGATCTGAAATTGATAATTGAATTTGGTCATTAGGTATTTCGTCTATGGCCTCTCGATCATAAGGAAGTAGTGTGTACTGCCTCTTTACTCTTTCCATCGTATGATTACCTTGTTTAACATAGTCTTTGTCTTTGAGTAAGGATGAGTTAAATTTCCAGAAGCCTTTTTTCTTTTCTTGTTTTTTAATAGCAATATCCAACGTTATCATTGAATGATCGCTCCTATATCCAAACAAGATGTCTGTATCTTTTACTTTATTACTAAGAGTGTCAGATACTAGAAAAAAATCCAGTCGGCTTTGCTGCAATGGGGTTGGTCTTCTCCATGTGTACCTAATTTCCTGGTTTAGCATTCTCCAAATATCGACCAGTTCAAGTTTGGACATCATTCCCAAAACCGTTTCTTGTGATTTAACATTATTAATATGTTTATAATTGTAATAATCAAGGTTTGGATTTAGAACCAGGTTCCAGTCCCCTGCTATTATTATGTTAGGAATTGTAAGTTCTTCTATCGTGGCTTGTATATTTTGAAAAAAAGACTGGTTCATCTCTGTTTGGTCCATATACATTTACCAACACTAACTCTATTCTCATAGTATTTAACACTAAGATAATGTAATTTCCCTGATAATCTTTAATTAATTTCCTAATTTTAAAATCAAAATTGTTATTGAGGTGAATGGCTACACCTCGTGATCTAGAGTTATTACATGCAAAAATACATTCATATCACCATTCAGCTCTGATCTGACATTCTGTTTTTTGTGTGAAGTGAGTATCTTGCAGTAAATATATTGAGTGTTGATTTTGTCTTAGAAATTGGAAAACATCTTTACGTTTATGAAAATTTCCAAGGCCTTGGCAGTTCAAGGATGAGATAATTATATCAGCCATGCTTGTCATGCGAGTTTAACATAGTATTTTCTGCTTGTTCGCTAATGTTATGTGCCCACCATTCTTCATAGCAAATTATACTCCTCTGCTTTGAGTTACCTCCATGTAGAGAATCCAAACATGTACACAAACGCCCTTTTATAAAAATGTCCATATAAGTTCAGAGAAAAAAGACAAACAATCGAAGACAAAAGAGAGAGAAAAATCCCCACACAAACTATAAAACAGATTTAAAAACTAAAAAACAAAAAACAAAACAAAAAAAACACCAAAATCAAAACCAACCAACCAAACAAAAACAAACAATCAGTGAAGTACTTGTTGACTATCGAGCCAGGAGCACGGGACATGTCCATGTCATGCTCCCAAGAAGAGAGAGAGAGGGGAGGGGAGGAATGGGGGGGAGGGGGGGGGACGCAAAAGCAGGGTTGCTGCCAACCATACTAACAGTCAGGAAGAGCCAAGTCTCTTTCTATCATTGCAGTGCGAACACCTTTTCTTCAAAGAATGCTTGTTTATATTCAGCTTAAATTTTTGTGAAAAGCATATGTGTCTTAGTGTATATATTACTTTTCTTTTCATTTTTTTTCTGTTTGTGTCAGTGTATGCCACTCGCACACAGGCACACACCCATCAGTGCATTCATCTACGTTCATGCAGCCGATACAGGTGGTAATACTACCTAGTCTTTCCCTTCCTTCCCTTTAAATTGACAAAAGTTGAAAACATAATGATGAAATAATTCAAAAAGGTATTATATATCAAATTGGGGAAAAGCATAAAAAATCACACCAATATTCGTCCTGATTCCAATATCAAACAGGCACCCATCCCCTCAAAATATGAATTGCTGTCCTTAAAAAAAAGGACTTTCAAAAGTGTGTCAGTTCAACATTCAACTCATTCATCCCCCAGAGCAAAACCAAAAAGATGCTGTACTGGAGGCGTCAGCCATGGTTTCTGGTCTCATCCAAAGCCTTTGACGTTCAGTTCGATTTTTTCGTCAAATTGCGAAGGAAGGGCTAGTCTGGGTACGAACCCAACTCACGGTTTACATATTGGCAGGCGAACGTCTTAACCATCCTGCTACCTTCCTTTCCTCTTTCTTTTTTGATGGTGCACCTGTCCACACTTGTTGACATCAGCAATGTCTTCTTTTTTCCTCTCTTCCGAAAACTTTGCAAATTTCTGAGAAAAGAAATTGCAAACTGTCCCCACTCTCTTCTCCAAGTTTCACTCACGAACTAAACAACATGCTGTCCCGATCTCCTGGCTATCTCACACCAGCAGAAAAATACTAGTCATCTGCGGGGTGCTGGTCGAGTAGAGAGAGTTCCAGCGCACGTCCTCTCCCTACGCCAAACGGTAGTCAACAAAGAACATCTTGCTCACACGTTAAATCCTGTTCCGCTTTTCGTAAGAGTAGGCCATTGTGTGCCGGTGGGAACAAATGACAATATTTACACAACTGCATATGCACGGGCATGAGTGCTTATCCCATTATCCTCTATTTAAAAGAATAAAAATTAAAATTAAAAAAAAAAAAGCACACACACACACACATGGGGCGCTTGCACACGCATTCTCTTTCTCTGTCTCTGGGGGGGGGGGGGGGGGGGCTGGGGTGGTAAGTGGTAAGTAGTGCCATGTGCTTTACTGTGTGAAATACAGGTTATGGGGTTGTCATCTCTACAGTATCTAATGCCTATCTGATAAACACTGGGTGAGAAAACATAGACACCTGAAAAAAATCACAGAACACACAAGTTGTACTGGTGTAATTCAGGTTCACTTGTTTGGATTTGTTCCTATGTATTAATGCCTCTCTGATAAACAATGATTTAACACTTGGTTAAAAAAAAAACACACACAAAAAAGCAAAACGAATTGGTTAAAAATTAGGCACATGAAAATGTCACAAAATATGATTGCTCCACCACCAAACAATGTTTCAATTCATTGGCACTCTGTTCAAATGCAACAAAGCTTACAGCAACATTTAAACGGAATTAAAATGGACATTGATAGAAAATTCAGCACTCTAGAGAGCAACCCATCAAAATTAATGGCTGAAATCAGTTAATTAAAAGAAAGTGTAGTTGTCAACACAGAGGACATAGAAGAACTGCAGGAAAGCAACATAACCATGATAGACGGATCAGATGTACTGGAGAGAAAATTAGAATCAGCAGAGCAAGAGGCAAAGGCTTTCATCCTCAGATTCATGGGTATAGCTGAATGTGACAGGGAGGGCCAAATAATTGTTATTGACATTCGAAATCACTCACCGGTACCAAGCTGGTGTCAAGAAGATATCTTCAAGAAGATATCTTCAAAGCGTTCCACAATGGGAGACCACACCTACAAAGAGATAATGCTCATCCCATTCTGGTGCAGTTTTGTTGCTTTGCAGACAAATGATCAGTTCTGTCTGACAAGTAGTTGAGAGACAGTTTGAGGGAAAGCAGCATCAGAGTGGCTGCTGACCTCACAACATGCCAAAGGAAAATGCTGGAGTTCCATCAAGGGCAAGTGAGAGTATATCTCAATGTAACATGACAGATACTGATACTAAAATGTGTGATGGAATGACATGGACTGTAAACCAAAGACAAGACATTGACAAAAATGAGTTACAAGCTACAAGCGAAGCAGACCCAGCGGAAAATACAAGTCACTATGACCTGGCAGAGGAGACTCTTCCAAAACTGACATAGACACAAGGAGCAAATAGTGACAAGCTGACAAACCAGCAAGACTTGGGACTTCAGATTAACAGTACTGGTAGATGCAGTATGTCTGATAAAGATGGGGGTCAGTCAGAAGGGTCTTCACCCTCTGCCCATGCTTTACATCCAAGGCAAACAACATCTAGTTCATGTGCTGCAAATTACAGTCAGAGCAAAACTGCTGCTAGATCAACAAGTCAAAGCAACATTGTTGAATCATTTAAAAAAGCAGACTCTGCAAAGCAGGCAGGGGGTAGGCAGTGACCCCAACCTCACAGACACCAGACTAAAAAGAATGGTGCCCCACACACCAACAAATAGGGACATGGCCAGGCCACAGTACTTTGTAGTCAGTCCCCAGATAGTAACAAGTCCTCATGTACATAGTGTAAATATACACTGTTTTAAATTTCTTAATTATCATGTTAATGAACTTCTACAAAAGTTTTAAAACACTGAGTTTATTAATGTTTTAGTGTCGTATGACTTTTTATGTTTAACTGAAACTTTCCTTGCTTTTGATTTTGAGTCAGCATTATTTTATGACTTTGTAATATTTACCTCTAAAGCAAAGAAGCTATCCCATAAAGGAAGATACTCTGGTGGAGTAATTGTAGTGATAAAATCTTTTGCAGAATTGTTACATGCATCCAGGTAGAACAAGAAAATACAGTAGTTTTACAGATAGACAAACACCTCTTTTCCACAGATAAAGATATACATCCAACCTTGTGAATCTTTGTTCTGGAAGTCACAACATGGCGTATATGGCATTGAAATGCTTGATCAATGTTTGGCAGATGTAAATGAAGAACATGGTGATTTTTTTATGCTGCTAAGTAGAAATTTTAATGCAAGAACTGCAATGGAAAACTATAGCTTTAGTGGAGATAGTAGTGATTTTGAACAAATGTTGATTTCCGACTATAATCATTATCCAAGGAAATATCAAGTTAACAACATTAACAACTTTGGGGAACAACTAATTGAACTGTGCAACATGCATGACTGTGCCTAAGTCAGCCAGGCTTTGATGATAATTGTACATTTATTGGATATTCTGGTGAAAGTGTGGTGGATTACTTTATTGTATCTGTGGAACTTTATTCATGTTACATTATTGGTTTTGGATGACAGACTCTATGTTTTGAAAACACTTCAGTGGATGTAGGACGCTGACTGAAATGCCAAGAGACTGTTCCCAATCCTAACGTAGTTCTTTTATGAAGAACTCTTTGTTAGAAAGCACTCCAGTGGACGTAGAACGCTGACTGAAATGCCAAGAGTTGCTTCCTATCTCTCGTGAATCACATCCAACAGAGCACACGTTGACTCAGGAATCAAGTTGTATTTCTTTTATTCGACTGAATCACTTCAAAACAGTATTCGTTTCCAGTACAAGAATTCCAAAAACAAAAAGAAAACTCCTTTCCCAAATCACCATGGATTTACAACCAAAACTCTGTGACTACACTCACTAAACAAAACATCAATCAGCTAATGACTTTCACAGTCCTCATAGCTCTCTTTCTATTCCTTCAACTTCTCTCCCCTTCTTCAAGAAATCTCTTCATCTACAATCCGAATTACCTCCCCTGCTCAAACATTAGGGCGTTTGGCCTTCGGACTCTCCTCCTCTCTGTTCCTCATCTTCACTGTCTCATCTTACATCCTCCCTCTTCTTTCTTCCTCGACTCTCCTCCCTCGCGATAACAGCCCCTTGTATATATACACTCCAGGCCCCTTCTACTGAGCGCTAGAACATTCCAGAAACTTAAGGAACTTTACACAAACATCTTAGGCTACAGTAGCATTCTGGCAACTTCTAGAACATCTACGAATACTGTAGACTATTCTGCACACTTCTAGAACTTCTTAGAATATTTGTAGAATATTCCGGAAACTTCATTAACAAAAAAAACATATATGCAAGCTGCATGTAATATTTCTCAAATGAAGCTTTTATCCCCTGCATCATTTGCAAAGAATGTTATCCATAGCAATCCTACACAAATTCTTAATAGAGGCTCTGGATCTGTTTGTAACAATTCATCTATTCATATTTCAGCTTTAGAAGTAGAGAGCATTGTGAAATCAGATCATTTGCCTATAAGTATGAAAGTAGAATCAAGAGACAAACAGGAAGGGGATTATAGTATATGAAAAGTTCAGATGGAATTAAGCATATAGAAATGAGTTTGTTAAATCATGGGAAAGCAAAGATATCCAAAATAGAATGATGATAGCCATAAAGGATTTAGAAAGAAATGTAAACAGTGCCCTTGAAATATGTGCACATTGTCTTAAAGATGCTAGCAGGTGTATGTTTGAGAAAACTGGTTTTAATAAAATAAAAAATAAAAAAAATAAAAGATATCATCAGCATGGTTTGATGATGAGTGTAAAAGCATGAAAAAAGAAACTAAACGAAAACAATTACTTTCGATTTACCAGGAAGGAAGAAGAATCATATACATTGAAGCTAAAAAGAGGTATAAACAGTTGCTAAAAGCCAAGAAACTCATACAGCAGGCAACAAACTAAAAGGTTAGCAAACGAGGTTAACAGTCTTATTTTTTGGAAGGAATTACGAAGATTGGGTCTTGAAAATAACAAAAGAATTACAAATAACATTACTACAAATGAATGGTTTAGTCACTTTAGAAAATTCTCCCAAGGCAATAATGATGAAAGTTTTAATGTGATATTGTAAATGATTTATCTGAGGATATGCTAAATAAAAAGATAACAGAAGTAGAAGTTACAAATGCTATTGGAAGACTGAAAAACAACAAAGCATGTGGTATTGATACAATTTCTGCAGAAATGCTATTTAAAAAAAAATGGTGGTGTAAAAGTAAATGTATTTTTGGTATGGTTGTTTAATGTAATTTTTGACCAAGTTATATACCTACAAGAATGGTCCAAAGCTGTAATCGTTCCTCTATATAAGAAAGGACATCCCAAGGATTTTGATAATTATGGAGGAGTGTCTCTTTTAAGTATACTATCTAAATGTTATGCTAACATATTGAATGCTCAATTATGATTGTTTAGAAAGTAATCACTTAATTTCAGAATGTCAGGCAGGTTTTCATCAAACGTATTCTACAATTGATCAAATCTTTAAGTTGCATGCCACTATTCAAAACTATTTGACTAAAAAAGGAAGAAATTGTGTGTTGCTTTTATAGATTTTAAAAAGGCCATTGACACAGTTGAACATGACAAGTTTTTACGTTATATCAAAGACCAAGGTGTAAAGGGAAAGTTTATTGCATGACTTAGAGCTATGTACAAGTCATCATCAGCATGTATACGAGCAAATTCTGAATAAATATGTTTCAAACCCCAATGAGAGTAAGACAGGGATGTGTTCTGAGTCCCACTTTGTTCTGTATGTTTATTAATCAGTTTGCAAACATTATGAATGAAAAGGGTAAACATGGTGCTCAAATGTTTCCAGATATTTTTGTGTTATTTATCTTATTTGCTGATGACGTGGCATTATTGTCAGCTACACCCACTGGTTTATAGAATCAATTAAAGATCTTAGAAGCTTGTTGCGATAATATGAAATTGAGTGTAAATATAGACAAAAGTAAGATTATTGCATTTAGGAAAGGCTAAGATAGCAAAACATGAGAAATGTTTTTTTGATAATAAAAGATTAGATGTAGTTAATTATTGTTATTTGGGATTTAGTTTTACATCTATGATAAGCACAAAGAGAGATACATCACATTTGGTCTCTAAAGGCAAAAAAGCAGTTATACAGCTTAACAAAGGTTTTCAGAAGTGCAAGGAAATGACAATCAGTACGTTCTTTGAGATATTTGATACCAAAATCCAATCAATACCATTATATTCAGCTGGAATTTGGGGGTTACATAAAATAGAACATCAAGAAAAAGTACATTTGATAGCTTGTAAAATGTTCCTAGGTACACCTGCCAAGACACCAAATACAACTGTGTATGGAGATGTTAGCAGGTACCCACTGTAAGTAAATGTATGTGTTGCATGTATCAGCTACTGGTTTAAATTAAAACTCATTGATTCTGAAAGATTGCTGCATAAAGCTTATCATATGTTGTTCGAATTAGATTTTTTTTTAATAAAGGGAAACAATGTTGGGTCTCTAAAATCAGAGAAATACTATGCATAACTGGATATAATATTGTTTGGCTAAACCAAGGAGTAGGACACAAAAATGATCTTGCCGATATTTAAACAGAGACTTATAGATTGGTTTGCCCAGGAATGGACTGGTACCATTAGAGATCGTAGTAGATATGATAGTTATAGAAACTTTAAGACTGTTTTTGAAAAAGAGTACATCAGTGAAATGGATAGATATTGTTTTCGTGTTGCAGTTACTCGGGTATGATTTAATGCTCTGCCCATGAACAATATTACATATGGTTTGTCAGAACACAAAAAAAAACCCAGTTTTTCAACCTGTCCCAGAAAGGACAGGCTTAGATTTTTGTTTTGACTAGCTCGTTCTTAATTCGTTTGGGAATGGGGTGGCAATCACAGCAATTTCACAAACACGTCTCAAAAGGCAAAACATTACAAACATGAAGCTGTATTCATCTTTCATTTAACAACCCTCAGCTAACATGCCCCTTTCCCCCCCTCCACCCTTCCTAACACCCCTAACCCCCAGCTCAAAAACATAAACAAGGAAAAGAAACCAATGAAAATAATACGCTCTCTCACACACACACTCCCACATTATCTTCACAATGGGGGGGGGGGGGGGGGGGGGGAAAAGACATCAGGACGGGAGGAAACGTGGGGGGACACTCAGCTTACGCGACTGCGGCAGCGCCGACGATGAGGCGATGGACGTCGCTGGGTGTCCAGCACAGCTTCCGCAGCATCCTTTAGAAAGAGGTCCCTGCTCCTCTCGTCTTCTCCCCGTTGAGACGGCCCGGGGGACTGCTTGAAAGCTGGGTGCGGAGGTTCACCCAACACAAAGTTGAGCTCTGTTGGGTAGACACCCAACCTAAACGTCCAGTGCCCAGCCTGCCCAACACAAACGTCCAGTTCCTTGGCCTGCCCAACACAAACGTCCAGTGCCCAGCCTGCCCAACACAAACGTCCAGTTCCGTGGCCTGCCCAACACAAACTGTGACCAGGGAATTAGCATCTTGTCACAATTTGAGTGTCACCCCTCCCTCCATCCCGTGCTTTCCCCCACTTTAACAATTTATACAATTTCCATCCATAAACTCCTCCATGAGTTTACAATTGTTTATTAGTTTAATTAGGCTGTCACACAGACATACAAATAAACATGACATAACCTTTGACTGCCCTTTTAAGTTCCATATATATTTCTACAGTCATAGGGACAGGACACATTACTGGGGATAGTGCTTGAATCAGACAACGCTGGTAAACCTGCCGTTCCCTCTATTTTCAATCCACCACAACGGCCCGAAAACCCCAGAACTATAAAAAGAAAACCCAAGTGCAACACCCACCCACTCCAGTCGGTGGAATGAGTAAATAATTGCAAACAAATAATTTGCCTGCACCCAAATAAACACTGTTCGACACTTCCGAGTGTCTAAACCAAATAAAATAATTTCAATTTCTGCCCACACGCTACCTAGGCCTACCTCAGACAGCTTGTGTGGCATTTCGCATCGCAGTGCCGATCGCGGCACCTATCCTCCTGCGTCGGCTAGGAGTTCTGTCCACTTTGGCTGCCGAGCTCAAAGTGTCGTGGTGGCATCCAGACAGGCGACACAGATCTGCTGTCACCTGAACTCAGGTGAGATGCCACCCCGGTTTTCGGCGGAAACTCCGCCGGGCACGGGCGACTCGTACGCGGTCACGCGGCGGAGCTCAACGCCTCTTAAGACGTGCAGAGCAAGGTAAATACAAATCCCGATGCACATGGTAGCCTGCCCTCAGGGGTACGGATCACGAAAAACTAAAGGGGGTGGGGGTGGTGGAAAAGAAAAGTGGTGTTGAGGTGAACGACCTCCCGTCAGTCCCCTTAAAACCACACCTCTCCCTCCTTGTCCAGGGCGCTAGTCTTTCACCCTGGCGGTCAGGAGAGGTGTAAGTGGGGTGGTGAAGGGGTGTGAGGATTCGATCCTGGGTCGATTCGTGACAAATCCCCCACCAAAAGTGAGGGTCGCCAGAACCTCACCCCAGGTCGATCCACCGCCGCTTCCCATAGGAGTGACCGTCATTACCAGGCCCAGCACCGGCATCTCACCCCCCTGAGGGTCTATGCCGGTTGTGTAGGCAAGGCCATGACAGCCAATCCCTCCCATACCTTTCCCGGATTTTCAGCCCTGTTAATGGATGACGCCACCTGGCGTGGAGCTTCCGGGGAGGTAGGGAACTGGGAAAAGATACAGGCCTACCAAGGGAAGCTACCGGCTCTCCCATGGGCCCGCCTGCAATAGAACTGATCCCAGGGTGGATTAGTACCCTTTTGTGGGGTCAAAGGTCGGAGGGTGCAGCAAAGCCCTCCTAGAGGGAGTGTCTCAAGTTGAGGGGAATAGTCATATCTAGTTTAACGTCTCTTACTGGCAATGCTTCACTGTAGCAACCCCTTCTATGTGCGAGTAACCAGGAGGGCTCACACTCCCTATGGTTTACCATGCCTATCTGCGTCACATTTCGTGGAGTCATCTCCATCAGACATCCTACAAAAGTAGTCTTCTCCCACATTGCCTACTCTGTTAAGTGGGGTCAAAGCCTGATGGTCCATCCCAGGTGTTGGCGGCCTACTGGGCAGAAATGATGGGAACACTGGAGTGGATTGTGTTCACCATCCAGAGATGCCAGCCGCACCTTTCTCAACAGAGGATAGGATGTGACCCATCAGGCCCCGCTCACCATCTCACGTGGGATAGTTACTGGGGTATTTGACTCTAAGGAGACCTTGCTGTTTCTACCCATGGGCATAATATTCTGGCAGACCACACAAGAGCGGCAATAGTGTCTGACATCCCAAGTCATACCTGGCCAGGCAAACTGCTGCCATAGACGCTTCAGAGTGCGCCTTGCACCCAGGTGTCCTGCTGTGGGGGTGACATGTGTCGCTCTGAGTGCTGTGTCTCAAGCACTGAGGCACCAGAAGTTGCCTCTGTCTGAGGATTCCTTTGCGGAAGATGCGGGTGAGGACTCACTTGGATACAACATATTGCACCCCAGGGCCCACCCTCTGATCTTCAGTTGCTTGTAACCTGGCCCACAGAGTCTTCAGTGAGGGGTCCCCTTTCTGAAAATTGATAAGGGTCCTCCTGTCGACTTTGAGGTCGACTCCCTCCTGATTCAGCACTCTGGGTGGTTTGAGCGGGGCCCTAGCTTTCTTAGCTGCTGCCTTTGTTGTGGCCACTCCAGCTATAAAGGCTGGAAGCTCGGTAACCACATTGCATGTAGAGCCATCCGTGGATGTGTTCGAATCCCCACTAGTGACAGAACTCGGCCTTCTCCTGGGATTAGTAGTAGCTGGACAATGTTTGGCTCGGTGACCCATCTTACCACACTTGTTCTTTCAAGGCACGAGACAATGACACCCTTGGAGCCCTAGAGGGCTCCCTCTCATCTGTCCAAGCCCCAGCTGTAGGGAATTGAATGGATCTGGGTGGATTAAGGCCACCTGGCTTTGACCTCTCTGGCCTCCCATATAACTTGGGCCTTTTCCATGATAGCATCAAAGCCATTGGGAGCCCAGCTCCGGACTGCCATTGCCAACTGGTCGGTGATCCCACAGTAGAACTGCTCTGTGATGATCAACTCGCCTAGATCCTTTCAGAAGGTCTCACCCATAAGTTGAGGACGCGCCTCAGGCGCTCACAAGGGTCATAGAAAGACTCATTGTCCTCTTTGGAAGCTTCCCGGAATTTCCGCCGATGCGCCTCAGGTGTAAGATGGAATTTCCGTCTGAGAGTGTTTAAAAGTTCTTGGGAAAATGCCCCTGAACGTAGGGCATTGAAAGCCTCCCAGGCCTTGCCAGACAAGTAATTGGCCATTTTGACAGTCCGAATTTATTAGAATAATTTATCGCCATATTCTAGGATCAGATAAACGCTGATCCACTCTTCTTAGAGAGAGAGAGAGAGAGAAAGAAAACTTTGAAAACTTGAAAACTTTGAAAACTTTTTTATTCAAAGAGGGTGATAGAATAAGCAACAATTGCTTTTTTTACATCCAGCCCTCGGAAAAGATCCCAACCGCCCCCCCCCCCCCCCCCCCCCCCCTCCCCATACCCCCTCTCTTAAAAAAACAAACAAAAAAAACCCCAAAACAACAAAAACACAAAAAAACCCGCCCAAAACAAAACATAAACAAGCAAGCAAAACCCCCAAAATATACATGAAACGGTGTACACAATATGAAAATAGATAATGAAAATCATTTCAAAACGAACAAGCAAATACTAAATACGAAGGGTACAGAAAAAAATCAATTTAATGATTGGGAGAGAGGGAGGGATGCAACACACACACACACACACACACACACACACACACACACACGCACGCACGCACGCACGCACGCACGCACGCACGCACGCACCACACACACACACACACACACACACACACACACACACACACACACACACACACACACACACACACACACACAAATCGACGTGTTATAAACCCACATCACTGACTACCTCTTTCCAGTCTTTAAAGCATGACTTATATATAAACAAGAATCTATGAGCACATGGCATTACAATTTTAGCTAGAATTGATGTATAATACATTCTCAAAAAGGTGATTACAAAATTTGATTTAAAAACAAACAAACAAAACCCAACAACCAGCAACAACAACAACAACAACAACAACAAAAACCCAACAACAACAACAGCTGTCAGAGTACATTATCACTATAACATAATATACAATAATCATAATACAGAAGCATAATACATATGTACGAGACCTGAGGTCATGAATACAGTTTGTCAATGCTGTTTTTTTTTTTTTTTACCAATTGATTTCTTTTAGAATGTGATTCTAACAGTTGCCCCAATTTTTTAACATGTATAATAATGATAACGACTAGTTTAGGAGCATGTTTGACGCATTTTTTGAAACAGAAAAGATTTATAGTTACGCTTAAAAGATACAATACTACTTTTCTCTTTAATATTTTTTGGTAAAGAATTCCAAACAATTCCTCCAGAGTAGCGAAGACTTGTTTTATAAAGATCGAGTCTTGGTTTAGGAATTATTATATTATTGGTGTATCTTGACTGATTAATTGGGAATCTAGTAGTCAGGGTAGATGGAGCAAGACCGTTCATTATATGATACATTATGATTGCTTTATTATATTCCAGATGGTAAGTTAGGGGGAGAATGTCCAATTTAGTATAGTCTTGGGGTGACAAGGTGGAGGGCTTTAAGAGTACCACTTTAATAGCTCGTTTATGGATTCTTAAAAGGGGTTTTAAGCTACATCCATCATACAATGTTGAGGCGTAATCAATAAATGATTGAATATAAGTAAAATAAAACTATCTACGAGAATCTAGATCAAGAAAGTGTTTGATTTTAGAGAGCTGAAATATCTTTTGAGAGATTCGTTTGTATAAAAAATCAATATGGGGCGACCAGGAAAGATCATTATCAATAGTAACTCCTAGGAGTCTATGCGTGTCTACTTCTTTAATAACATTATTATCAATATAAATTGGTGGCAAAACAAAGGTTATATTTTGGCGTTTTTGTCGAGATGTAATTATCATGTATTTTGTTTTTTGATGATTTAGGGCCATATGATTAAGTTTTGTCCATTCCAGCAATTGATTGGCATTTTCTTGCATATAGTGAGATAGTTGTTTCAAGTCAGAATGAGAAGAATAGATAGAGATGTCATCAGCAAAAAGTTCAGTTACGCCTTTCTTAACAGATAAAGGAAGATCATTGATATATAGTGAAAAGAGAAGAGGCCCTAATACTGATCCTTGGGGAACACCAAATTTTTGTGAAAGAAATTCAGAATGTTCATCATTTAGCCAAACAGTGTGGTTTCGATTAGAAAGAAATGATTTTACGAGTGACAAAGCATCATCTGAAAATTTATATAGTTTCAATTTACGGACTAAAAGGTTGTGATCTATGACATCAAAGGCTTTTGCAAAGTCAATGAGTAGCACACCAGTAAATTTGTTATTGTTGATATTTTTTAACCATTCATCAACGAGGCTAATCAGGGCTGTATGGCAAGAATGATATTTTCTAAAGCCGGACTGATTTGGATGAAGTAAGTTATGCTTTGAAATGTGAGACATAAGGCACTGATAAATATGTTTTTCTAACGGCTTTGAAAGAACTGATAATATTGAAATAGGTATGTAATTAGAAGGAACGGTTTTATCACCTGACTTGTACAGAGGGATTATTTTGGCTTGTTTAAGAATATTGGGGAAGCAGCATTTATCAATACATAGGTTATACAGGTAAGTTAAGGAATCACATATTACAGGAGCACTAAGTTTAAGGATTTTTCCATCTAAGCCATCTAGACCACGAGCAGACGTTTGCTTGAGATGTATAAGAGAAAAGTACACTTCGTATACAGTCAAGAATAGGATTACTACATTTGAAGTGATCTTTTTTGAAATACAGAATTCATTCAATAAGGCAAGGTCATTGAAACAAGAGCTATCCTTTTTAACTGTTGAGGAAGAAATTGTGGAAAAATGTTGGTTTAAAGTGGTGGCAGTAATATCTTTTATGACAGGTGTTTTTACTGATTTTTCCTTTGTAAGAGAATTTATGGTATTCCATATGACTTTTTGTTTATTGCCTGAGTTATCTGATATGAGGTCACGAAAATATTTCTGTTTGGCAATGCGCTTCATTGATGTAATTTTATTTCGTTGCTTCTTAAAGTCAGTGAATTGTTTGGTTTCTTTGAGCTTGTCTCTTTTGATTATTTCTTCTTGAATTTCCTTACTTAGCCAAGGAGGTTTTGGAGTATGTTTAACTCGTTTTATTTTGAAAGGGGCGTGTTTATTATAGATAAAAGAAAGAGAGAGAGAGGAGAGAGAGAGAGAGAGAGAGAGAGAGAGGGGAGAGAGAGAGAGAGAGAGAGAGAGAGAGAGAGAGAGAGACTCGAACTCGAACTCGAACTCGAACTCGAAAGGTTTATTCATGAAAAAAGGCCACTGGCCCATACATGAAGGGGGTTGCCGAATAACGATAACGATAATTACTTTAAGCTGACACACAACACCATTCCATGCCATGGAAACCACAGCATTGATTTGTAATGTACATGGAGACAGGACACTCTTTACAGTCCGGATATGTTACGGCATTCCGAGCCTTTCTTTCGTCCAGTCATTGTCACAGGCCCTCCACCTACGCTAGCCAAGACAGCGATGTAATAGTTCTCTAAGTGTCGCCAAGTCCCTTGAAGCACAGGAAAGGGTCTCCGTGTGTAGTGTGTTCTGGATTCGCTTCCCATTCCGCAAACTGGCGAGTTTGACACGTTCCTCTTTTAACATGTTTTTCTCTTGCTGTTTGACAAACCAGTACACACATACTGGCTCAGTGTCTGGTTGGCATGCGAGCTGGATCACAATGTCATCTGATTCACACGTCACAATATCTTCACCATCTGAATGATGTAGGACAGATTTTCTAAAGTGTGTATTTCTTTGTCTGTCTCTCAGCCTTTTCTGTACTGATCTATCAGTTAGAGTAGCCACATACTGTTTGACATTTCCTTTGTGGAATGCACCAACAATATTATCATCGTTCACCTCAGGCTGCAAAACACACATATCAGCACAGTCACTACAATCAGACATACACGGAGGTTCTAAATCAACTGATGAAGGCAACTTAACTGATGTTTTTGTGTTGATGTCCTGTGTGTGTGCTGTTGGTAGGTCTACTCTATGCGTATCTGCGCATGCTGCATTCTGCTGTTCTACACTTTTGTCAGGTGGACTCGAGGCACTGAAGACACAGTCACTTTCACACACAACACTTGCCTGCTTCTCTTTATGCTTTCGAGCGCGTTCCAAATCCCTGCGGGTTTGGGAGTAGGATTTTTTCCTATAGTATTGTACTTGTGTGCTGCGATTCACTGTTGGATCCGCCATGTTGGTTGACACTGCTGTGTCCACTGGTTTAAGTCGCAAGACAAAAACCACGCTGTCCCCTTCTCCTGCCACTTTCCAGCTGGAGACTGCATTGTCAGTCAGCAGGGCGCCTAAGGTCCTCTCCACAGCCGCTGGAAGTCCAGTAACTGGCATTTTTGTATGAATTACGAGTTTTACTGTAGCTCACAGAAAATGTACGCCCTGTCCGCTTCGCGTCTCGTGACCAACCCGAGAGAGAGAGAGAGAGAGAGAGAGAGAGAGAGAGAGAGAGATTTTATATTTTTTATTTATTTTATACTTTTATATCGAGGATAATGGGATAAGCACTCATGTGCCCTTTTCATCCAGTCCCCGTGTGTATGCAGTTGTGTAAATATTGTCATCTGTTCCCACCGGCACACAATGGCCTACTCTTACGAAAAGCGGAACAGGATTTAACGTGTGCGCAAGATGTTCTGTGCGCATTCGCACACGGGGCCTCGGTTTACAGTCTCATCCAAAAGACTTTTGGGGAGAATGGAGTCAGCATTGATATTAACTCCAGGGGAAAAATCCCCTCGACCGGGAATCGAACTCGGGTTGTCAAATTGCCAGCGCAATGTTCTAATCACTAGGCTATCCCGTCCCTCAGAGAGAGAAGAGAGAGAGAGAGAGAGAGAGAGAGAGAGAGAGAGAGAGAGAGAGAGAGAGAGTGTGTGTGTGTGTGTGTGTGTGTGTGTGTGTGTGTGTGTGTGTGTGTGTGTGTGTGTGTGTGTGTTTCTTTTGTGCATGTAATTGGGGTATGTTTGTTATGGAATGCACTCTGAGATATAACATCGAATATCCAAACTTTTACACATGCCACTGTATCATTATTATAATCAATATGATTATCATTGAATGACACATGATGATGGCTACCATGTTCATTATAACTTAAGGCTCTGTATCATTTCTACGGTAGGTGTATGCCCTTCTAAGGAGACAATAACAGCACTGTCAAAACTGAACACCATCTGGAGAGAGAAAAAATATCTCACTCAAATCAAAGATCAGACTAATGCGCTCCCTTATCATATCCACATTCCTGTATGCCTGTGAATCATGGACCCTGACAGCAGATTTGGAGAGAAGAGTGCAGGCAGTAGAGATGATATGCTTCCGGAGACTCCTTGGCATCTCCGACAGAGACAACATAAGCAACGAAGACGTGCATAACAGAATCCAGCAAACCATTGCTCCCTACAAAAATCTTCATAACAGAATCCAGCAAACCATTGGTCCCTAGAAAAATCCATCAGTCGTAAAGAAGCGTAAACGTAAATGGCACGGGCATGTCACAAGATCAAAAGGACTAGCAAAAGCCATACTTCAAGGAGGAAGAAAAGGAGGCAGACCAAGGAAAAGATGGGAAGACAACATCAGGGAATGGACAGGCCTATAACTCAACAAAACCCTGAGAAAGGCGGAACAGAGAGAGGAATGGAGGGAACTGGTTGTCAAGTATTCATAGGAGCAAGTCGCCAGACTAAGAGATAGATAGATAGATAGACAGACGTACAGACGGACGGATAGATAGATAAGATAGATATAGATTAAATATTATATGTATCGTTTTAGTTTAAGTGTGAATTATTGGTTTTCATTTTTTCATGTTTTGGTATTATGATCAATTTCAATTGACAAGAACAGTGTAATAGATTGATAGTATGGAAAGTGTGTGGTGAGAAGGGGTATTTCTTAAATTTTAAATCACGTTAAATGTGAAATTAATAACACATGTGGTCATGTGGTTGTGAGAGTACTTGAATGGATATTGGTGGGAAATGTGTGTATTGATCTTCTGCTGGAAAAATGATGGCAGATTTTACACCAATACATTTACAAAACTGTGTGAAAGGCTCACTGTATGATTTTAAGTGTAGGTTTTGGGTTAAGTGTGAATGCTTGGTTTTACTTTTTTATATTGTTGTCAAATGTAAACTTGCAAGTTTGTAGGGAGAAGGGGTCTTTTTTTCTTATTTTGTCCTTTATCTCTTTTTTTTTTTTTTTTTTTTTTTTTTTACATCGCCTTAAATACGAAATGAATAACAAACCTGTCGTGTAAATATGACACATCACTGGAATTGCTATTGGTGGCAAATGTGTGTATCGATCTTCGCTGGAATATTGATGGCATTATTTAATACCAGCATATGCGACAAAACTGTATTTGAAAGAGTTAATGGTATATGATTTTTTAAATATCGTTCTAGCTAAAATGTGAATAATTGGTTTTCCTTAAAAAAAAAATTTGGGGGGTGGGGTTATGATCAAATATAAACTGACAAGAAAAAATGTAATGGATTGTATGATACTATGGAAAGTCATAGAAAGACGGGATAGCCTATGGTCAGAACATTGCGCTCGCAATTTGACGACCCGGTTTCGATTCCCATTCGAGGAGATTTTTCTCCTAAATAAAATTGTTCTGTGTCAAATGAGCGAAAATGCGTTGCACTGCTGTTGAGCGCCTGACAAGTCAGGCCCAGCACATCCAACATCCAATCTCTCCCGAGTACCTGCCTTCGGATGCCTCGGTGTACAGGGCTGAACTTAGCGCTCTTGTCTTGTCCCTGCAACCAATCCGACGATCGGGAAAGAAAGACTTCTTGGTCTGTGCGGACTCGCTCTCTGCTCTGGAGGCTATTGCTTGTAGGAACATAAACCACCCTAGGCTTCAGGAGTTCTACGAATTGTATACTTCCTTGAGACGGGACGGGTGTGAAGTGGTTTTGGTGTGGATCCCGGGACACGTGGGCATTCGGGGCAACGAAAGGGTTGACCGACTCGCCAGGTGTGCCACAGAGCAGGAGGTTTCTGGGTGCACGGTGCTGTTCACAGATCTGAAAACTAGAAGCGAACAATACGCAGGAGAAATGGAACGCTCAGACGGACAACAAACTTTCAGATCCGTCCCAAGCTGAAAGAGGATTTCCCTCTGTGTGTCAAAAACCGAAGGGAGGCAACAGTGCTCACCAGGATACACACGGGTCATTCTCATATCACTCACGTTGACTTTCTGAAACGCGAGGGAACCCCATGGTGCGTGACTTGTGATGTGCGGGTAACCATCAAGCATCTGCTCCTGGAGTGTCGGGATGTTCAGGATATTAGGCACAAGCATTTTACCAAAGACTCTCCAAAGATCCTCTTTCGGGACTTTCCCGGACACCATTTTTAATTTCCTGAAAGAATCGGGCTTTTCCCGTCTGATATGAGAGAAAGTGGTAAGTTGGTCCTTAAGGACAGGGTCGCTTTAAGGAACATAGTTTGGGGTTTATCTCATTTTATATGTGATCGATGTGGGTTTTCCCACAACACAGTGGCTGTCCTGGGCTGACCCTTTTAAAATGCTGGGTTTACTATGGCCGCAGCCTTATGGTTGACCAGGGCGTCGATACAAGCAAGGACAGTCGAGTTGGTTTTATATCCCGTTTTAAAGTGTATATAGTTGCGCATTTTCAATACGTGTTTTAAAATGTGACGAGGTGACAGCCCCAATATGGCCTTGTGCGGTCGGCGGGGCTCTAAGCAACATCGTTGGATTGGATTGGATCCAACCTCGGCGTAGGACAGAATTGTAAACTGTCATATGTTTCTGAGGTAAAAGAAGGAGAGTAGACCAAGTTCCCATAGAAGAAGTACATTCTAAATCATCAAAATCTTGCAACGAAAATTTGTAGAGAGAGAGAGAGAAAAATAAAAGTTAAAACAAGTGAAAAAGTTCATCAAGTAATGCTGTAAAGATTCAGTCAGCTTTTAGAGACCAGAAAAAGATAATGATTAATTTGATGCTGATGTATCTTGTGAAATCTTAAGGATTGAATCTGTGTGGAATTATTGCTATGCGGTGGGGATTAGTCTTTGCAATTGCCTGTGATCATCATTTCTTAAAATAATTTTATAAGGAATGAAAGGAGAGAGAGAGACAGACAGACAGAGACAGAGACAGAGACAGACAGACAGACAGAAACAGAGAGACAGAGAGAAAGAGACAGAGATAGACAGAAACACACCACACACACACACGCACACGCACACGCAACCACACACACACACACACACACACACACACACACACACAGACACACACACACACATACACACACACATAGAAGAAAAACATTCTATATTGTCTGTGTGCTTCCCTGTTAGTATATATATATATATATTAGCGCTTAACGTCCTCCTAGGTCACCCAATGTAGGTTATTGGCTGTTGATATGCTGATAAATATATATATATATATATATATATATATATATATATATATATATATAATATATATATATATATATATATATATATATATGTAAACACTAACAGGGAAGCACACAGACTGAAAGACCGAAAGGCAGGCAAAGAACAAACAGGCGGACGCGCAAACATACACACATTCGGACGAAACGCTGTAAGCTCAGCCTGGTTGACGCCGGGATATGACAGTAAGCGTACAGTACAACCCTGTCAGGTAGTCTCAACGCGGATGCAGTTCCACAGATGTAAGCTCAGAAATGGTTTAATCCGAGAGGTGAAAGAAAAGGCAATGCTTAATCAAAGATTCCAGAAAGTGATGGAACTACTCTCTCTCTCTCTCTCTCTCTCTCTCTCTCTCTCTCTCTCTCTCTCTCTCTCTCTCTCTCTCTCTCTCTCTCTCGGGGGGGCCGATCACGTAAGGTGAAAGTGAAGACGTACTGAAATCGCTGTAGTATTTTTATGATTACTAACTAGATTTTAAGTGGCTTTCGCTTTTTTATTGTTTGTATATTGTTAGATCAAGAGGATGGGCATATCGGTACAGGCGTACAGAGCAGTATGTGGAACATTTGCCGCAGTATATGTCCGTTTCATTTTGAAACGGGCAGAATTCAAATCTTCCACCAGAACCTCCATTTTGAATTTGACAGCGAGACGGTGTCTTGTTGGGATTGACCCTCACCTATCTATTTTGGGGCGGGCTGTTATTGCGGTGTGGTGATGTCGAAACCAACCCTGGACCAACCACCCCTCCTGGATCCACTGGCCGCAAGCTGAGGCAGACCAGCTTGGTTGGTGGTGCTGGTGGATCGGAGCACCTTTACTGGCAGAGCCTCCAGGACAACCAGAACGAGAGCTGATGTGACCGCTGATGTGACCACCAACATGCCTACCAACATACACCATAGCCAGGACTCCTCCTCTACTGCTGCTACTCAGGTACCATCCTTCAACACCATGTCGGCCAAAATCGAGAAAGTGGAGACCTTGATAAAAACTATCTGTAGAAGAAGTAATATATGCAGTAAATAAACTAAAGAGTTGCAAAGCTTGTGGAATGGATGGAGTGCTTGCAGAAATGCTTAAGACGGGTAACAAAACTACTATCCCATTTTTACATAAGCTGTTCAATGAAGTGTTTAAGACAGGTACATATCCAAAGGAATGGGAAAAGGCCATTGTCATCCCCATTCACAAGAAAGGTGACACAGAGAATGTTGATAATTATAGAGGTGTCTCTCTATTAAGTACAATTTCAAAATGCTATAGTACAATATTGAATAAAAGACTCTATTCTTGGTTAGAAGAAAATAACTTGATATCTGAGAATCAAGCAGGGTTCCGTAAACATTATTCTACTATTGACCACATTTTTTGTTTATACTCTGTTGTGCAGAAGTGCTTTTCCCAGAGAGGTAAGAAGTTGTATGTTGCTTTTGTTGACTTTAAAAAAGCATTCGACTCAGACATGATAAATTATTACATTGTATTAGAATCAGGGTGTTAAAGGAAGATTTTTTTGTTCACTTCAAGCAATGTATAAGGCTTTATTGTCATGTGTCAGATCAAACTATGAATATACAGAGCTTTTTGAATGTCCATTAGGGGTAAGACAAGGATGTGTCTTGAGCCCTACTCTATTTCAAATGTTTATCAACCAACTAGCGAATGATGTGTCTGAGAAGGGTAAACATGGAATTCAGTTAACACCAGGTATCATGGAATTGTTTGTGCTTCTTTTTGCAGATGATGTCGTCTTGTTATCATCTACTCCTGTTGGTCTTCAATACCAGTTGAATGTGCTTAAATCATGTTGTTCAAATATGAAATTAAAAGTGAACAAAGATAAAACTAAAGTAATGGTCTTTCGAAAAGGTGGATTTCTGGGAAAAAATGAAAAATGGTTTTTAAACAATGATCGATTAGAAGTAGTAAATAGGTACTGTTATTTGGGATTCAATTTTTCAGCAAAGCTTAGCATCAAAGTTGGTGTTGAAAACCAAATTATGAATGGTAAGAAAGCTTTAGTTAGTTTGATTAAGGCATTTTCAAAAAATAAGGATATTACACAGCAGATATACTTTAAAGTATTTGATATCAAAATACAGCCTATATTACTGTACTCCTCTGATGTTTGGGGATTAAGCCATCTAGATTGTTTAGAAAAGATTCATTTAATGGCATGCAAGCGTTTTTTGGGGCTTCCTATCAAAACTCCTAGCAAAATGGTCTATGGAGAACTTGGAAGGTATCCCCTATATGTTAATTCGAGCACTTCTGCTTTGCAGTACTGGTTTAAAATACTTCAAATGGACCACCATAGATTACCTCGTCACGCTTACGAAATGCAACTAATTCTGGATAACTATGCAAAAAGATGCTGGGTTTCAAACATAAGGGTGTTATTATGTGAATGTGGTTTTAATATTGTATGGTTACAGTACGGTGCTGGAGATGTACAACAATTTATACAGGTGTTCAAGCAAAGGCTGATAGATTTGTTTATACAAGAATGGCAAAGTGTTATTGATGAACATGACAGATACTCCATTTACAGATCATTTAAAACCGTGTTTGAAAAAGAATCGTATATTTGTAGCATTGATGTGTATTGCTTCAAAGTTGCTTTGTCACAAGCCAGACTAAATGTCTTACCATTGAATAGTAATCGTTATAGATACAGTCAAAATGTTCAAGACAAAATGTGTCCTTTCTGTAAGAATGTAAGTGAAAATGAATACCACTTGATATATGTATGTTCAATGTACACAGATCTCAGAGTGAAGTTTATTAATGATTTTCTTCATAGGCCGTTGTCTGCTATTTTTCATGCTCATGATACACGTTGTTCTTTACAGCTATCAAAGTACATTTTCTACGCTATGAGAAGAAGGCAATGCTTGCCTGATTTCAACTAGAAAGTAAAATTCAGTTAAATGTTGTATGGAATTGACAGATTTCTGTTTCACCCAAAAGAAAAATGATAGGACTCGCTTATTTTTTTTCCATTTGCCGTTATTGTATTTGTCTGGGTGGTTTGTTTTGTTTGTTTGTTTGGTTTTTTCCTAGAATAAAGTTAGTGACAAAGACTAATAAACAATATCTACAATGCGAATTGCCCTTTTTCATATCTGAAAGAACAAAGTGCTCTGGTCTAGTTCACTGGCCAAAAAGAGAGATATCATCTTACAAACAGATGCGTAGTTGTACATAATAAACAATTTATTCCGAATATAATCATTGTAAATATTCTGATCTCCATGGTGTCAGGATGATATGATGGCTATTAACTTATTGTTCAAGAAATGTTATGAAGTGATCGAAAGGAAACCGCGATAACTGTTAAAAAAGTGGCATTCAACGTAAACAGACTGCATATGTATTTTCATCCATTCATTGGAAGAAATGTACCTATGATTACTAATATCGACAATAATTGGTGGTTTAATTCATTTTGATGTGTATTACACAGAATTATTATTATAAATGTTAGTCATTGATGTTTTCTGACATGTTTATTATATTGTCACAAGGGGATGCAGGTGAAAGAATGATTGGAGTTTACTCTGTTGCACATTTGGATGTCTCTTATGAAAAGTGTCATTTTCCTCCTTTGGTATTGTATTATGGTCCAATGGCTGATGTACATTAAACAAGTTCCCAGTTCCGAGTTCTCTCTCTATCTATTGCTTTAGTGTCGAAATGTGCAGGATTTTAGACAGAACATTTCACTGCACAATCCTTATAACATTTCACTACTAAATCCTTATAACATGTCACTGCAGAATTCTTATAACATTTCACTGCAGAATCCTTATAACAGTTCACAGCAGCATCCTTAAAACATTTCACTGCAGAATCCTTATAACATGTCACTGCATAATCATAACATTTCACTGCAGAATCCTTATAACATGTCACTGCATAACCATAACATTTCACTGCAGAATCCTTGTAAGATGTCACTGCACAATCTCTATAGCATTTCGCTGCAGAATCATCTTTAAAACAGTTCACAGCAGAATCCTTATAACATTTCAATGCAGGATCCTTATTACATGTCACTGCAGAATCATAACATTTCACCACAGATTCTTAAACTGCTTCATTGCAGGTTCCTTAAAACACTTTACTGCATATTCTTTCAAGACTATTCCTGATGTCCTACAAGAAATTCCAGAATTCCCCAGACTGTCCAGCAAACTGTCTGCGGATCAGTAGTGTTACCCTCGCCTGAAAAGTGAGAAGTACGATTCCAATTCCGGTTTCTGCCAAAACTTTATCTCTAACTTTCAGAGTTCGTGCATTGGTATGATGAGGCCTATCTGGAGCTATATGTTTCTAAACCTAAAGATCTTCCTATCGATTTCAGAAGATGGGAGCACACTTCTGAGAATGCCATCATCCATAATGAAGAAGTTGAAAACGTTTTGAAATACAAATATCTGGGAACAGTTTTTGACCACAAGTTAAATTGGGATGCTAACACTGACGCTTTTGTCAAAAAGGGGCAACAACGGGAAGCATGTCAGTTCGTCACAGGCCCAGTTCAGTTCGTCACAGGCCCAGTTCGTCACTGCAAAGTTTATTGATGACATGCAAGCGAATCTGTGTGTGTGTGTGTGTGTGTGTGTGTGTGTGTGTGTGTGTGTGTGTGTGTGTGTGTGTGTATTTTTTTCCTCTCCCCATTTATTAAAATGTTGATTTACACACACACACACACACACACACACACACACACACACACACACACACACACACACACAACACACACAGACAAGACACACACACACACACACACACACACACACACACACACACACAACACACACACAAAACACACACACACACACACACACACACACACACACACACTTATGCAAGCATATATCTGCACATGCAGATTTGTTTTGTTGATAGATTGAAATCATTTTTTTAGGATGTGGTGTTCTTGTTTTTCTGTTTTTGTTATGTTTGTTTCTTTGTTTTTGTTTCTTTCTTATTATGAATGCAAAAAAATGGATGATATTGTGACCTGATATAATTGTTTTGAATTTTATTATTCCGACACCGCCCCGTCACAGTTATTCTTTCCTATGACTTAAAAAACAACAACTAAAGTGCATGTGTGTGTGCAGATATATGCTTGCATAAGTGTGTGTGTGTGTGTGTGTGTGTGTGTGTGTGTGTGGTGTGTGTGTGTGCAGCCTACGTGAACGAGAGAGCCTTACAGTGCAAAGATAGTGACCTACAGACACGTGTAGACCTAAGCGTAGTAGTCTATGTCGGTTTCTTTTTTTATTTTGTTCTCCTGTTTTGTCCAAGTAGGACTTAGTTGTTTTTTGTCCTCCATTTTTTTCTCGCAGCATTGAGGTTCCTCCTCAGAACAAAATTTAAAATAAAGATGTGTTCTCCAGTAGTCAAATATTGTTCTGTAACGGGTCCTACACGGGAATTATCTAAGTCGCCACTCTAATTCCCGTTCCGCCTAATTCGGTACCAGAAATTTAGAGTCCTAGAATAATTCCTAGTTTCTTTAGTAACCCTAAAGAAGAGTAGGGCTCAGCTACTTATGGGCCGGGGAGTGATAAAGGGGGGATAGAAAGAGGATAGTAGAAAAATAGAGGAAAAGAGCATATAGAAAAGGTAGGAAGTAGGTGAGTGAAATTAATCTACCTCAACTCACTCAGCAGCCACACTGAATACATTACGATTGTGACTAACAACAACATTCATTCAATGCGACTCCAGACCGAGCAAGTTGGGTTTATAACATATATTCCACAACACAACCTACAACACTACCACATCAACATTACAATTTACAAATTGTACTGCAAGTACAATTAAAAAAGCAAACAAAAAATAATCTGTCCTAGTTTTCAAACCAAATTGAACAAGATCAGTCTCCGATCAGGCACACAGAACGATGAGAGTGGGGATGGGATGATGGTGTGAGGAGAAGGTGACGGGAAAAAACGATGTTCCTGTAATAAAAAGAACATACAATGTAAAAAACATCATCACAAAACCATGCATCACTGAGCTAGTTTACAACACAGCTCAATTACCAAAAGGCACTTTCACCCTATCCAGTTTGCCATTCTCATGAGAATTAAATATTCTCAAAACAATCTAACATCACCTCTAAAATTATTACATAATTTTAGTAGTTAGTATTACACATGTTTCATTTACTTTAGGACAGATGATGGTCCATCCTATGAAACTGTGCAAGCATCCCAACATGTCTCATTTACTTTAGGATAGATGATGGTCCATCCTATGAAACTGTGCCAACATTAATAAGAAGGACTAATTTACTTAAGATCAATGTCCCAAATGACATTCCAATGCCATTACACCTGTTTTAAAATTGCTACATGATTTATTACAAATAAATCACAATTCTTAATGATAAAAATCATTACAAAATCAAGTAGGCCTTCACACCCATATCTTTGTAGTGTAAAGCCACACTAGAATATCTCCAGCATTTTAATAGCTGAACAATATTCTACCAAAAATTAAACATACAACAAAAACCATGACTGTGTTAACATTTACATGCTTTGTTCAAAACAACCACTAGGTCTCACTGTTAGTTCACAGGCTAAAAGCCTCTCAAATTAAATTAATGCCCCCACTGATATTTCAACTGTTTGAGTTTTCTAAATGATCTATCACAAATACGTCAGAATTCGTAGTGATAAAATCATTACAAAAATTAAGTAGTCCTTCACACCCATACATTTGTAGTGTAAAGTCACACTAGAATATTTCCAGCATTTTAATAGCTGAACAATATCCTACCAAAAATTAATCTTACAACAAAGACCATGACGGTGCCAAAATTTACCCCATGCTTCCTTTGTTCAGCGATCACTTATGGTTCACTGTTAATTCACAGGTTGAAAGCCTGTGAAATTAAATCAAACATATAAATTTCATGAACCTTCCAAAACTATTCTGAATTAAGCTGAAATTGGCTTAAACAGATAGTTTGATCAAAAACGAAGTTAACGAAATGGAACCAAACCTTAATGGGGAACATCTAGACTCAGCGAGCGAGTCTCTGTCACGGGTCTTTCCCTAACTGGCCCCAGGCAGGAAGTGAGATTTAAAAAACAGAAGTATCCCGATAGGCACTCTTTTTTTTAAGGGGCAATCACTCAACTCTACAAGGGAGTTACTGAACTTAACCCTTAGTAACACACCAAACAAAAATACGTTTTTGTGAGGGGGGTTACAGTTGCATATCAGTATGGCTGCATTTCTGAATCTCTCTCTCTCTCTCTCTCTCTCTCTCTCTCTCTCTCTCTCTCTCTCTCTCTCTCTCTCCTTCTCTCTCTGTCTATCTCTCTCTCCGCCTTCGTCTGTCTGTCTGTCTCTGTCTGTCTGTCTGTCTGTCTCTGTCTGTCTGTCTGTCTGTCTGTCTGTCTGTCTCTCTCTCTCTCTCTCTCTCTCTCTCTCTCTCTCTCTCTCTCTCTCTCTCTCTCTCTCTCTCTCTCTCTCGCTCCCATCCATCGGATGAGACTTTAAACCGAGGCCTGTTCGCAGAACATCTTGCGCACATTTTAAATCCTGTTACGCTTTTGGTAAGAGTTGGCCATCCTGTGAATCCTATTACGCTTTTCGTTAGAGTTGGTCATCGTGTGCCGGTGGAAACAGATGACATTTACAAAACTGCATACACACCGCGATTGGATGTAAAAAAGCACAAGAGTGCTTATTCCATTATCCTCATATAAAAGAGTAAATCAAACCAAATCAAATAAAATCTCTCTCTCTTTTTTCACACACACAGGCACACACACACACACACACACACACACACACACACACACACACACACACACACACACACACACACACACACACACACACACACAAGATTCAAGATTTAATTCGCCTTTGACCCCTCTTGGGGCATGGAGGATTTCAAACAAAATCAAGTGTAACATATATGATTTGCATTAATAGAATATGTTCATACACAGAATTTCACAGAAATAAAAATATAATCAACCTTTTCATTAATGTCATGCAACTTTACACTTAACTATGAATTTGCTAGGTTTTAATAACATATTTTTATCAGAAGAGAACAAATTACAAAATGTAAACATGGATCCTGGATACAAATATTCATGAGGTAGGACATTCTTCCGAAGCTCAGAAAACTTTGGACATTCCATTATGGTGTAAAACTCATCTCCTATGGTTACATTGTTTACAAAGACAATTTTGGCAGGAATGCCGTTGACTCCTCCTGTTTCAATTGGGAAGGAATGGTTGATACACCTGAATCTAAATAATGAAATCACATTGTTATATGGCAACTCACCAGTGTACTTTTCCCTGTTAAAACATTTTTTGTAATTGCAATAAAATATACATTTATTACTTCTTTGCAGTTCTTCTGACTATTATTTACAAAATTATCCTTTAAAGCCTTGATGACATTATGGCATAAACTATCTTTGTTTACAAAAGTCTGTGTTTCCCACACACAGTCAAACCCTGTGTCTATTAAAATTTTATGATTTTTTAAAATTCATTCTGAGCAATACAAACTCTTTGTATGTAAATCATACAATACATGATATAATTTTGAAGAAGATTTGTCAGAATTGTCAGTAATAATATTAGACGAAAATCTAATTAACCTTGCACCAATCAGAACAGACAGGGGGTATATTCCAGTTTCACCATATATCAGATTAGTCATTGTGCTCCTTTTAAGTCTGAAGAGGTGTTTCAAAAACTTGAGTTGCATTTTTTCCAAAATAGCAATATTTTCATAACCCCAAATTTCACAGCCATAAAACAATACTGTAACAACCATTGTTTGATAAAGATTGAGAACAACATCAGCAGGAATATTCTGATTTCTGCTCATCTGCATCAAAGAAAATATTGCTTTTTGTGCTTGCTCATATACTGTTTTCTTACCTTTGCAAAATTTACCGTTTTGACTAAAAATTTATCTCTAGGTATTTATAAGAATCAACAATACTGATATATTTGCTTCCAAATATAAATCACATTTTCTGGCTTTTCTTAGCATTGAATATAATTATTTGTGTTTTATCAATGTTAACATCCAATTTCCACTCCTGGCAGTATCTAAAAAAAGTGTTAAGAGCTTTCTGGAGATGGTCTGCAGAGTCTGCTAGTAAAAGCGTGTCATCTGCGTACAAAAGAACTAACAACTTCAGGTAATAGCATAGTTCAACATCAGCTATTTCAATATTTAAGTAATTACAATAATTTTTAATGAGATAGCATGATAAAACTGACAATGACTCGAAAAACTTTACCTTGAATTCCTTGCAACAATAGTTTGCACCATAACCCTTCTGGCCAAATGGAATCAAAAGTCTTTGTAAAGTCAATAAAACCACAAAAAAAGTTGTCTTTTCTTTTTGCCATAAATATCAACTAATGATTTTAATACAAAAGCGTGATCTAAAGTCTAATGGCCTTGTCTAAAGCCTGCTTGATTTTCTAACAATAATTTATTAGTTTCTATAAAACTGTTTAACCTGCTATTAATAATACTGGTAAATAATTTCCCCAGACAACTTAGTAATGTTATTCCCCTATAATTGTTACAATCAGACTGGTCTTTTCCTTTATAAAATGGTGTTATCAAACCCACTGCCCATTCTTCTGGCACAGCACTTTCATCCAGAACTTTGTTAAATAAAGCACAATAGACTGATACACACAATACACACACACACACACACACACACACACACACACACACACACACACACACACACACACACACACACACACACATGCACAGGTGTTCTGCTACTATCTTGGCCTGTAGAAACTGGGCAGTCCCCCAACAACGTGTGTATTTTCTGAGGAAGCTTAAGGTATGTTTTGTTGAAAAAAAAGATTTTGTTTTACAAGTCTTACATTGAGAGGGTTTTCAGTTTTGCTTTCATTTGTTTGCACAATAACTTTAGTATTAAGGACAAGAATGGTCTTCAGAAAATTGTGAGAATCTGCAAATGAAAATATTGGAGAACAGATATCTCAATCGTTTTGTAATCAGCAACTTGTATGCAAAGCATCTGCCATTTTGGCCGATTCCTCCCATACTTTGTTTTCAGAATTTCAATTGTTGCTGTCTGGACACCGTTTCCAATGCCACAACAGTAAAGCAAACAGAAAAAGGAATGTCTTTGTACCAGTAGCTTATCCGAGTTCTTAACTCAAAATAACACTGACTGAGGTTGTTTGTAGTCAACGCACACAGGTGTGCAATATACCTGCTTATGTAAGCATAAAATAAGTGTCTTATTTTTGGCTTTATTGATTTTCCGAATTACTTGTAAATTTGTATGTCTGCATTTATTGGTGCCTGCATGCTTGGGTGGGGGGGTGTTTTGTGTGTGTGTGGGGGGGGGGAGGGGGCCAGGGGTGTGTGTGTGCTGGATGGTGTGTATGTGTAGGGGGGAGTGTGTGTGTTGTGGGGGGATGGGTGACAGTGGATGGTGTGTGTGTGTGTGTGTTATGTGTGCCTGTGTGTGTGTGTGTGTGTGTGTGTGTGTGTGAGAGAGAGAGTTTGTGTGTGTGTGTGGGGGGGGGGGGGGAGGCGGATGGATGGCTGGGTGGGTGTGGATGGTGTGTATGTGTAGGGGGGGAGCGTGTGTGTGTGGGGGGGGGGGGGGGGGCAGTGATTGTGGATGGTGTGTGTGTGGGGGGGGGGGGGGGGTACGGGAGTGTGTGTGTGTGTGTGTGTGTGTGTGTGTGTGTGTGTGTGTGTGTGTGTGTGCATGTGTGCATGTGTGCATGTGTGCATGCATGTATACATGTGTGTGCCAATGTGTTCGAACAACTCGTAAATAATAGTGATCATATGTCTTTTCTAGTCAATGGTTTTAATAACATTGTATCCAAACATTGATGTGTGTGTGTGTGTGTGCGTTTTCTTGTGTGCCAGCACGTGCGCGTACGAATGTGAGTGTTTGTGACATTTTAATTTGAAGTACCGTAAAATCTCTAGCATGCGCCCATCCCCCCTGTGCACTGATTTAGGGCAAAATAATTTGCACACAATAATTTTGGTGCTCAACCTGTAATTGAGTGAATACAAACCCCGAAAGCATGTAAGTTAGGTCGTGTGAGTAGAAGTGAAGGAAAATAGAAAAAAAGAGATTTTGAGGCAAAGAAGGCCAACGAGTTCCATAGCTTTCAGTTGTAGGTCCTTGTTTCACAATACCCTGCCTTCAGATCTGTCATCTTCTAGATAATGCAGCACACCTTGGTCGACATGTTCAGATCTGACTGCTGGTCCTTTAGATAGTTTCCATTTTTGTTCGTCTTTTCCTACTGTTGTTCAAGTCTATCTCTGTTTTCACTCCCTTCCCTGATCCTCTTCCTATCCACAGAAAATTCACGGGCACACTCTGCATTCCCACCTGCTTCGTTATCCAGATTCTGGAGGGCTTCCAATTTGAAAGATACAGTGTAAGACTGTCACGAGAGTGAGGAGAGGGGACAAAGAATAAGAAAAAAGGAAAGAAGCACGAAAAGGTAAAGAAGGGAGAAAAGATTACTTTTAGAACAGTCTGCACAAATCCTAGTGAAAGTGAGCATAGTCTCTTCGAAAAAAGCAGGGTGGGCGTTTGCTAGGTAGTTACCCCTGTGCGCAACTTTTGGCCCAAAGTGGGGGGTGGGCGTTTGCTAGATGGTGGGCTTATGCTAGGGATTTTACGGTATATAATGTCTAAACAAATATGAAATGCAGCTATTTCGTGTCTTTGATTATGATTGGTATCCAGTATCCATATATGCCTGTCAGTATTGTAAATGCCCTTCAGGGATGATTAAAGTTTTTTTTTAACTTGACTTGACTACTAAGATTAGGTAGGACCACGGCAGCCGCTAGCCAGTAAAGCGTAGCCGAAAGTGGCAAAATCGATCCACTTTGCACCCAAATTTCTCCATCCAAATCTAAAAGAAAGCTCGAAAAAAATATACTAGTAAAAAGTTTAATGCATTAACTTAACGTCTGTAATATCATTTAGCAAGAATGATGACTGGATAAGTGCGAGCGATGCGTTTAATATCGGTAATAAACTTAAGAACTCGCCGCTACGGGAGCCTCACTGGCTGAAAACGCGACTCGGTGAATTTTCGAGCTTCGTCTTCCAACACGATCTCTGACCCCTTGACTTACACAAACCTATTCATAGCGCATACCATTAGAAAGAAGAAACTCTCCACTAACCGTTTCAATGAGAGACATTTTAGTGAATTAAAAAAAAAAATGTATTATGCGTTTAAAAATACCCTACATTTTTCGGAAGTCGTAAAAATTTCCCTATTAATTGTACAAAAAATTCCAACACAGCATTAAAAAGCTCGTTTTTTCAAGAACAAAAATCTCATTTCAGTTTATCGGTTATTTCCGTTAATGACGTCTCAGTCTCATTTGCATACAGCACCCCCCTTTTCTAACTGACCAAAATGGCGGCCTTAGCGAGTCTACACATCGATGCTTCAGACTTGCGAACGTCGATAGAGATTTTCGATGTGTACAGCGCATTTACACTCACATCTGGAGAAGTAAATGCTGTGCTTTTATTTTGTACGTAGTTACTATCGAATCTCGATTATTTTAGATCTAAAAACATATCGTTGATCGCAAGTTTATCCCGGACTGGGATCGCAGAGAGCGAAGAACTAGGTCATCGAGGGGTGCTCTCATGATTTATGAGCTCGCGTGAAATTTTTCAATTATAACAATAAATGAGGGTGATGATTCTGTTCAAAATAGTTTCTAGTAGTGTTTGTTTTTTTCTTAGGATCTGTACTTTGTTGTATCGTGCCGAAATGTTCGACGAAACATCGTGAAAACAAATGCAAGAATGATAACTCTTGCCTGGATCTAATTTTTAATACAGATTTGGCCGATTTTGTTTACCGTTTGTTGTGTCTGTGTGCATGTAAGACCGCATTTTTAACAGAAATAGTGATTTAACCATTAGAAAACACTCATGAATGCATCCATTTAAATTCTTGCAAAACAAAACTTTTTTTTCTGAATCAGAGCATACAAGTGCTAATCAAATTGAGTAAAACTTTGTTCTCTTTTGGTTTCACATTTTAAACAGTGCGTGAACTTTCTTCACTTCTTTTTCAATAAGTTGTGTTGTTTCACCAAACATGTAGTTAGAAAGAAAAAAAAAACAAGAAAAACTGAAAACTTTGTAATGATTTTATTGTGCACAAACAAGCCTATTCAATACTAATTTTTATCACACACACACACACACACACACACACACACACACACACACACACACACACACACACAATACAAATATATATATATATATATATATATATATATATATATATATATATATATATATATATTACACACACACACACACACACACACACACACACACACACACACACACACACACACACATAAGATTCACACACACACACACACACACACACACACACACACACACACACACACACACACCACACACACACACACACCACTCACTCATACCTCTACAATTCATACTTGCATGTATGCACACTTAAATAAAATAGACACTAAGAATACACACAGATTAGGCAACTCACAAAAATGTCCAAATTTGCATTTTTAATTGTACAAGAAAAATGTTAAGAACTACAACACTAATGAGTCTATATCATACAGGCATTGTAACAGTATGTCACACAGTGAAAGATATTTCGGCAGAGGTCTAGGGGGTCTGTGATATATTTAGGAAGAAACTATGCAAAGGTTAAAATCACTGGGCACAAAAAAAATACATGCAACATCACAATGCAACATGTAAGTGCACCAGAAACCTAAAAAAAAAAAAAATTAATAAAAGAACACAGATGATCACATGAGTACACCTATGATATATTGTACAGAAGATGCTTGACAAGACAAGGGGGGGGGGGGGGACAAACAGAATCACTTGGAATGGCCTTATAAAGACATGTGTATCGTTTCAAGACAAACATTTTGATAGGTGTACCATTTTTGTCAGTCAATTAGAAGCTGAGATATGATGTTAATGCCTATGGGGGGGGGGGGGGGGGGGGGGGGGGGGGGGGGGAGAGAAGTGGGGGGGGGGAAGGGACCAGAATCACTGTGGAATCCCTTTAAAAAAGACTCACTGTTTAAAGACAAATATTTTTATAGGTGTACCATTTCTATCAGTCAATTAGAAGCTGAGATATGATGTTAATACCTATTGGGGGGGTGGGGGGGTGGGGGGGGGAGAGAAGTGGAGGGGGGACCAGAATCACTTGGAATGCCCTTTAAAAAGACTCATTGTTTAAAGACAAACATTTTGATAGGTGTACCATTTCTATCAGTCAATTAGAAGCTGAGATATGATGATATGCCTATGGGCTGGTTTTGTGTTATTATTTGGACAGGTTTTATGCTTCACAAATTGCTGTCATAGGGGTGTTTTGGATGATTGCAGTTTGCCTCTACATGATTTTTAGCTTCTAGAAAAAAATACATAGCATCTGAGTAATAAGTACAAGCTGTAATATAGATCTTAGACACTTTTAGGCATTCTTGAGATTTTTACAGGAGGGTAAAGTACCCCTTTCAGCTCAATTCGTGAGCTATTTTTAGAATTTTTCTCTGATTTTGATGTAAAATTCCATTTGTTTCCTTTGACTTATTTTTCTGCTTTTTAGATATTTGTTTCTTCAAAGTAACTTAAAACAATATAAAACTAGTGTCAGCACTGTCAGAATCATAATAAGCATGAGGGAGATGTCCAAATAAAGCTTTATATAACAAAATGACATTTTTATCCCATCTGAAAAATTTTAAAGTGGTATATCTCAAAAACCGTCTAAGATAATGATATGAAATTTTGCATGCTTCTTGATCTTGCTAGTATCTTTCATTTGAGATGACAAACATCAAATTCTATGACGTCTGAAAAAATGAGTGGTCCTACCTACTAAGATCATTGGTAGAGGTTTGGTTTCAGGCTATATAGCCTTCTGGATGAAACAACAAACCAACGATACGCATTCGTACCATATAAAAGGAATCTTTTTATTTGTTTTATTTATCTATTCTGTTATATCGAGGATAATTGAATAAGCATTTATGTGATTTTTACATGCAGTCCCCGTGTGTATGCAGTTATCTTGTCACCTGTTCCCACCAGCACACAAAGGTCTACTCTTACGAAAAGTGGAACACGATTTAACGTGTGTGCAAGATGTTCTGCGTGATTTCGAACACGGGGCCTCAGTACGGCAGTTTATAGTTTCATCCAAAGGACTTATTGGGAGAGTGGAGTCGGCACTGACGTTAACTTCAGGGGAAAAATCCCCTTGAACGGAATGGAACTGGACACAAGAAAGTGGCCCCCAGCAAAAATTTTGCAGAAAAGGCCATTCTCAATAGGGAAACAAATAGAATTGTACAAAGTGATTTGGAATATCTTTTTTGTTGTTGTTTACAAACTGGAAAGTGTGAAACCATCCTAGGAAAAGTTGTTTTCACCTTGTTCACCCATCCCGCAGTCTGGTCGAGCTTTATGGCCCTACTTGAGATTTTGCACAACCTTTGGTACTGGAGGTGGTTTGATTTTTTTTTTGTAGTATGGTGTTTCACTCGGGGTCAGTCCGCTCTTAAATGTTGTGTTTCCACCGTTTTCGCTGTCTGAAGATTTGAAATATTGACAAAGTAAACAGATACGAAATATTGACAGAAGCAAACAGATATGACAAATATTGACAATAAGAAACAAATATAGAACATTGATAAACGTAAAGATATATGAACATTCACAAATCGGAATGAAGAAATAAAAGCAACAAAAAGTAAACAGATATGGAACATTGACAAAAAGTAAAGAAATATGGAACATTACCAAAAAGCAAAGAAATATGGAGCATTACCATAAAGTAAAGAAATATAGAACATTAGCAAAAAGTAAACAAATATAGAATAACAAAAAGTAAACAGATATGGAGCATTAACAAAAGTAACAAGACATGGAATATTGCTAAAATTACAAAATCAATATTGAACACTTACAAAATTAAAAGGTGCATACTTTATATTTAAAAACGTTTTCAACAAAGAAGGTCACAGAAACAAACGACCTGGGTGTTGATAGGGTATCTCTTCCATACATTGCAATTTTGTTGTTGGGTGTTTCCCAACATAGCAGCCCGGGTGTGGGATCACCCAAACTCAGCACTCTTTCCCCATTCATACTAGCTTTGAAGCCCTGAGAGACCACATGTGCACACTGAATGAACACTTAGCCTGTAAGGCTTTTTTCATGTACATCGCCACACACGTTTAAGTGCAAAGGGCACCGTGCTATAACCCAAGTCTTTTCGGACTCGGACTCTCTCCTCTCCCCCCCCCCCCCCTCCCCCCGCACCCCTTTCTTCTCTCTTCCTAAAATCAATGACCAAAGCCTCTTTTTAAAAAGAGAAGTGGAGAGAGTGGATGAGTGCGATGGTATAGATTCATTCACGCTTCAGTGACCTCCAATTCAGTTGAAAAAGGAGACTGATTTGAAAAAGAAGAATTCGAGAAAAAAAATGTCAAGGAAAAAAAAGAAGTTGAAGAAGAAGACGATGAAGAAAAAGTTGAAGAAGAAGAAGAAGAAGAAGAAGAAGAATTTGATGAATTTGAAGAAGAGGAATTTTTTAGAAAAATAATTGAGGGAGAAGAAAGTTTGAAAAGGAGGAGAAAAGAAGAATTTGAAGAAAATGTGAAGAAGAAGAAGAATTTGAAGAAAAATTTGAAGATGAAGAAGAAGAGGACAAAAGAGAAGAAGAGGAAGACAAAAAGAAGGAAACACAGATTTTAAGATCTTATCATTATGCAACATCAGCACTCAAAAGAAGTGTGGGAAAACTGTGCCACTAACTGGATTGAGTCATTAAAAAACCACAAACTAAGACCAAAAGAAACTAGACATCTGTTTTAAACAGCTAAGCACATCACTTTATATCAACCTGAATCAAAACACAACCAACAATATCAGCGATAGAAATATTTTGATTCGTAAACCGTATTTTGAGTCAGGGTTTAAACCTGTACATATTGGTCAATTGGTTATTTGGTTGATTGGTAGGCCGGTTGGTTGGTTGGCTGGCTGGTTGGCTTGTGGGCTAGTTCGCTCATTCGTATATTCATTCGTGCAAGGCACCCTTTCAGAAAAGAATGAAAGAAGTTGTACAAGTGGTGGTAATGGAAAAGTGTGATAGAAAAAAAGTGGATTGCTGTCTGTGAATGGAGGGCTCGTTCCTGCTCAGTAGCACACAACATTCCTCTCTGCATTGGCGCTCTCTCCACTGGTTGCCTGTCCCATAGAGAGTAAAGTATTAGATGAATACGATCTGCTATAAATGTCTCCACAGTGCCGCACCCTCCTACTTTTGTGACTGTCTTCACCTGTACACTCCTTCTCCTTCCTTTCGCTCAGCTTCAGATCTTGGCCATCGCTCTTTCTCTGTTTCTTGTCCATCGATCTTGAATGATCTCTCTCTCTCCCTGTCTTTCTGTCTGTCTGTCTGTCTGTCTGTCTGTCTGTCTCTCTCTCTCTCTCTCTCTCTCTCTCTCTCTCTCTCTCTCTCTCTCTCTCTCTCTCTCTCTCTCTCTCTCTCTCTCTCTCTCTCTCGGCTCGAGGGTGATCTCCCTTGGATATAGTCAAGCAAACGTTTGCTCTGTGTCAAATTGTAGTAAAATATCAATTCCTACAGCACCATGCCCGTTGTCGGCCTTCCAACAGCGCTGGAAAACACCTTGTGCGCTCTGCTAGAGGGGAGTTACCTGACCTCCTGGAAAGTGACAGGAGAAGGCGACAATTTGACAGTCGTTCTGCGACTGAGAAGTGGCTGTGAACCTGACAGCATGGCGAGTCAACAGAGGCAGCAGTCTTCTTCCCAGTGCTATCGATAAAAGCCGCCAAGCCAGCTGAGGAGGGACCGGAGATGACTGGAGGAGAGGAGACAGGCAGCTACGATGCCAGAAGTTGAAGAAGCATCAAGTGACAACCAATTATGGGAATTCTGGACAGTTGTTTATACCTACTCCCCCAGTAACTGGCGCTGTCTCATACGCTGACGCACCCGTCACCAGACAACACAACACGGCCTGTCTTGTGCTACGCACGAGATTTTCGCCCTGCATCCCCTGATGTCACCGTGCCTACCGACCCAGACACAGCGGCTGATCAGCAAAGCCAAATCGACCTTGTTGACATGCCTGCCTCTGACACTAGGCTGAAAGAGGATTGTGACTCCTGCTTGGTCAAGGTACGTGACGCTGGATACGGGGTGGAGTTAATACGGGACTATGTTGCTGAACTGACTGACCGACCGATTGCTACAGAAAAGGCGCAGGAACACAAAAAGAAATCAGGATTTTGTCCGTGTTTTTGTTTCCAATGACAACCCTGAAGCTTTGATCTGTGAAAGTGATCACATGGTGTTTGAGTTCAGTTGGACGGCAGCAGCAGGTGACGAACCATCCGACTTCTATTGGCTGGCTAAGCGAAGCCTAAGGCACATGACGCAGGATGAACGGACAGTCTACGACAAGCTACGACAGTGGACACCCACTGATTGAAAAAAGTTTAAAGACAAAATCAGTGCTGGAATTGTGATCATAGAGCCTGTGAGATTTTTCCTTGGTTAGCTAAGTTTGTTCATGTGTGTGTGTGTGTTGTGTGTGTGTGTGTGTGTGTGTGTGTGTGTGTGTGTGTGTGTCTTTGATTTTACGTCTGTACACTTAAAGTGATATTAGACGAGGGATGAGGTTGGGGTGGGGGTGGGGGTGGGGGGGCAATAAAGAGATAAGGGTTTTTTAAAAAGTGCTTTGGTAACTGTGTACATAAGAAGACTGATTACAAAAATATATAACAAGAATGTTGCAAAAGATGGCATAAGAAATGCAAATAATAACAAAAACAATCGAACAATAGAGAACTTTAAAATCTGAAACTGTAAGATGAACAATTGCAAACTACATGTAAAGGCTGCCATGAATAAAGCAAAAAGTACATTGCCACAGTAGGGTGTTATAATTTCACAATCTTCACATTAGTACTTTATAAAAAAGAGAATACTGGGGATCGCATCAGAGACAATGCTATCTCACACAGTAACTTTGGATTGATTAACACTTCTTGCAGTGACTTATCTTGAAATGGTGGTAGGAACTTTTTTAAACCTTGACAATGATACAAAACATGAACATTGGAAAGTTTTTCACCGCATATACATTTTACATTTTTGGCAAATTTTGCTCGAAATGCATTTAATTTCAATCTGTGGATTAGAGAAACAATATTTCTAGTACTGGATTTTTGAAAGCCGTACTGAGTACAAAGGATGTTCTCAATATCAAGAACTGAACAAGTATGCTGGGAATAGCCAGCCTCTTCATGTTTCTTTTTTACATGTTTCCAGCAAACACTTTGAAGCAAAGCATAACCCTCATGAAGAGAAAGAGGAATGTCTAAAACATTTGAACAGCTAGAATGTTTTGCTGCCTTTTTGGCTGCTTTGTCAACCTTTTCATTGAAATAAAGACCACAGTGAGATGGAACCCAGCAGAAAGTGATATTCGAACCCCTCAGAATGAGAACATGTATCAAAAAATTAATTTCAGTAATGAGATTCTGCCTAACCATTGATGTAGAGTTATTAAGACAGTGTAATGCAGATTTAGAATCAACGCAAAACAAAATCTGCAAAACAGTATTTGGAAAATCAAGCAGAAAGTACAAAGCCATCAAAATAGCGGTAAGTTCAGCAGTAAAGATGGAATGATTTTTGCCAATATGATAGGACTTTTCAACTTTCAGAGCTGGAATGATAAATGCTGCCCCCGCTTCCTTATTTTCAAGAAGGGACCCATCAGTGTATATCTTAAGATGAGAAGGGTATGTATCTTCTAAGTGTGCATTTGTGTAAGAGCAAAGAATAATCGCATTTTCTTCTTTTTTTAATGAGAGATGGTTGATATCAAAGTGTGCTTTCTGAAGTTCCCATTTTGGAACAGGTGTTAAAATAGCGGTGGATTTTTGCCAATCTTTAGGATTAATGGTTGCCTCTTTAAGAAGATTGGAAGTATATGTGCCAATTGAAGCAAGAGAAGATATATTTTTAGCTCTGTTTGGAAAGTCTAAGTCAGATCTAATTGAAATTTCCGATGTAATATTGTTTTCAACTGTTGAACTTCTTAGGATATACTTTGAAACGGCTAAATTACGATAATCATCTAAGGGTAATACTCCTATTTCTCTGTAAGTTCCTAGAGAAGATGCATGAAACGGAACTCCTAAAGCAATCCGGAAAGCTTTACAATCTAGGCTTTGAAGTTTGTTCAAAAGATATCTGGGGGCACTGAAGAATAATTCTTGGCCATATGTTAGTTTAGAACGAACCAGTGATAATGATAAATGTTTTAGTACAACCGAATCCTGTGCCCATATTTGCTTACTGATTGCCTTTAGTATATTTAGACTTTTTCTGGCTTTGTTCAAAGCATATTCGATATGACAATGCCATGTTAATTTTGAAGTAAGTATGATACCTAGAAATTTTACCATAGGCTTATAGTCCAGAGCTTTTTCACCAATCTTGAAAACAGGAAGTTTAGGAGGATCAGCACCATTATTAAAAAGCACAACTTGTGTCTTTTCTGTGGAAAGACTTAACCCATTTTCTAGCATATACTTATAAATTTTATCCAGCTCAAGTTGATATAACTTTCTAACATAGTTCAAATGTCTTTTAGGTGTTACCTTTTTCATAGCTACCCTTTTCCACATACAAAGGTCATCAGCATATTGAACAAGAACAACATTATCAGATATAGACTCAGGGAGGTCATAAAGTAGAATATTGAATAAATAGGGCGCAACCACTGAACCCTGTGGTATACCCATTTGTGGAAACCTAAGTGTAGAATAATTATTACCAACCTTTGCCTGAATGCTTCTTCCTGTGAGAAAATTTTGGAAATAGGAATAGATAGAACCTGATAATCCAATACGTTTTAATTTATATAACAATCTAGCATGCCAAACTTGGTCGTAAGCTTTATTTATATCAAAGAAAGTGGCAAGAATGTTCTGTCTTCGTGCAAATTGATGTTTTATTTGGGTAGTCAATTTAACTAAATGGTCTATAGTTGATCTCCCTTTTCGAAATCCTGCTTGATTTACTGGGACAATTTTATTTTTATCACAATAATACACTAGCCTATTTAAAACGACTTTTTCCATAAGTTTTCCTGTGTGTGATGTAAGCGCAATGGGTCTATAACTGTTTGTATCACTTTTTAATTTTCCTTGTTTTAGTAGAGGAATAATGATAGACTGCTTCCAAATCAAAGGTAGCTTACCTTCTACCCAGCACTGCTGAAATAATTTGTGTAGTAAAAGAACCCAATTGTCTGGTAAATGTTTCAACATTTGATTTGAAATAGCATCTGCTCCTACTGATGTTTTCTTATTACTAAGAGATTGAATAACATCTGTAACTTCTTGTAAAGTTATTGGAGTATTTATAAATAAAGTATTATCTGGAAAAGGATCGTTATAAACATCTTTTTTTGTTTCTTCATTTCTAAAGGTAACTTCTGAATGTGAAAGACATGTATTACTCATTGTATTAGCAAACATATCAATGAAAGCTTCAGCCTTGTCAGAATTTGAGGGGAACTCTTTATCTTTAATTACAATTGGACAAGATGGCTGATTTATACCGTGTTTCATTTCACTAAATTTTTTCCAAACTTTTTGCATATCCTTATGAGTAAAAATTTCCTGTGTACAAAATTTTGACCAGAATTCACGTTTTGCTTGTTCAATAATTTTGCCACATGTTTTATTTGCTAGTTTTAGCAAGCTATGATTAACCGGTGATTTGTTTCGTAAATACGTTTTGAATGCTATTTTTTTCTTATTAACAGCATTTTCACACGTTTCATTCCACCATATGTTCCCTGCACGTTTATCAGATTTCACAGATGAACATCTGGGAATGGAAAAATCTGCTGCTTTTAAAACTGTTTTTGTAAATCTATCATAAAACACCTCTATGTCATCACTTTCTATACAGCTAGTATCATATACTTTAAGGAAAGATTGAAACAGATCCCAATGTGTGTGTGTGTGTGTGTGTGTGTGTGTGTGTGTGTGTGTGTGTGTGTGTGTGTGTGGTGTGTGTGTGTGTGTGTGTCGTGCGCGGCGTGTGTGTGAGTCTCTTGTGTGTGTGTGTGTGTGTTTGTGTTTGTGTGTGCGTGCGTGGGGTTGTGTGTGTGTGTGTGTTGTTGTGTGTGTGTGTGTGGTGTGTGTGCGCGCGGCGCAGCGGGGTGTGTGTGTGTTTGTGTGTGTGTGTTGTGTGTGTGTGTGTGTGTGTAGTGTGTGTGGTGTGTGTGTGTGTGTGTGTGTGTGTGTGTTGTTGTGTGTGTGTGTGTGTGTGTGTGTGTAGGGCGGGTGCGTGGGTGTATGTGTGTGTGTGGTGATGTGTGTTGGTGTGTGTAGTGGTGTGTGGTGTGTGTGTGTGTGTGTGTGTGTGTGTGTGTGTGTTG
>CM060346.1:12843115-12853115 GCA_030674155.1 Stramonita haemastoma
AAGAAATAAAAGAGGAAAACCATGATGTTTTCTTTAATGAGCCAATTTCCAGGCAAGAGGCTCTTGCCAGTATCGGTAGCCTCAAAGCTGGAAAGAGCTCAGGACCTGTCAGAGTAGTCAGTGAAATGCTCAGACATGCAGACAATTCAGTTATTGATTTTCTGGTTGCATATTTCAACAGATTGTTTGATTTAGGTGTTTTGAGTGGTCCAAGTCTATCATTGTGCCACTTTACAAGAGGGGAGATGTAAACCAGCCTGATAACTATCGTCAGCAAGGTGTATACACGCATTTTGAACAAAAGACAATGTGGTCAGAGCAAGAATAAAAAATACTTATTTATTCATTTATTTATTTATTTATCTATTTATTTATTTATTTATTTATTCATTTATTTATTCTTTTATATCGAGGATAACAGAATAAGCAATCATGTGCTTTTTTTCATCCGGTCCCCATGTGTATGTAGTTTTTGTAAATATTGTCAACTCTTCCCACGGCACACGATGGCCTACTCTTACGAAAAGCGGAACAGGATTTAACGTGTGCGCAAGATGGAAGAATACTGGAAGAACAAGCTGGTTTCAGAGCAGGGTATAGCACAGTGGACCATATTTTCACCTTGTATGCAATTGTTCAGAAGTTTTTTCTTAAAAATGCCAAACTCTATATAGCCTTTGTAGATTTCGAAAATAGTCCGAGCGTGAGGTATTGTAAATTCGACAAAACCTTGTTTTGTGATATATATTAAGTTTTTCAACGGATTTTGAAACTTTAGTATGTCTTTAATTGAAATCTGTTGGAGGCCAAGTTGGGAATCTTGGGCAACTCTTGATATAAAGCATTATTTATCCCTACCCTAAACACTTTTCTGGCGTCGCCGCGGCGTTCTAAATTTAGCTGACCGGGATTTTATACGACCATCCCAATAGTGCGCAGGGGAAGCGGCTTCTATAAACAGTGGGCCAGCTGCATGCCAGGCGCCTTGCGGCCTTACTTTCACCCCCGTGAAACGGAATGGGCTCGCTCACAGCGGAGTCGTGCCGGCGTTTGGCTTTTACATATGTGTTTTGTGTTGACTAAATTGTTCCAATGACACTTCTCATCATTTTTCTTTTGTGAAGTACAATCCTCGATTATTAAAATATGCACACCATTTCATCAAACATTTATGGCAGATCGACTGTGTGAGTGGATGCGTCTTGAGAAGCTGCTAAGCTTGATCAGAAAGAGCGATGTCTTCGACCCTGAATCTTTCGTGTACCTTATTTTAGAATGTGAGCCAGAAAAGATGGAATGTGTGTGTGTGTTGTGTGTGTGTGTGTGTGTGTGTGTGTGTGTGTGTGTGTGTGTGTGTGTGTGTGTGTGTGTGTGTGTGTGTGTGTGTTTGAAAAGAGAGAGTTCTCTTTGCTGTGGTGTGTGTGTGTGTGTGTGTGTGTGTGTGTGTGTGTGTGTGTGTGTGTGTGTTGTGTGTGTGTGTGTGAAGAGAGATTTTTCTCTGTGTGTGTGTGTGTGTGTGTGTGTGTGTGTGTGAGAGAGAGAGAGAGAGAGAGAGAGAGAGAGAGAGAGAGAGAGAGAGAGAGAGAGAGAGAGAGGAGAGAGAGAGAGAGAGAGAGAGAGAGAGAGAAGAAAGAGAGAGAGTTCTCCCTGTATGTGTGTGTGTGTGTCACACACACACACAGAGGCAGAAAGAAAGACAAACAGACAGACAGACAGACAGACAGACATAGACACAGACAGAGAGACGAAGGAGCGCGTGTGTGTGCATGTGGTGGAGGTTGGGGGGGGGGGGGGGGTTCTGTGAAAGATGTTTACGTTATTTCCAAAACAATTCTTTGGGAAATGAAATGTATGTTTTAAATAGTATGGTTATGAGGTCAATGCTCATCAACCTAGTTTATTGCTGGAGTTCCTAAGCTGCTCTGTGGAAAGAAATATCATTATGCCCAGAATGTCAGGGCCCTCAGGTTCCTTGTTGAGGAGCTGCTCAGACCACTCCTGCAATCCAGTTCAAACATCCACACAATGGCAGATCTGATGACAGTCTTGTCCAACATGTATGTAGGTACAAAGCCTCATCCAAGCTCTGTTCATCATCATGGTATTCGTCAGGAGAGAGAGAGAGAGAGAGAGAGAGAGAGAGAGAGGAGAGAGAGGAGAGGAGAGAGGAGAGAGAGAGAGGAGAGAGAGAGACAATGACAATGACAATGACAATGACAATGACAATAGTTTATTGTGATTTAAGCTTTTCAGCCCATTCACAAGGGGACAGTGGGGAAGGGACTGGGCACAACATATATTGAACAATAACAAAAAATATCATGAACAAAAAAACAAAAACAAAAACAAAACAAAACAAAAAAGAGAGAGAGAGAGAGAGAGAGAGAGAGAGAGAGAGAGAGAGAGAGAGAGAGAGAGAGAGGAGAGAGAGAGAGAGAGAGAGACCCTTTAACGCTTTAACGCTTTAACAGTTTATTGTCATTGCCCAACTGGGCCTTTTGACAAGGGAGGTAACACCAATACTTTATGAAACAGTAAACAAAAAGTGAAATAATTGTATGATCAGTACAATCACCTAGAACATACAAAGAAAAGAAAAAAATCAAACTGAAATGCAATAAGAATTATCCATTCGACCATCCATTCAAACTATATGTGATATTAACCTTTTCTTTTTGAATAAGCTTACTTAGAAATACATTGCTCTTTAAAGTGACTATATATATATATATATATATCATTACATATTGAATCAATTGGAACTGACATGTCTTTGTCTCAATTTCTGTGCCTCTGCGATAAACTTAGCTACAGCTTTAATCACATGTTCATTTTCAGACGACAAAATAGAAACAATATCTTGAATTTCTGCTGATTGTAGACTTAGAAAATTATGTTTACTTCGTACAGTTTCATATGCTTTACATTGAAACAAAAAATGAATTTCATCATCAACATTATGACCACATAATGGGCATGGTAATTGTATGGATGTCTCAGTCTGGAACCATCTTTTGTTAGCATTGAAGCCCAATGTTCTTAACCTGAATCGAGTATAATTAATCCTATGCCATTTATCAGTGATTATTTTGATATATTTTTCTGTTTGAAAGACAGATTTAAAGGAAAAGAACCAGCTATATTTACTTTTACTTTCCATATCTGAGTGCCAGTTTTGTTTAAAAGAGCAGATAAGCCTATCTTTAAATTCTGAAAGAAACTGACGCTCATTACCTACTTCCTGAGACATCCACACAATCCCAAAGCCATGTTCCGACAAAACTCTTTTAACTTGGTAAGCCCAGTTCTCCTTACCCAACTCCATCTGTATAATCAACATATCGTATGACTGTCTGCATAGTCGTGTTTGTGGAAGTTTCAACAACTTTAACCAATACTTAATACATTTCACAAAGGTTCTTATATATAAGGGATATCTTCCTGTTTCCCCATAAAGTACAGTATTTGATGAATGTATTGGCACATTTAAAAAGCGTTTCATGGCAAATGTATGAACTTTTTCCATTTGTATATTTACACATAATCCCCATATTTCTGCAGCGTATGTAAGTAACGGTTCAATCTGTGTATCAAATAATTTCCAAAATAGGGAACAGTCTATCGAATTCAGCTTTCGTAATGTTTTTAGAATTTCTATTACACCTTTTTTCCCCTTCCTACAAGATTCCTGCCGTGCAAAATTTAGACTTAGTCTTGTTGAAAACATCATTCCTAAATATTTATACGTATTAACTATTTTGACTTCAACATTTCCATAAAACCATTTCTCGTGTACTGATAGATGTCCACCCATTCGAAAAACAATAATGTTTGTTTTATCCATATTCACTGTTAAATCAAAACGATCTGCCTCCTGTTTTAAGATATTTAACTGATGTTGTAAACCAATAACAGTATCAGACAGAAGGATAATATCATCAGCAAAAAGTAACAAAAACACTTCGATTGCTCCCGGAATTATTTGAATACCGTGTTTTCCTTTTTTTGATAGCTCAATAGCTAGTTCATTTATGAAAAACGAAAACATTTGTGGGCTTAAAATACAACCCTGCTTCACTCCCTTGGGGCATTCAAAGAAATCAGAATATTCATTACCTGCCCGCACACACGCTAAAACAGAGCTATAAATAGATCTAAGCGCCGTATATAGTTTACCATTTACCCCGTTTTTTCGTAGTACATGCCACAATATATTTCTGTTCACAGAATCGAAGGCCTTTCTAAAGTCTACAAAAGCAACGTATAATTTTTTACTGGAAAGCAAATGTTTTTGAACAAGAGAGTAAAGAGTAAACATATGATCCACAGTGCTGTACTTTGCTCTAAAGCCCGCTTGCTCTTCAATTAATTTTTCTTCGTTATCTGCCCATTGAGTTAATCTCTTATTTAGAATGTGAGTATAAAGTTTACTTAATATACTGGTTAAAGCTACTCCACGATAGTTATCTGCATTATTTATATCTCCTTTTTATGAATCGGAATTATTACTGACTTTGCCCATTCTAAAGGGAAAGCACCACTTTCAAACAGATGGTTAAATAACTGAATGAGAAAAGAAATTACAGTTGAATTTGCATATTTGAGCATTTCTCTAATTATTTTATCAGGACCAGCACTTTTTCCTGTTTTTAAATGTTTAATGGCATCAAAAATCTCATTCTGAGTTATAGGATTGTTAAATAAAGGTTCAAACATTTCATCTTCTTGTAGCACATCTACATTCTCTCGTGTTTCTGCACAATTGAAGTCATTAAAAACCTTCAAAAAATGATCATACCATTGTTGAATAGTTATATCGTTATATAACGACTTGCGTTAACAGATCTTATAACAGACCAGAATGTTTTTGAATCCTTAGAAGATTCTTTAAGTTTCTCTAATCTCTTTTTGTCAAAGTCTCTTTCTTTTGTTTTTCTTAAATTAATGTATTCTTTTCGTGTGGTCGTATACATGTGTCTTTTTTCTGTTTTATCCTCATTTGTTTTACAGCGTTGAAATCTTTTTAATAATCTCTTAACTTCTTGTTTCTTTTGTTCACATTCAGCATCAAACCAATCCTTACATTTTTTTCTACCTTTACTAACTGTTCTAACCATGCATGCAGCAGCCCCACATAATGCTTTTACAAACTGATCTAAGCTGACATTTACATCTGTGTTCAATAGTTGGGAAGCTGTTTGTATGCTTTCTTGAAACTCTGCACTATCAAGCTCATGTTTATATATATCTACATAATCTTCTGACCAAATTATTTTTTCCACACTCTCTTGTTCTCTACTTTCACTGTTAATACATCCATCATCCACTTTCCATGTTGTTTCAACTGGGAGGTGCCATGAATAAACACACTCCCCAATACATAAATCAAAACATGATAACATTTCACTCGGAACAAGAAAATAATCAATCACGCTGCATCCATTAGGAGACACAAAGGTATACTCCCCCTCCCTATCCCCTTTACAGCAACCATTCAGAATCCCCATGTCAAACATAAAGCATAAATCTAACAATGACCTGCCAAAATTGTTCATGGTGTCATCTTTGGAAGCACGCACACAAAATTCATCATTCATACTGTCATATTCAACATCTTCCAAATAGTTTGACATCACTTCAAGGTCAGCTTGTTCTTGACCTGTCCTGGAATTCAAGTCTCCTATTATCATGAAATGAAAGTCATCTTTTTGAAAATACTGCAATAAGGCTTCCTCTAATAATATAACCCCATCTTTGATTAGTTTTTCATTGTAAATAGGACCACCTTCTGGCACAATATAACACCCTATCAAAATAACATCTTTATCTAAATTGAAAATATATTTGTTTATTCTAATAGCAATAGTGTTGTCACATTCTATTTTAATTTCTTCGACATATTTTTTTAAAGTCTTTCTTACTAATAAAAGCACTCCTCCAGAATTCCTTCCATGATGTGAGAGTGTTTGTGCAGGAACGGGAAACTTTATATAATCAAGAAAAACACCACTGTAATCAAAATTAGAATCAAGAAAAGTCTCTGTGAGGCAAACAAAATCAAACTTATTCACATAGTTTATAAAAGATACATCTCTTAATTTACTGTACAGATTTTCGACATTATAATTTAAGAATGTCCATTGTCCTGGATGGCCGGGCCTGTCCTAGCTTTTTCTTAAGCTGCTAGGGCGCTGACTCCTGCGACTGTTCTTGTTGTCACTGGGCATTTTGCCGCGAGCAGAGGGCTTGCGCGGTGGGTTACGCAGGAAATCCCGCATACCCGTCTGCTGGTAGGACAGCGGCCCGTCACGTGCAGCACGCCCGTCACTAGTTGTAGAATGCGCCACGTCACTAGTTGTAGAATGCGCCACGTCACAGCGAGGGGAACCCCCGCCTACCGTTGCTGAGCTATGACGTTCACCTCGCGGAGTCGCCCCATGGTCGCTATGGTAACGCCCGCCTGCACTGCCTCCGATGTCGTCACTCCTGCGCTGGTCCCGTGCCGCACGTACCACAGAGGCAGAGGAGGGAGGAGAAGGGGGCCTGCCGCTCGTGGTCTTCTGTCTGCTGCCAGGCGTGGTGCGTCCCTCTGACGTCACACCCCCTCTGTCGAGAGAGAGAGAGACAAGGCAAGGCAAGGCAAGGCAAGGCAAAATTCTTTTATTCGAGGATAATAGATAAGCACTCGCGTGCTTTTTTACATCCAGTCCCCGCCCTTTTCAGGGATAACATTAAGATAGAAAAAAAAATAATAATAGCCACAACTACACAACAACAATTATAATGATCCAAATACCAAAAGTAAGGAACCATACCAAGTATCAAACAGGCAAGAAATAACACAGAGATACAATATTAAGGTAATGTTATAAAAAGTCACTCATTCAGAAACGAAAAAGAAGTAAGAATCAATGATAATTTTGATTTGAATAAAGGAAAATAAGACAAAAACAAAGCAAACAAAAAACAAAACAAAACAAAACAACAAAAAAAGCGCAATAATTAAAGAGCAAACATCAGAATATGATGAGGTTAAATGACTGAAGACATCAATCCACCACCATCTGTCATCAAAATAAGTCCCATAAAACATAAGATTTTGATAAAAGCGGAGAAAAAAACAACAACAGGTAAGGAATAAGACAGAGATACAATATTGAGGTAATGTTACAAAAAGGCACTCATTCTGAAACAAGAATATGAAGTAAGAATCAATGATGATTTCGATTTGGAAAACAAACACACGCACGCACGCACGCACGCACGCACGCACGCACGCACGCACGCACACACACACACACACACACACACACACACGCACACACACACACACACATACACACACACAACACACACACAAAAAAAACAAATAAGCAAACAAAACAAAGCAACCAAAAAAACAAACAAACAAACAAACAAACAAAAAAGGGGGGAGCGCAATAATTAAGGAGCAAACATGGGAATACCATGAGGTTAAATGACTGAAATCACCATCATCTATCATCAAAATAGTCCCATAAAACATAAGTTGTGATAAAAGGGGAGAAGCACAACAAAACAGGTAAGGAATAAGACAGAAATACAATATTAAGGTAATGTTATAAAAATGCACTCATTCAGAAACAAAAATATGAAGTAGGAATCAATGATGATTTTGATTTGAAGAAGAAAAAACAAACAAACAAATAAACAAACAAAAGGAAAACACAGCAACAAAACAAAAAACAAGCAAGTAAAGAAACAAAAAACAAGCAAACAAACAAACAAACAAACAAACAAACAAAAACAAAAACAAAACAAAAAGAAAAGAAAAGAGGGCGCAATAATTAAGGAGCAACATGAGAATAGATGAGGTTGAATGACTGAAAACATCAATCCACCACCATCTATCATCAAAATAGTTCCATAAAACATAAGTTTTGATAAAAGGGGAGAAAGAACAGCAACAACAACAAAAAACCCAACTCACACACACACACACACACACACACACACACACACACACACACACACACACACACACACACACACACACACACACACACACCCAGAGGGAGGGAGAAAGAGAAGGGGGAGAAGGAGAGGGGATATAATTGGTTTATTATTTTTGGTGCATCAAGTGGATTAGGAGGTGATTTTTGAAGGTAGTCAATGATTGGTGCTCTTTAATTGAATCGGGAAGGGAGTTCCACAGCACAGGGCCTGAGTATAGTAAACTAGATTTAAACAAGTCTATTCTTGGGATTGGGACACTTGGCTTTTCAGTATTTCTGGAATGATTCATTGGGAACTTATCTCTTAAGGATGTGGGGACAGCTCCTGCCATTATCTTAAACATCAGTATGTCTTTGTTATATTTTAGTCTTTGTTGTAGGGGGAGAATAGAGAGAGAGAGAGAGAGAGACAGAGACAGAGACAGAGACAGACAGACAGACAGACAGAGACAGAGACAGAGAGACAGACAGACAGAGACAGACAGAGACAGAGAGAGAGAGAGAGAGAGAGAGAGAGAGAGAGAGAGAGAGAGAGAGAGAGAGAGAGAGAGAGAGAGAGAGAGAGAGAGCAGCCACTTCATTTGTTTGCAGTTGAGAAAATGATGCATACTTTTTTTGCTGCTGGTCACTCCAACCACGCACACTGTGGGCTCTACTGTTTGCATTCCAAGCTAGGTCTGCATCTTGATCTGTCCAAAAAGTTCATTGCTGGAGGACACGTCATGCGCCGTGAAGCAGGACTCTGGAATGACAGATGGTCTGACTTTCATGGAGACAATATACATGTGCTATAGCCATGGACCATCCGGCATTATTGGATCCACACTGAATGAGTCAACACTGGCTATTAATTTGGGCATACTCTCACAGTGCAATGACACTAATCCTGCATGATCCTCAGGAGATGAAGAGAGGGAAAGAATCCCACACAGCTGTTGAGTCTCCAAAAGAAGAACGCAATACTCGCCTGAAAGAAGATGCTGCAGACAAAGGGAGAATAAGAGAGGCCCTGTCAACATGCGTTGATGTGTTTGACATCAGTAAACACCCAGAAAATGGCGCATGATCAATATCTATGTTAACCAAGCAATGATGTAGATGAGCCCTCCCTGAACATTCATGAAACTGCTGAAATTGAATCCCAGGAATGTGAAGATTTGTTTTTGAAAGCCACCAGCCCACTGGTTTCCACATAAAATGGATAAGATGCATCAGAACAATGGCTTCTGTAACAAAGAGAGCCCCCAACGACCAGGCTGGACATTCATGCATACACACTGAGTTCATTTTTGCGCGTGATCTTGGAATCATGGCCTAAATGAAGGACAGTATCTTACTAGAAACTCCTTTCTCATGAGTTAGCACCCTTTCTTGATGTCAGTGGCGTTATGCACACAACAGCTAAGTCTGCATTGAAGAACAAACTGCTGGCTGCACATGGAACACGTCGTCTGGACCCTGCAGATGTCATCCTGGATGCCTGTGCTGTACTGTGCACTAGTGTATGGCCTGGCCAGCCTGCAAAAGTGTCAGATTTTTTTTAATGCAGATGTTGCTATCATTGCTGTTGCTAGCGGGCTTTAGACCAAAATGCAGCACAATGGAACAAATTTTCAACCTGAGAATTCTGATAGAGAAGCATCTCCAACACCAAAAAGACTTGTACCACAATTTTATAGACTTCAAAAAGGCCTTTGACAGGGTATGGCATGACGGCCTCTGGCAAGTACTCAGGCACTTCAACATTGACAACTGCCTAATTGAAGTCATCAAGGCTCTGTATGAGAATGCAAGAAGTGCAGTTTTCATGAACAATCACGTGGGCGAGTTCTTCAAGACCACGGTTGGAGTCCGCCAGGGCTGCCTTCTCTCACCTGTACTCTTCAACCTCTTCCTCGAAAACATCATGACAGAGACACTGCAAAACCACCACACTTCCATCCCCATTGGTGGAAGACCCCTTTGCAACCTCAGATTTGCAGATGACATTGACCTCATGGGCAGCA
>CM060346.1:12858115-12878115 GCA_030674155.1 Stramonita haemastoma
CATCTTGCTCTACGGCTGCGAAAGTTGGACAATGACCGCTGAAACCACCAAGCCGATCCAGACGTTCGAGACAAAATGCTTCAGGCGACTGCTTGGAATTTCCTGGAAGGATAGGAAAACAAACACCTTTGTGTGAAGTCAAGTCACACTGATGGCTGGCCCTCAGGAACCCCTACTAGCCACTGTCAAGAAAAGGAAGCTGGCATGGTTCGGCCATGTCACACGCCACAACACCCTCCCCAAGACAGTCCTACAAGGAACGCTACAAGGTGGCAGATGCTGAGGCAGACAAACCAAAAGGTGGATGGATAACATCAAGGAGTGGACCCACCTGGACTCATTCGGAAGGCGGAGGACAGGGCTGGATGGCGACGGCTGGCTGCAGAATCGTCTCTCATGTCTCCTCCACGACCATCCCGGTCATGAGAAAAGAAGAAGAAGAAGAAGTACTTCTTCCTTTTATCTGTTTTACAATCTTCCAAAGCTCTTGTTGACTGACAAAATTTAACAACATGTCACATCGTTTTACTTTCAACTCTTTGTTTCCTCCTGATTAAATATTTATATTCTCCACGCTTTACATGATATTCATGACCAAGATCACGGTCAAATGTTTTGCGATATTTTCGTAACAGACGGCGAAATGTGCTCGGAACATTTTACATTCGTTATCAAACCAAACATTACATCGTTTTTGTTGAAAATTCCGAACAGGACATTCCATACATTGTGCACATTCCAAAAGGCAGGCATTGAAAACTTCTAACGCTTGATTAATGTTTTCATCTAGGAGTCATGAAGCTTCTGCTTGTTTAGTCTGTGTCTCATCTGAATGAATGTTGTCAAGAAACTGCTGTACGTGTGACGTGTGCCATCTTAGTCTGGCAGGGCTTTGCACAAAGCAAGTGCTCTGCTCTTTGTCACCTTGTTCATCTCCAATCTGGAGACGTATAAAGGACAATTCTAGTGGCATATGGTCGGATTCTATTCTTTTGCCATTACAAAGTTATACACATCAACCAATGCAAAAAATAATTCATCTGAAGCAACTGTTTCCAAAGTTAGATAGGTACGTGTAGTTGCCACCTTTGTCACCATCACACACACCATTTAAAATACCAAGATTGAAAAGTGAACAAAGGTTGAGCAATAAGGTACCATAGGTATTCACAGTGTGGTCTTGTGATGATCTATTGAACTGCAAGTCATCAGAATCTGAGTATACATGTACATCCCCTAAATGTGGAAAAACATCACCAATTCTTGCATTAAAATCCCCACACAAAAGAAAATAGGCATCATAATCAAGAGATAATTCAGTTAAACACTGTTCAAGGTCGGCCATGCCATTATCTATACCCTTTGCTCTGTGATATGGCGAATCAACAGGTGGTATGCGAGCACATACAAAAACAACATCTTTACTCAGACTAAACACTTCTTTGTTAACTTTAAACACAATCATGTTATCATAACTCACTTTTACTTCACTTACAAAGGCCACACACTCATTTTTTACTAGAACAAGCACACCTCCTGAGGGACGGCCAAAATAAGACAGCTTTATGGAAGGACTACAAAATGCAGTATACAAAGAAAATATATTTGACGTGAATTTTTCAATAAATGTTTCAAAAAGACAAATGACACTAAAGTTGTTCAAGTAATTTACTACTTCATTATCTGAAAGCTTTGATGTGATGCCACAAACATTCTAACTTAAGATTTACCATGTATCTGGTATATTGATATGGTAATAAGTACTACGTGTGTCAGTGTTTTGCGTGCCTGCTGTAGGCCGGCCAGACCCCTATTTAGATTGATTTTGCTTATTTGAGGAAAAAGAGTGAAGCTGTGACTGATTTTGGTGATGCTTTCTTTGTGACAGAAGTCGGACTGATGACCGGGAGTTAGAACGGCCCCTGTTTGCACCAGGTCTGTTCCTCTGTGTATCCACATTGTTGGCACCACGTCCTCTACCCCCAGAACACAGAGGAGAGATTTGGGAAGGAACCCTTGAGCCAGCAGTGTCAGGTGAGCATCTTGAGGTAGAGTCAAGTGAAGGTCCAGGATTGCTGTTCACCACACCATCAGGACTCTGCGGAGGGGAATCACCGTGCTGCTCACCACCCTCACACTGACTGGTAAAGGAGAGAGAGAGAGAGAGAGAGAGAGAGAGAGAGAGAGAGAGAGAGAGAGAGAGAGAGAGAGAGAGAGACAGAGACAGAGACAGAGACAGACAGACAGACAGACAGACAGAGACAGAGACGAGAGACAGAGAGAAAGAGAGAGAGACAGAGACAGACAGAAAACACACACACACACACACACACACACACACGCGCGCGCGCGCGCGCGCGCGCGCGCTCGCAAGCACACGCGCACACACACACACACACACACATACATAGAAGAAAACATTCTATATTGTCTGCTTCCCTGTTAGTACACACACACACACACACACACACACACACACACACACACACACACACACACAATCCTTCGGATGAGACTTTAAACCGAGGCCCCGTGTGCGAACGCACGCAGAACATCTTGCGCACACGTTAAATCCTGTTCCGCTTTTCGTAAGAGTAGGCCATCGTGTGCCGGTGGGAACAGATGACAAGATTTACAAAACTGCATACACACGGGGACCGGATGAAAAAAAAGCACATGATTGCTTATTCTGTTATCCTCGATATAAAAGAATAAAAAAAAAAAAACAAACACACACACACACACACATATATATATATATATATATATATATATATATATATATATATATATATATATATATATATATATATATATATATCTTCTTCCTCTTCTTTTTCATGACCGGAACGGTCGTGGAGGAGACATGAGAGACGATTCTGCAGCCAGCCGTCGACATCCATGCCTGTCCTCCGACTTCCTAATGAGTGTTGGACTGTCCAGTATATATAGTATATATATTAGGGGTTAACGTCCTCCTGGGTCACCCAATGTGGGTCATTGGCTGTTGATATGCTGATATATATATATATATATATATATATATATATATATATATATATATATATATATATATAAATAAACACTAACAGGGAAACAGACAGACAGAAAGACCGAAAGGCGGGCAAAGAAACAAACAGGCGGACGCGCAAACACACACACATTCGGACGAAACGCTGTAAGCTCAGCCTGGTTGACGCCGGGATATGACAGTAAGCGTACAGTACAACCCTGTCAGGTAGTCTCAACGCGGATGCAATTCCACAGATGTAAGCTCAGAAATGGTTTAATCCGAGAGGTGAAAGAAAAGGCAATGCTTAATCAAAGATTCCAGAAAGTGAAGGAACTACTCTGTCTCTCTGTCTCTGTCTCTGTCTCTCTGTCTCTCTGTCTCTGTCTCTCTCTCTCTCTCTCTCTCTCTCTCTCTCTCTCTCTCTCTCTCTCTCTCTCTCTCCTTTCATTCCCTATAAAATTATTTTGAAAAATGATCACAGGCAATTGCAAAGACTAATCTCCACCTCATAGCAATGTTTTCTTACAAATTCAATCAATTTGTACACCTGAGGATGAAACTCACTTTCTTTTCTATTGCCCAGCATACACTGAGTTGCGACACACTTATTTAGACAAGTTTAATCTAGAGCTTTTTAGAAACCAGAAGTTATCCATATTAAAGTCAATGAAACCTGAACAAATCGTTGACTTGGCGAAGTATCTATTCAATGCCTTCAAAAACAGAGCATCACAATCCACCTAGTGGCTACGATATCCTTAAATCAACTTAATAGTATATTTACCTGACATTGGCCAAAGACCTCTCAAATGTTAGAATATCGAGGTGTTTTTCTCTTCTTTGTTTTTTTTTTTTTTTGGGGGGTGGGGGGTTGTTTTTCTTTGGTAACTATAATTTGCTGCAAATTGTGTAAACATGTTATATTTATTTCCCCTTGTTTATGGACACCCTGAGTCTGAACAATAAACCATTTTGTCATTCTCTGTCTCTGTCTCTCTGTCTCTGTCTCTCTCTGTCTCTCTCTGTCTCTCTCTCTCTCTCTCTCTCTCTCTCTCTCTCTCTCTCTCTCTCTCTCTCTCTTTGCCTGTCTGTTTCTGTCTGTCTCTGTCTGTCTGTCTGTCTGTTTCTGTCTGTCTGTCTGTCTGTCTCCAATCTCTCTCTCTTTCTGTCTCTGTCTCTGTCTGCCTGTCCGTCTGTCTGCCTCCCCCCCCTGCCTCTCTCTCTGTCTCTCTCTCTCTCTGTCTCTGTATCTCTGTCTGTCTGTCTGTCTCTGTCTCTGTCTCTCTCTCTCTCTCTGGGGGTGGGGGGTGAACTGAGTTCACTGTTGAGATAGGATGCACATTCAAGTTGTGCTCCCAAAATTTAGTTAATTTCCTTAATCAATGAATCGTAAATGATTAGTATTTTTGTGTTTTGAATTCTACATGCCTCAGTGATCATGCCAGTACAAAATTTATCAGCAAGAGTTGCCTGTGGCCAGTTTTATTGGACTTTTCAGAACTTCATGTTTAAACGTGTTTTGGACTGTGTGGCTGCACGTAAACACCAGCTGGTGTTGTGTTGGCCAGTGAGTGGTGTGAGGACACTGTGTGTGGCAGTGGTGTTGGCAGCCCTGTATTGCTGCTCTCCTGATGTCAGTCATCTTCAGCAGAGTGGTTTGTGGGGTAAGTCAACAACATGTGTTGATGTTCAACTGACAGTACAGAAACTGCATTGTGACTTTGTTTCCCTTGCTACAGCAAGGTTTCTGCAAACAGTAAAAACTGACCCAAGACAGAAGTTCAGGCTCATATTCTCATCCAGTGCAGGGATGGTGTATGGAACTGTTACAATAATGATTATTGTATTCCTCTCACATTACCTGATGGCTTGTGGTGACATAGAGCCTAACCCAGGTCCTACATTTGGGAGGGGGTATGAACCGAAATCGTCTTCAGCCTCTCAAGGCCCTAGTCGGGATGGGGGGTACAGACAGGAATCTTACTCTGCACCACATGTCTACTATGATAACAGTGCCTCGCCCATTCATTACCACAATATGCACCCAAGTTATCATCCCCTTGCACATCTTCATTCAGAAATGGCTCAGACCTTCCAGGATGCCATATCAAGGATAGAAGCAAGCAGTCTCTGTCATGAGCGAAATGTCAAGAAGCATTTCCTAACCATGGAAGAGAAACTGTCAAGTGTAGAGAGGAAAATCGACCATCGTCTGTGTCAGTTAGAGGATCAGCAAATTCAACTCACCAACAGTTACAAAATGCTGGAGGAGCAATGCCACTTATTGCAGTCAGAAGTGCACAGCCTGAAAGAGACAGTCAGTGTCTTTTCAGACAAATATGACCATTTGGACAACCAAAACAGATGGAACAATCTCCTCTTCTTTGGGCTTCTGCAATGGGAGAGTGGCAACTTCCTGACAGCCAGTGAGGAGAAGATCCGGGAGACAGTGCAGGTTGGAATGGGCATTGAGGAAGACTTACGCATTGACCGCATCTACAAGGCTGGCAGAGCCATTGTCGTGAAGTTTGAGTCTCACCTTCAAAAATGCTTGTGCTCCGGAACGCACATAAGCTGAAGAATTGTGAGGGTTTTGAGAACATCTTTGTGAAAGAGGATTTCTCTGAAAAAGTTCAACAGAAGAGGAAGGAACTCACCCCTCTACACCGCCAGCTCAGAGAGAAAGGATTGAAGTCAACATTACAGTATGATAAGCTGATCACAGATGATGCCGTTTACACCTACCATCTTCAAAAGGAAACAGTGTTGAAAGTGGGTCAACCATGGCGTCAACATCAAAGCAAAAAACTACGCTTTGAGAATGACACAACAGGTCATAGTACAGGCAAGAAGCAAAATCCTGAGAGTGATCCGACTTCAAGTCAACCAAAAGTGAACCAGGGCGAGTCTTCATATTGCCTGTCACCACATGACTTTCCAGCCTTGACAGCAAAGAGAACTGTGCCTCCCTCTGGAGTCAATAGATCTGTACCTACCTCAACAAGAAAAGGAGCTCGTACACTGACCAGAGCTGCCAGCAATGTGTCACATTCTTCAGAGAATCCCCAGCAGACCCCAGACACCTCCAATGAGGCTGGTGAGTCACAAGGGCAAAAGCAAAACGCAAGCACCAGCTGCAGTCAAGGCAACAGTAATGGCTACAATCTCTGGGCTCGAGGTCAACAGTCTTCTGTCAGGGGACCTACCCCTGACATGACGGGGCTTCCTGGAAGCGGTGCTGGTTCCACTCCAACTGAACGTGCCAGACAGCCAGGAAAAGGTCATGGACGGGCAGCATCCCCTTCCCAGCCCCGGATGGACCTCATGCTACAGCAGTCACGTGCTGAGGGACAGGACCACCTGGCTGAGGACGACATCCCTCCAGTTCTGAACATGTCAGAATCCACTGACATGGGTCGGGATGTGGATCCTGAAGACAGTCACACTGATGTGCCTCCTGGTGATGCTAACAGCTAGGACAGCAGCCGGCCCCAGTCATTGTCTTTCCTTTTGTTCAATGTTGCAGGTCTTGTCAGCAAGTTGAAAGATTTTGAGTGAATGAATTATGTTTCAAACTTTGATGTTGTTTGTTTAATAGAAACATTTATTGACAATGATTTTGATTTGTCACATATTTTTCAAAGTTTTGTTAAATATGTTTGTCCAGCTGTGAAGCTGTCTCATCATGGGCGGAGATCAGGTGGTATCTTGGTAATGGTAAAACAGCATTTGGAAAGATATGTTACTGAATTACAGAGTGATGTTGAAAACTGTGTTATTCTAAAATTGTCAAGACAGCTTCTAGGTAGCCCAAAAGATATTTTATACTTATGCACATACATACCTCCATATGGTAGCCCGTTTTATGACCAGGCTGAATCTGAATGTCATATATTGGACATTAAAAGACAAATTGGTGATCTTCTATCGAATGATGATAATGTCCACTTTCTGTGTAATGGCAACTTTAATGCTCGCACTGGTAACCTGCAAGTCCAGTACCTTAGGTCTGCTTCAGATGATTATTTGGACATTTTTGATAATTCAGTAACTTTTGAGAGTAGCAGACTATCTCGAGATTTGGTTATCAATGATTTTGGTAAAAAAACTGCTTGATATGTGTGCTTGTTTTAATTTAAACCTACTTAATGGTTGTCCAGGTCTTCATAATTCAGGCAACTTTACTTATTTGTCTGATCAAGGGCATAGTGTTGTAGATTATTTTTTGGCTAGTTTTGATATCTGTGGAATTTTTGAAAAAATGTTTGTATCTGAGAGAATTGAATCAGATCACATGCTAGTGGAATTATATTGCGTTGTAAGCGATTCATGCACTCAGGTATCTGTTGATTCCCCTGTTACCATGGAAAAGGTAGTTTGGTCAGAAGACCAAGCTGCAAATTTTAGCATTGGTGTGCAGTCTGAAAACTTCAAGGTTCAGTTAGAAAGAGCAATCACCTTAATTGATAGTAGTTTAGAGGATTCAGTGTCTGTTTTCACTAGAGCATTAAATGGAGCAGCAGAGTCAATGAAAAGAAAGTTTGTGCTTGGAAAACCAAAAAGACAACAGGCTAGATGGTTTGATAGGGAGTGCCTTGTGAAGAAAAGGAAGTTAGAAGTCATCTTAGAACATATAGGAAAATAAAAGCAAATGAAGATTACAAGAAGTATGCAGAAGTTAGAAAAGAATACAAGACCTTGCTTGAAAGAAAGAGCGGGCACATAAAAACTCTAATCTCAACAATATACTTGATTCTATGAATGATCCAAACAAGTTCTGGTGTGAAATCCGTAAACACAAAGGACGCAGTATTAGTGCTAATAACATTTCAGGGGAAGAGTGGGTAGTCACTTTGAATTTGTATTCAATGATGGAGTGTGTATTGATGATGAAGATCTCTTACAGGATGACTTAGATGAAATTGCACCTGATAATATATTGGATATTGAAATATCTGAAGGAGAAATCAGAAAAGCCATTAATCATATGAAGTGCAGAAATGCAGCAGGCTTAGATGGCATTCTAGCAGAAATGCTGAAAAATGCAGAACAAACAATCATGCCATTTTTGTCTAAATATTTCAACACCATATTTTCTAAGGGTTTTTTCCCTTCACAATGAACAGAAGCAGCAATATATCTATTACACTAGAAGGGTGACATTAGTAGCCCAGACAATTATAGGGGCATATCTCTTTTAAGTGTTCTTAGTAAAGTATTTACGTATATCATTAATAGGAGACTAACCTTATGGGTAGAGCAAAATGGGTCTATTTGTGAAGCCCAGGCTGGATTTAGAAAACGCCGGTCAACAATAGATCACATATTTACTTTGAATGCCCTGGTAGAAAACTATTTGCTTAAACATAGGAAACTGTATGTAGCTTTCATTGATTTTAAGAAAGCATCACTCACTCACTCAGTCCCATGTCCCAAAGGATGTAGGGGGACATGAGAGAAGACGCAACAGAGATCTTTTTCCATGCTTCACGATCCTGTGTGGCTAGTAGGAGGTGTTGCAGGGGTTGGGCGGTCCAGTCTTTGATGTTGTCAACCCATGATTTCTTTTGGCGGCCTCTTCTTCTCTTGCCCTCGACTGTTCCTTGCAGGATGGTTTTTGCTAGGGTGTTGTGTCTTGTGGTGTGACCAAACCACATCAGCTTTCTCCTCTTTATGGTGGAGAGCAAAGGCTCTTGGGGGCCCACATGCTTTTTGATTTCTTCTTTCACATAGTTATTGTTCTTGTGTTCTTTGTATGATATTTTGAGGAGTCTTCTGTGGCACTTGTTCTCGAATGCTTGGATTCTCCTCTCTAACTCTGCTGTCAGAGTCCATGATTCACAGCCATATAGGAGGATAGATATCACGAGGGATTTGTGAAGGTGGTATTTGGTGCAGAAGCTGATGTTGTTGCTTCTGATGATCTTCTCGAGTCTGACTAGAGCAGATGTTGCTGTTGCAGTGCGAGCTTTCACTTCATTGTTTGATGTGCCATCTTTTGTTAGGATGGAGCCTAAGTATTTGAATTGGCTCACCTCTTCTAGTGTTTCTCCATTCATCTTTATTTCCGTGATGTCATTACTCGCCCTGTTGACCATGATCTTTGATTTCTCTGTACTGACCTCCATGCCGTATGCGCTCGCTCGATCTGTTAAATTGTCTGTGAGGATTCGCAGTTCTTGTTTGCTGCTGCCCATGAGGTCAATGTCATCTGCAAATCTGAGGTTGCAAAGGGGTCTTCCACCAATGGAGATGGAAGTGTGGTGGTTTTGCAGTGTCTCTGTCATGATGTTTTCGAGGAAGAGGTTGAAGAGTACAGGTGAGAGAAGGCAGCCCTGGCGAACCCCAACCGTGGTCTTGAAGAACTCGCCCACGTGATTGTTCATGAAAACTGCACTTCTTGCATTCTCATACAGAGCCTTGATGACTTCAATTAGGCAGTTGTCAATGTTGAAGTGCCTGAGTACTTGCCAGAGGCCGTCATGCCATACCCTGCCAAAGGCCTTTTTGAAGTCTATGAAATTGTGGTACAAGTCTTTTTGGTGTTGGAGATGCTTCTCTATCACAATTCTCAGATTGAAAATTTGCTCCATTGTGCTGCGTTTTGGTCTAAAGCCCGCTTGTTCTCCTGCCAGGAGTTTTTCCGCTTGGTTTTTTAGTCTGTTGAGGACTACCTGCAGCATGATCTTGCTAGGATGACTTATGAGACTGATGGTTCTGTAGTTCTGGCATTGCTTGAGGTTTCCTTTCTTTGGCAGGGGTATTACAAGAGACTGTGTCCATTCTTTGGGCCATTCTTTGGTGTCGTGGATCTTCTGACAAAGTTCTGTGAATCGCCTTGCTGTTTCATTCCCTCCATTTTTTATGAGTTCAGCTGGGATGTTATCGATTCCAGGGGACTTCCCCTTCTTCAATTGTTTAATAGCTGCATCTACTTCACACCTTAGTATTGGTGGGTCTTTATCTTGGTGTTCAGGGGGTTTGTCAGAAACTATGTTGGTATCTGGGCGTAGTGGGTAGTTGTACAATCCCTCACAGTATTCTGTCCAGCGTTGGAGGATGGCATTGTTTTCCATTAAAAGATTTCCTTCTTTGTCTTCAATAACAGAGGCTTTAGGCTGTGTGGTTTTCGTTAGTGCTTTCAAAGTGTTGTAAGCTGTTTTGCTGTTTCCCTTGGTCATTCCAGCTTCGATGTTGTTGCATTGTTCTTCTATCCACGCTTCTTTGGCTTCTCTCATCTTTTTCCTCACTTCTCTGTGGCTATCCATGTACTTCTTGTAAGCTTCTTGACTTGTGGACTTTTGTTTTTTAAGTTCTTATCTTTTGTCGCAGAGGTCAAGAACCTCATTTGTCACCCAGGGTTGTTTCTTTGTTCTGCTTCTTCCTAATGTTTCTTCTGCTGCTGTCGTTAGCACTTCTTTGATGTTGTTGGCCAATGTGTCCACATCATTGTTGATGGCTGTGAGTGCGGCCAACTTTCCTCCAATGTTGGCTTGGAAGGTCTCAACCACTGTTGGGTCTTTGAGTTTTTCCAGGTCGAATCTTATGTGTGGGCTTTTTGGCTGTTGTTTTGCTATCAGTTTCAGCCTGATGGTGGTAAGTACAAGGTCGTGGTCACTGCCAATGTCAGCTCCTGGGAATGTTCTTATGTTTGCCTTGTTTGTGCTGGATTTGAATCTTTGGTGTGACAGAATGTAATCAATTTGATTATGAATCAGACCATTTGGTGAGTGCCAGGTTGATGTTCTGGATGGCTTGTGAGGGTGGAGTGTGTTAGCCAAAGTCAGTTTGTGCTTCTTTGCGAATTCCAGCAGCCGCTGTCCTCTGTCATTTGTTTCTCCCAGTTCAAATCGTCCTGTGGTTCCTGCCCAGGTGTCATAGGCATCAGGTCCTACCTTAGCATTCCAGTCGCCTTTCACAATAAGGATGTCTTTTTTGGGCGTTTTGGAGATGACGTTTTCAAGTTCTTCATAGAATTCTTCTATCTGATCATCATCACAGTCAGATGTTGGAGCATACACTTGGATGATGGTGAGATTCTGGGGTTTTGCAGAAACTCTGATTGAGATAAGTCTGCTGGATACTGGTGTGCAGCTGATGATGCTTGACACAATCTCTTTCCTGACAATAAAGCCTACTCCATGTTGATGTAGTTTCTCTTCTCCGCTGTACCATATTTTGTGGCCGTCCTGCGTGGTTGTTTCTCCGAAGCCAATCCATCTGACTTCCGCAAGCCCTAGGATGTCCCATTTATACCTCTGTAATTCATGTATAAGTTCCTGTACTCTTCCTGTTTGGTACAGATACTGTTAATCGTAATGTTTTGTGGTCTGTACTGCTTCGTGCAGGTGTTAAGGGTAGAATGTTCAGGATGATTAGGGCTATGTATTCTACTGTTAGAGGCGTGTGTATTGTGCCGGAGCAAGACAGGCTACTCAAATTTCTTTAATTGTTTGCAGGGGTTGAAACAGGGTTGTATTGTAAGCCCAGTATTATTTTCGCTACTGATCAATGAGCTAGCAAATGAATTAATCTTAAATGGTAGACATGGTGTAACACTTGAATCAAGTGAGATTGAACTATATCTAATGTTATTTGCTGATGATTTAACCTTGTTAGCCTCAACTGTAGTAGGCCAGCAGCATCAGCTGAATAATCTGCAGAAGGAATCAGAGAGATTAAAGTTAACTGTAAACACAGACAAATCTAAAATTATTGTTTTCAGAAAAGGTGGCTTTCTCGGTGCCAGAGAAAAATGGTTTTTGAATGGAAGTCCATTGGAAGTTGTGAATGCATATAACGATGCCTCAGAGCAAGAACGGTTTATCTGAAAAAAAACAATTTCAATTTTTTGATATTTGGTAGAATTTACTGTAAACTTTCAGATGACAAAACGAGAAAATAATTTTTTTTTAATCAATTTTAAAGATATTTGAAGAAAACCATTCTTGCACAAAATTACCTGAGTGAATTTCTCATGGTAAAAGGGACGACTGCACGGCACTCCGCTTTTGCTCTAAAGGCTGTAGTGCCAATTAACCTGGTAATTTGTGTAAGGAAGGACTTCCAGCTGTGCAAAACCTTCTTGCATGGGAAGGGATACACTAGGACCACTGGGTAGAGTTTACGCAACACTGGCAGTCCTGGATGCCGTGTGGTTCTTGCTGGGGAACACTGGTGGCTGGAGAGTGATCTTATCTGGGAAAAAGGGTCAAGCTAATCGCCATGCCATGCTTGCATGGGAGGAAGTGCCAGTTCTGCTGTAATTTCTCTGCAGACACAGGTGGTCTGGCTTCACTGCCAGTGTTTTTGCTATCATGGCGTTTCTTCTACATGTATTACAACATAAACATACTATGGTAAAGATAGCATCAATGCCCTTCTTCTCTCCGAAAACCGACTCCATTCAATCCTGGATTTGTTCTGACCTTTCAAACTTTTCAAGTGAGCATATCTCGAAACTTTTGAAAATGGCAACTCTGCCGGTAGACCTTTCTTGCTCTGAGGCATGATAAGTATTTGGGTCTTACCTTCTCTACTAGAAATAGTTTCACAGCTGCTATGGAAGAAGTAAAACTTAAAGGTAAAAAATGTGTAAATGATACCATGTGTACTTTGAGAAAAATTGGTAGTAATTCTCCTGACGTGTTCTTCAAGCTTTTTGATACTCAAGTTGTCCCACTGGTTCTGTATGCCTCTGAGGTGTGGGGACATAAGGCTTTTCACCAAATTGAACAAGCACATTTGTACGCATGTAAAAGATTCCTGCATGTGAGAAACAAAACAGCTAGTGATGTTGTATATGGCGAAGTAGGCCGTTTTCCGCTATGGATTACTGCTATTACCAGATGTGTGAAATACTGGCTAAGACTGTTAAAGCAACCTGAAGAGAGGTATTCTAAAAAAGCATATACAATGTTATTAGCTATGCATGAGAAAGGCAATGTGACATGGGTATCCCACCTGAAGAATATTCTTTTTGAGAATGGTTTTGAAGAAGTGTGGCTCTTTCGATGTGGCTATGAAAACGCTTTTATGAAAGAGCTGAAAGAGAGGTTACAAAGCAATTTCTGTTACAATTGGCGAAACCGTATGGATTCAAATGTACGATTTTCACTATATGGTAAAACTAAACAGCTATTTGTTATAGAACAGTATGTTGAAATTTTGTACGTTGAAGGATATAGAAATATCGTGGCTCAATTCAGGATGGGTGTTTCACAACTAAATGTGCACAAATATCGCTTTTCACCTACAAATGAGAATACAGCATGCCCCGCATGCACAGACACAAGAGAAGATGAAGCACATTTTCTGTTTAAATGTCCTTTATACAAGGACAGCAGTATAAATTCAACGTTAATGCTGGCGTAAACATAGACATGCGCTTATCAGTGTACTGTCTTGTAATTCACAGACATCATCAGTAAATCTTGCCAAATTCCTTTTAGTAGCCTTTAGACTCAGACAGAACTGCATTGACAATCACTCACTCACTCTCACTCAGTCCCATGTCCCAAAGGACGTAGGGGGGACATGAGAGAAGACGCAACGGAGATCTTTTTCCATGCTTCACGATCCTGTGTGGCTAGTAGGAGGCGTTGCAGGGGTTGGGCAGTCCAGTCTTTGATGTTGTCAACCCATGATTTCTTTTGGCGGCCTCTTCTTCTCTTGCCCTCGACTGTTCCTTGCAAGATGGTTTTTGCTAGGGTGTTGTGTCTTGTGGTGTGACCAAAGCACATCAGCTTTCTCCTCTTTATGGTGGAGAGCAAAGGCTCTTGGGGGCCCACACGCTTTTTGATTTCTTCTTTCACATAGTTATTGGTCTTGTGTTCTTTGTATGATATTTTGAGGAGTCTTCTGTGGCACTTGTTCTCGAATGCTTGGATTCTTCTCTCTAACTCTGCTGTCAGAGTCCATGATTCACAGCCATATAGGAGGATAGATATCACGAGGGATTTGTAGAGGTGGTATTTGGTGCAGAAGCTGATGTTGTTGCTTCTGATGATCCTCTGGAGTCTGACTAGAGCAGATGTTGCTGTTGCAATGCGAGCAATCACGTGCAATGCAATGCGAGCAATGACGTGGGCGAGTTCTTCAAGACCACGGTTGGAGTCCGCCAGGGCTGCCTTCTCTCACCTGTACTCTTCAACCTCTTCCTCGAAAACATCATGACAGAGACACTGCAAAACCACCACACTTCCATCTCCATTGGTGGAAGACCCCTTTGCAACCTCAGATTTGCAGATGACATTGACCTCATGGGCAGCAGCAAACAAGAACTGCAAATCCTCACAGACAGTCTAACAGATCGAGCGGAGGTCAGTACAGAGAAATCAAAGATCATGGTCAACAGCGCGAGTAATGACAGCACGGAAATAAAGATGAATGGAGAAATATTGGAAGAGGTGAGCCAATTCAAATACTTAGGCTCCATCCTAACAAAAGATGGCACATCAAACAATGAGGTGAAAGCTCGCATTGCAACAGCAACATCTGCATTGACAATGTGAACAATTAAAAGTTAAGTCTCCAGGATTTAGATTGATTCCACTAGTATTTGGCAGTTATTGTGGTTTCCTCAATGACCATGGTCATGTAGTACCTGTATCTTGTTTGCTACATTTCACGTCCGAATAAATTATCCATGTTTATGTTTCCCCCATGAAAGGGGCTGTTGGCCTATATTCATTAAATTTCAGAGTTCAGAGTTCAGAGTTCTCTCTCTCTCTCTCTCTCTCTCTCTCTCTCTCTCTCTCTCTCTCTCTCTCTCTCTCCTCTCTCATCTCTCCTCTCTTATATATATATATATATATATATATATATATATGTGTTGCTTTAGAGTCGAAATGTGCAGGATTTTAGACAGAACATTTCACTGCACAATCTTTCTAATATTTCCCTACTAAAATCCTTATAACATGTCACTGCAGAATTCTTATAACATTTCACTGCAGAATCCTTATAACAGTTCACAGCAGCATCCTTAAAACATTTCACTGCAGAATCCTTATAACATGTCACTGTATAATCATAACATTTCACTGCAGAATCCTTATAAGATGTCACTGCACAATCTCTATAGCATTTCGCTGCAGAATCTTTAAAACAGTTCACAGCAGAATCCTTATAACATTTCAATGCAGGATCCTTATTACATGTCACTGCAGAATCATAACATTTCACCACACATTCTTAAACTGCTTCATTGCAGGTTACTTAAAACATTTCACTGCATATTCTTTCAAGACTATTCCTGATGTCCTACAAGAAATTCCAGAATTCCCCAGACTGTCCAGCAAACTGTCTGCGGATCAGTAGTGTTACCCTCGCCTGAAAAGTGAGAAGTACGATTCCAATTCCGGTTTCTGCCAAAACTTTACCTCTAACTTACAGAGTTCGTGCATTGGTATGATGAGGCCTATCTGGAGCTAAATGTTTCTAAACCTAAAGATCTTCCTATCGATTTCAGAAGATGGGAGCACACTTCTGAGAATGCCATCATCCATAATGAAGAAGTTGAAAACGTTTTGAAATACAAATATCTGGGAACAGTTGTTGACCACAAGTTAAATTGGGATGCTAACACTGACGCTTTTGTCAAAAAGGGGCAACAACGGGAAGCATGTCAGTTCGTCACAGGCCCAGTTCGTCACAGGCCCAGTTCGTCACAGGCCCAGTTCGTCACAGGCCCAGTTCGTCACTACAAAGTTTATTGATGACATGCAAGCGAATCTGTGTGTGTGTGTGTGTGTGTGTGTGTGTGTGTGTGTGTGTGTGTGTGTGTGTGTGTGTGTGTGCGTGTGTTGTGTGTGTGTGTGTTTTCCTCTCCCCTTTTATTAAAATGTTATGATTTATACGAGTTGTTTTCTTGATACATTGAAATCAATTTTTTAGGATGTTGTGTTCTTATTTTTCTGTTTTTATTATGTTTGTTTCTTTTTTTCAAACTTTTTTATTCATTTTTTTTATACATAGTTATGCAAAATGAAAAACATATAAACGGTTTTGTTGACAGTGAAAGAGCAAAGAAAGAAAAGATAGAAATGAAATTTAGAAAGAAAGAGAGAAACAAAGAAAGGAAGAGAGAGAAGAAAGGGTGATAGAAAGAGGGAAGGAGAGAGAGAGAGAGAGAGAGAGAGAGAGAGAGAGAGAGAGAGAGAGAGAGAGAGAGAGAGAGAGAGAGAGAGAGAGAGAGAGAGAGAAGGGGATAGAGAGAGGTCTCATAGGGGTATTGAGTTCAGCAGAGTCAGAACATATGTGGGTTGATATATACACACATGTACATACATATATGCACACCCATATATATACACACATATACATATATACATATATGCATTCTGTATATCAAAACAAAATCAGGCGTGCGGTGTGTATGTTTAGTATCAAAGTCTTTTCTTGTGTGCGTTGGGCCTCCACTGGAGGGGTCTTGGATGAGAGTGTAATTTGCATATGTTGACGGCTTTAACCACTGTCATCAACCAGAGGTTGATATAGAATCCATTTAGTAATAAACTTATTATGAGAAAATTTTTTACGAGAAATATATTCCTCAGTACGATATCTGTATCTTAATGTATTAATAAATGCATGAAGTACAGGTCGACTGTTATTCAATTTACAATGGTATATGTATTGTTTGGCCATCAGAAGAACAAAATAAAAACTGTCATCAATATTTATATTTCTGTCATACCGTAGTATAGCCAAGCACTCTGTTAAATGCAGATTGCGAACGTTATGACATTTTTCATTCATCATTTCAGTAAGTGCCTGCCAAAAATTCTGTACATCTGTGCACTGCCAACACATATGTCTGATACTGTCTACTGCTGCATTACAAAAATTGCAGAAATTACTATCAGTCACACCCATCTCTTTCAAAATAACATTGGTACCCAAACACCTGTGAATTATTCTAAGTTGAAGCCATTTCATTTTGACATCAGAAAGTTTTACGAACATACAAAAAACACCTTTTCCAGTCATTTTCAATATTCAGTTTTTCATCCCACTTAGTACAACTTTTTGGGTGATTATTGCTACTAATTAATTCTTCCTAAAAGGGTTTTGACCCTTTCAGTACAGTGTTTAGCTTTTTAAAACAGGTAGGCATACTTGAGCAAGTATTGTCTTGTATTACAATCTTTGTTTTTCTGATGAATTCTAATACTGCTGATCTATAACCAGTGAAAGTAACAAAATCGATGTTCGCATCATATCTAAGTCTAAATTGTTCAAATGACATCAGATTCCCATTTTCAAGTACAAAGTTTCCTATACAGTGAATGCCTGTATTAATCCATGTTTTATTTGCAATGCACTTGTTTCCCGTCTGTATTCTTTTATTGAAAAAAACTGGTTCTGCTAACAGCTCGCAAGAATCACTACAGTTAACTTTGTAAAAGAACTCTCTGTAAGCACAAAAAACGCCCGTCAAAAATGCATTTGATTTACAAAATTTTAAAACGATCTCTGGTCCATATTTTGAAATGTTGTTGATCAGTGGATAGTTGTCATCTGCAATAGCTTGCCACTTGTGCTTTGTCCTGTGGAGTTTTTTTTAGCCATGTCAGTTTCAAAGATTGTGCTAATGTTTTCAATCCTGGTAATCCAAGACCCCCATTTTTAATACTTTTATGTGAAACATTTCTACTAATTTTATCTCTTTTATTGTTCCAAACATATTTATAGCAGTAGCTCTGCAAGGTACGGAAAAAATCGTCTGGTGGATTAGGTAGTAGCATCCATAAGTGAATAATTTTTGATAAAATGAGAGATTTTAATACTGCTATCCTACCTATGGGTGTTAGTTGTCTTTTAGCCCAGATTTTGAACAAGTGTTTTACATCTTCTAGTTTTTCTGAGTAACTTAAATGCGGACAGTTTTGTATGTCATTTGTAAACCAGATTCCCAGGATATTAATTTTTTGTAGATTCCATTCCATACCTAGATGCCTTATAAAACGAACTGCTGAGGTTTTTTTGCTCCCCAACCAGATTACACTCGTTTTACCATGATTCATCTTTAACCCAGATTTAGACCCAAATATATTTATTATTTCAATGCAAGTTTCGAACGATTTGTTGTCGCCTGCCAAAAGGATTTCTGTGTCATCTGCATATTGAGAGAGCTTGTGTTCAATATTATTAATAGTTATCCCACGTATATCTTTATTTTCACGAATCATATTTCTGCACATAAAACGAATATATATGGAGGTAATGGGTCTCCTTGTCTACAACCTCGTTGGATATCAAACCACTCAGAGACCTGACCATTGACTATAACACAAGCTCCGGTATTTCTATAAAATATGTCTATCCATTTACATACTCCATGTTGAAAGCCAAATGCCCTAAGTACTTTAAACATAAAATCCCAACTAACTGAGTCAAACGCTTTCTCAAAATCAATGTTCAACAAAAGTCCAGGTAACTGATGTTTTTCTAGGTAAGCTATCGAGTCATAAATAAGTCTAATGTTGTCACCGATATATCTATTCCGTATGAAACCAGTTTGATCTTCATTAATAAGTTTAGGTAATACATTTTTTAAACGGTTAGCTATGCATGCTGATCCAATTTTATATACAACATTTAATAAAGTTATTGGTCTCCAATTCTTTATCAGATTTCTTGGTTTGTCTCCTTTAGGTATACATGTAATTAAACCTTGCCTTTGAACACAACTTAGTTCTCCCTTTTTAAATCCAGCATTTAATACTCTCACTACAAAAATACCCATTTTACCCCAAAAGCACTTAAAGAACTTAGCAGTAAACCCATCTGTGCCAGGACTTTTATTATTTTTCATATTTTTTTTATGCTAAAGATGCTTCTTCTAACGTAATTTCCCCTTCTAAATCCTTTGCTTCTTCAGCATCTAATTGTGGAACACGTGTTACAAGATCATTTATTTCACCATGCTCTACGATAGAGAGTTTATATAACCTTTCATAAAAGGTCTTAACTTCTTGCAAAATATCTTTCTGAGTGTTTAGCGTATTACCATGCCTATCAGTTAGTGTAGCCATGTTTTTCTTTACAAAATGTCGTTTTTTCTAGATTACAGAAATAGCTCGTTACTTTTTCCCCTTCAGCTATCCATCTTGCTCTAGATCTTAAAAGCACCCCCTCTATTTTTTTCTCTCTTATATCTTTTAACTGTTCCTTCTTTAAGTCTATACACTTTATAATTATCTTCCTCATTTCTTCCTTCTTTTTTTTTCAAGTTGCTGAATATCTTTTATCAGTTCAGATTCTTCTTCATTCGTTTTTTTTCTTTTTCATAGTGGCATAGGAGATGGTGCGTGATCTGATTTTCATTAATAAAAAATCAAGGAATATGTCATCAGGGATTGTGAGATGCAGTTCCGATAGAGGAATTGTGTCTAATGTTTCTCTTGCATATGGACTCGCTACATAATCTTCTAATACAGCTTTAATCTCTGTGTTAATTTCATCTAGATATGATTTGTCTTTTAATAGAGATGAATTAAATTTCCAGAAGGTACTACGTTTAAATTTGTCGCAAAATTTTAACTGTAAGAGAATCATAGAATGGTCTGTCCTATATCCAAAATCAATATCTGCATCTCTGACTAAAGAAACAACTTCATCTGAAATAAGAAAAAAGTCAAGTATGGCCTGCTGAAATGGGTTATTTCTTCTCCAGGTGTACCTAGGACAATCCTGGTTTAGATCTCTCCAGATATCATTCAAGTTTAATTCATTTATCATATATTCTACCGCATTCCTAGCTCTGGGATTATTGACATTTTTATAGTTATAGTAATCCTTTGCTGGATTGAGTACCAAATTGAAATTTCCACCTATAATTGTTTTTTGACAGCTTGTTCTTTTATTTTTTCTGTCAAGACATTATAAAACTCGGGGTCATCTCTATTTCGACCATAAACATTGACAAAGAGAAAATCGCTTCCTTCAATTTCAGCTTTAACCATTAGACTGTTTCCTCCCT
>CM060346.1:12880615-12895615 GCA_030674155.1 Stramonita haemastoma
GTAGAATAGGCCGTTACACCGTAACACACACACACACACGCGCGCACACACACAAAACACACACACACACACACACCACACACGCACGCACACACGCAGGCGCGCGCACGCACACACACTCACATATGAATGCAGGCATACGTGGCGTGCACACACACTCATACACACACACACACATTCTCTCTCTCTCTCTCTCTCTCTCTCTCTCTCTCTCTCTCTCTCTCCTCTCTCTCTCTCTCTCTCTCTCTCTCTCTCTCTCTCTCTCTCTCTCTCTCTCTCTCTCTCTCTCTCCTCTCTCTCTCTCCTCTCTCTCTCTCTCTCTCTCTCCCCTCTCTCTCCTCTCTCTCTCTCTCTCCTCTCTCTCCTCTCTCTCTCTCTCTCTCGTGCGTGCGCGTGTGTGTGTATGTGTGAGGGCACGAGCGCGCATAACTGTAATAATGATGAGATGATGGAGATGACAACAGGGTCAATGATAGTGATGATGATGATGCTATGTTATGTATGTGCGCTACTATTTGTATATACATAGTGACATTATTATGAGGATATGTGTCATCAACACGCCACCACCCACCTTCTTTATTTTTGTTGCTTGTATTGTGGCCTATGGCCGAAGTACATTAAAGCATTTCAGAGTTCAGAGTTCAGAGTTCTCTCTCTCACACACACACACACACACACACACACACACACACACACACACACACACACACACACACACACACACACACACACACACCACACACACACACACACACACACACACACACACACACACACACACACACACACACACACACACTCACACACATACACACATACTTCTTTGTCTGATATCACTATTTAGTGGAAGGACGTTAAACTGAAGAACAACAACGTTGCCTCGTCACAAGACCACTGTCTTTAGGTACGTCAAAGATAGATTACTCATCAGCCGCGAAAGCATCCTAACATCATCATTGTTATCATCATCAAAGCATATTATCAAAGTACCATCGGGATCAATATGCAGCATTTGCATCAGAATACTTTCCCATTGATACAACACTTACATAAGCGCACCCACATAACACGCCAATACACGCCTCAACAATCCTACATGAAGATGTAGGCGTGTGTGCTCCGACTCTCAAATGGAACCCCACACAAAATTGCAAAAATGAAAATAACAGAACTGACAATCATCCTAAAAATAGTACTAATAATGGTAATGACGATGAACATACACATTTTACACACACATACTGTAGGCCTATACATAGATACACACACATCGCAGTGTATACAAATGTATGCAAGTGTTTGTTTCGCATCCAACGCCCCCCCCCCCCCCTCTCTCTCTCTCTCTCTCTCCCGCACCCCTCTCTCCTATTCTTATTATGTCCTATTGCATAGAACAAAAAGAAAGATTCACTATCCTCATGTTGCAAACACACACACACACACACACACACGCACGCGCGCGAGCGCGCCCACACACACGCACACACACACATGCAAGCACGCACAATCACACACGCGCGCACACACACGCATACACATACACTCACACACATGCAACACACACAAACGTTGAACATGTGCCTACAATCTCGCTCACCCATTCAACCACACATGCTTGCGGTGCTGAAAAACTGGTTCTGCAGACTTTCTGGCAACCCCCCCCCCCCCCCCCCCATGAAAGTGGTTTGTTTGATCTGGTCACCTCCCTACGGTATTACGTCACCAAGACTATCCTGACGTCATCAGATACTGATGCCAGAGCACAGTGAGGCCCGGCATACTCTAGGTTCCTCATTAAAAGACTAGCTTTCTTTTCCTCCCATTCCCAATAACAAAAAGACGCCAGATTGAAAATAACCGTGTGGCAGTCACCAACATTATCACAACAGCCATGTTGACAGCAATTACAATAAATTAGAGAAGGAACCGTGGGGAAAAAAAGGGGGAGGGGGGGGGAGCGACAAACAAAAATAATACAATACCTTTTTTTTTTTTTTTCCCCAAATACTTGGTCACCTACTTATGTACATAGTATACCCCCATGACTTATCATATCCCCCATCCCCCCTAATCCCGCCACCCGGCCCCTCCCAAAATCGCATTTCTTTAGCCAACCTTTTTTCAATGTCCATCCCCAGGTCTAGCCATAATGTTTTTCCGTTTTTAATTTTGCTATAATTTTGCCGTTGGAGGACCAGGCCGACATGGCAGCAGAGTGTTTCTGACCTTTTGAAGCAGTCGGTATTTGGCCTGTGTCAAGTCCTCACCCACAGACACCCCCGACTGCTTCAGCTTTCTCCTGGCCGCCAGCACCAGGCCTCGCTGTCTGCGGGAGTGAAGGCGGACCAGAATGGGGCGTGGTCTGCCCCCCCCCGCCACAGGCACCTTTCCCGACCGGTGGGCGATGTCAATGTCCGAGGCAGAGACAGCCACCCCCAGCCTCTTGGAGAAGAGGTCAGCGCAGGTCTGGACGCAGTCCTCCATGCTTTCTTCCCGGACCTCCTGCACCCCGAACACCCGCAGATTCCACTGGCGGCCGTGCTGCTCCTGGTCGTTGAGGGCCTGTCGCTGGCTTCTCTTGACTGGCGTACCAGCTGACCGTGAAGCTCGTCTTTTTCCGCTTTGAGCTTGAAGACTTCGGCCTTCAGTTTGTCTTTCTCACTGGCCAAGTCGAACACTGCCCCCTCCAGTTTTTCCATTGTCATGGTCAGCGATGCGGCAAGTTTCTCCATGTTCTTTCTCATTTGTTCCACTTCAGTCTTCACTTGCATCACATCTTCTTTGGTGGACAGTGTGGCCATCGTGGCGTGCATCTCCCCCATCAACTCCTGCAGTGCCATGTTTTCTTCCTCCTCCTCTGCCTCCTGTCTCTGTCTTTTCTCTTTGTTTTTTGGATCAGGGCTGTTGTTTTCGCTGCTTGCTGACGACGACGACGACAATTGTTTTCTTTTCCCAGCGAAATATTTGGAGATAGTACTCATAATATAATGTTCAAACACCGGAGACACTTCACCCAGTTCGCCCGCACGGGAATCAGGCCATTTTTTGTAGCCCTCTCTCAATTGCTCTATTTGTTTACAAAAAAAGAGGAAGAAGAAAAAAGCGAATAACTTTCCTTCCCTTCCTCCTATCTTATCCACAACTGTACATATTTTTCCAAGTGTTTTTTTTCAATCTATAGCTCAGCTGCTACAGTGCTATACAGTTTCACAGGAGTGCGCTCGATGCACGTCCGACCGACACGATGAGCAATTGTCAAGTCCATTATGTTTGTTTCTTTGTTTTTGTTTATTTCTTATATAAAATATGTATGTAAAAGAATGGATGATATCGTAACCTGATATAATTGTTTTGACTTTTATTATTCCGACAGGGCCCCGTCACAGTTATTCTTTCCTATGACTTAAAAAAAAAAAAAAAAAAACTTAAGTGCATGTGCGTGTGCAGATATATGCTTGCATAATGTGTGGGTTTGTGTTTTGTGTGTTGTGTGTGGGTGTGTGTGTTGTGTGTGTGTGTGTGTGTGTGTGTGTGTGTGTGTGTGGTGATGGTTGTGTTGGTGTGTGTGTGTATGTTGTTGCGTGTGTGTAGTGTGTGTGTGTGTGTGTGTGTGTGTGTGTGTGTGTGTGTGTGTGTGTGTGTGTGTGTGTGGTGTGTGTGTGTGTGTGTTTTTACATTCTTACATAGAGAGGGTTTTAAGTTTTGCTTTCATTTGTTGGTACAATAACCTTAATATTAAGAACAAGAATGGTCTTCAGAAAATTGTGAGAATCTGCTAATAAAAATATTGGAGAACAAAGAGATCTCAATTGTTTTGTAATCAGCAGCTTGTACGCAAAGCATCTGCCATTTTGGCCGATTCCTCCCATACTTTGTTTTCAGAATTTCAATTGTTGCTGTCTGGACACCGTTTTCAATGCCACAACAGTAAAACAAACAGAAAAAGGAATGTCTTTGTACCAGTAGTTTGTTGGTTTTGGGTTTTTTTTTTGTTTTTGGTTGTTGTTTTTCGCTTCGTAATTTGCTGAGCTTGAAGAAAGGAAGAAAATTTTCCACAATGAGTGAAATTTAAGCCTAAGACTCCCAAATGGCAAACAAAGTGCAGACCTGCGGATAGAAAAAAAACATATGTATATACCTACGGCGTGTTTTGAAAATGTGTAAACTTTAAACAGAACTTTTTGGCGGATGCAGTGTTAAAAATAAGACCATAACTCAGGTGTGTACTGTGAGAAATGACCAGCACCATCTCTCGTTTCCTCCCGGGTTCCAGCAAGCGTAAACCTTCTTCGACATCTTCCGCCTCCGAGTCGTGTGTAAGTCCCCAACCAACAGAAGAAAAGACCAAGCAGGAAAAAAAGAAACTGAGGCAGGACACAATAGACACTCTAAACGACAGTATGGATGTCCAAGAAGTGTTGGAAGAAATCAAAAGAGAACTGTTTGCAACGAGAGAAGACATCAAAGAGCTGCATGAAAATGTAAACAAAGGGACAGCCAAACTAGACTACAGAATGGAGCAGTTGGAGAGTACAGTATTTGAACTAAGAAATGAAAGAGACGCTCTGGCGGGAGATGTGGCAGCGCTGAGGGAGGAGAACAAGGAGCTGAAGGCCAAACTAGAGCAGTGTGAGAAGGCGGACCAGGAGTTGAGAAGGGACCTGAACGACCAGGAGCAGCACGGACGGCAGTTCAGCCTGCGGGTGTACGGGGTAGCGGAGGGCCGGGGAGACAAGGAGACGGTGGAGGACTGTGTGCGCCACTGCATGGACGTCTTCAGCAAGAAAGTGGGGGTCTCGGTGTCTGCGGGAGACATTGAGATAGCCCACCGAACTGGCAAACCGGGCGGATCCAGACCGAGACCCATCGTTGTCCGGTTCCACTCCAGGAGAGTCAGGGGCCTGGTTCTGGCGCAGCGCCGCAAATTAAAGCAGACCGGCGTGTCCATCGGGGAAGACCTGACGCAGAGGAATTACAAACTGTTGCAGAAAGCCAATCAACATTCTGCCACTCTTGCGACATGGTCGTCAAATGGAAAGATTCTGACGAAACTGAAAAATGGAAAGATAATTAAACTGGACATTCACATGGACGTAAACAAAATCCTTACGAAAGAAATGACGTAGTGGGGAAATGGTGAAACACCCTGTGACTCAAAGTTGTAGATATTGGATTCATTTCGTCATTGTTGTGTCTTTTTCCTTTCGATGGATTGGTGTTTTTGTGTTTAAAAAAAAAAGAGGAGACTGGTGATTGAGTGTTCTTTCTCTTGGGCTTGCATAATATCTGTGCCGGACTTGTGTTTTTTCAGGGAAAGGTTGGTAAATTCTTTGAAATGTTTCTTTCTTTTCTGGCTTTGACATGAGTAGGCAGGCATATGTTTAATGGGTCTGCTTCTCAGTGACATAATCCACCTGTTGGAAAACGACAGGATCATGACCTAGTGTCAGATTATATATTTATATAAAGAAAAACAAACCACAGTCATATGATGTAATCCATTCTCTGTTTGGCCAGAGGAGTGGTGATTATTGTTGTTTTGTCGAGGTTTTCTTCTTTTTTTTTTCTTTTTTTTTTTCTTTCCCACCTAGTGCAGAGATAGAGATGGGGGTAGGGGTGGGGGGGTGGGGGGGGGTCAGCAAGCATGCATCTAACCGGGAGGAATGGTGGTGAGGAGAAAAGAGTATTTTCCGTAAATATAATATACTACTTTTCTGAAGCTGCCGAACCTTAAGGGGAGAGAAACTATGGGTTTCTGTCAGTGCTGAAAGAGATAAATAGCAGAGCTACAGAGCGGCAATGATGAAAGCTGTGTTCAATAACTTATTCGCTGAGCTTGCTTCGCTTTGATTCATAGATCCATTTTGATTCTGTCTCTGTCTGTCTGTCTGTCTGTCTGTCTGTCTGTCTGTCTGTCTGCCTGTCTGTCTGTCTGTCTGTCTGTCTGTCTGTCTGTCTGTCTGTCTGTCTGTCTGTCTGCTCTCTCTCTCTCTCTCTCTCTCTCTCTCTCTCTCTCTCTCTCTCTCTCTCTCTCTCTCTCTCTCTCTCTCTCTCTTCCTTTTTGGTGAGAGCAGAATAAGGACTGTGCACATGGGCACATGCGTACCAACTCACACGTACATATACGCATACATACACGCGTGCACAAACGGGCATGCACACGCACGAAGCTACAAACAGTGATACAAACTAAGTTATAAACACACAGACATACAAAAACACACCCACAAATACACGTGCACACATACACTCTCAAACAAACACACACACACGCGCGCGATGTTATAGTCTGGGAACTGATAATGTGAAGGATGAATGATGTCAGGATATTTCAAAAGCTGTTATGGTAGAAAGATGTTATGATAATCAAAAATGACCTGACAATTAAAATATGTAATGATCTATAGATTAATAGATGAGTTAAAGATGTGATTGTCTATAAATGATGCGTGTGATGGGTCTGTGATGTGATGGAAAAACAGTGTGATGGGTCTGTGATGTGATGGAAAAACAGAATGATTGGTTTGTGATGTGATGGAAAAACAAAAAGGGTGATGGGTCTGTGATGGGATGGAAAAACAAACAGTGTGATGGGTCTGTGATGTGATGTAAAAACAAACAGTGTGATGGGTCTGTGATGTGATGTAAAAACAAACAGTGTGATGGGTCTGTGATGGGATGGAAAAACAAACAGTGTGATGGGTCTGTGATGGGATGTAAAAACAAACAGTGTGATGGGTCTGTGATGTGATGGAAAAACAAACAGTGTGATGAGTCTGTGATGGGATGGAAAAACAAAATGATGGGTCTGTGATGTGATGGAAAAACAAACAGTGTGATGGGTCTGTGATGGGATGGAAAAACAAACAGTGTGATGGGTCTGTGATGGGATGGAAAAACAAACAGTGTAATGGGTCTGTGATGTGATGGAAAAACAAACAGTGTGATGGGTCTGTGATGTGATGGAAAAACAGAATGATGGGTTTGTGATGTGATGGAAAAACAAACAGTGTGATGGGTTTGTTATGGGATGGAAAAACGTGATGGGTTCGTGATGTGATGGAACAGCGTGATGGGTTTGTGATGTGATGGAAAAACGTGATGGGTTTGTGATATGATGGAAAAACAAGCAGGGTGATGGGTTTGTGAAGTGATGGAAAAATAAGCAGGGTGATGGGTTTGTGATGTGATGGAAAAACGTGATGGGTTTGTGATATGATGGAAAAACAAGCAGGGTGATGGGTTTGTGATGTGATGGAAAAACAAGCAGGGTGATGGGTTTGTGATGTGATGGAAAAGCGTGATGGGTTTGTGATATGATGGAAAAACGTGATGGGTTTGTGATATGATGGAAAAACGTGATGGGTTTGTGATATGATGGAAAAACGTGATGGGTATGCCAGGTGATGGAAAAACAGTGTGAGAAGTTATGACAGGTAATGATATAATGGGAGAAAGGGGACAGACGGACCCAAAACAACCCTCAATGTAGCTTGTGAAGGTGTTAGTTAAATGGCAATTTGATAACCAAATCATTGATGACATATTTCTTTGTTTGTTGTTCTTTTTTTTGTATCGAGGATGGTGGAAGCAGTCCTGTGCGTGCACTCGTGGTTTTGTGGGTCTTATCATGTTTCCACCGGCATATGGTGGCTTGCTCTTGCAGGGGACGGAGCGAGATTGGCGTGTGTGGGGGGCGATTTTGCGCGCGTTCGCATGCGGGACCTCGGTTTGTGATCTCGTTGGGGGGTTTTTTTTTGGGGGGAGAGTGGAGTCTGCGCTGATGCGGCTCCACTCAAAGGATAAAGAGGCACTTACAATATGGATGATGAGAATGTCCGCACATCCTCGTGCAACAGGCACACACATGGGTACATATATCATAGGAGAGAGAGTACACACATACGTGCAGATGAGTGCGTAATCACACTCACACACACCAATGCAGACACACATACCTACACCCCCCCCCCCCCCCACACACACACACACAACACACACACAAAATCGCACACACATACACACACAACACACACAAAATCGCACACACATACACACACACACATACCTCTCTCTCTCTCTCTCTCTCTCTCTCTCTCTCTCTCTCTCTCTCTCTCTCTCTCTCTCTCTCTCTCTCTCTCTCTCTCTCTGTATGTTTGTGTGTGTATGTGTGTGAGAGAGTGTGTTGTGTGTCTGTGTATGTGTCTGTGTGTGTATGTCTGTGTGTGTGTCTGTGCGTGAGTGAGTGTGAGTGTGTGTAAAACATTATCCGATTGAAAAAAATGATATGCCTATTTTTTTGAAACATCTAGGATGTTTTATGTTGTTGTTTTTTTCTTTTCTTTTTTTATTATAATTTTATTGGTAGTATGTCTCCCCCCCCCCCTCCAATAAGGATGCTAGTTTTTAAAAAAAATCCCCTTTTATCCAAATGTATGATTTATATTACATGTACAATTTTTGATAGATAGTGGTGGATTGATGTTTTCGGTTGTTTATTTCATTTTGTTCTCTTGTTTGCTCCTTATCTACTAACGCTTTTCTTTTTTTCCATAATCAAAATTTTTTATTGTTACTTCTGATTTTTGTCTTCTGAAAGAGTGCATTTTATTACCTTATCATATATAGTGTCCTTTATTCTTGTGTGTTGTTTGGTACTGCGTAAAGTCTTATTGTTTAGTATATTTTCAACTTGATGTATCCCTGAAAAGGGCGGGGACTGGATGTAAAAAAGCACACGAGTGCTTATCTATTATCCTCGAATAAAAGACTTTGCCTTGCCTTGCCTTGCCTTGCCTTGCCTTGCCTTGCCTTGCCTTGCCTTCTCTCTCTCTCTCTCTCTCTCTCTCTCTCTCTCTCTCTCTCTCTCTCTCTCTCTCTCTCTCTCTCTCTCTCTCTCTCTCTCGGGGTGGTAAATGACCAAGCTGACCAAAGAGCAAAGGGCTCGGAAGAGGAACATGTTCTGCACGTTTTTTACTCATGCCTTTTTTCACAGGCTTTTCAAATGAACGTTGGTCATCTGTTGGGATAGCTTAATGTTGACATGAAAATAAGGTTTTTTGTTTGCTAGTGTGTTTGAGGTTTTTGTGGGTGTTTTTTTTTTTCTCGTCCGCACGTGCAGGCGCACGCGTACGGGCATACACACGGGCGCGCGCACGCAGGCACACAAATACATGCATGCATGCATGCATACACGCGCACGCACGCACGCACACACGCACACATACACACACACACACAAACACACACACACATGCCACACACACACGCACACACACACACACACACACACACACACACACACACACACACACACACACACACACACACACACACACACACACACACACACACATCGCGTGTGTGCGCTCGATTCATTCATAGGCTCATGGGATGGATACATTTCAATTTGAAAACTGTGTATATAGCATTGATGTCAGCTTCATTTCTTTGAATTGTTTTTGGTCAACATTCTCACAGATGATTATGTTGCAACACACACAATGTGCAGGAAGCTTGCACTTACGTTTTGTCAGCGATTGTCAGAATATTTGATACTTTTGCTTTTTTTTTTCTTTTCATTGCTTTCTTCTGGTTGTTTTGATGTCAAAACGCTTTACTTTAAATGTTTATTTTTCTTTTTTACATATTTGCAAAATGAACTTTGGCATAATTTTGTTTATACGCTCAACTTTACATGCCATGTCTTACTTTAACTGTTTTGAAAAAAAATGTGTACACCATGACTCAAGATTTGAAAATAGGGTTCTTAATAATATCAGCTGCTTTGCCAATTTAAAAGAGTACACACATTATGAACAGAAAAGGACTCTTTCTTTCTGTATCATCAATATTTATTCAAAAGTTATTACATCATATGGATAGTATTACCATTGCTTCCATGAATTGTCAGGGGTTGGGAAATCTGTACAAACGAAGAGACATGTTCCATTACTTGAAGCAGAAAAATTATTCCATATACTGTCTTCAAGACACACATTTTGATAAAAGGTTAGAAAAATATGTAAGGTCAGAATGGGGATATAAATTTTTTTTGCGTCTTATAAATCAAATTGTAGAGGGGTTGCTATTTTTTTCTCAAACAATTTTGAATTTAAAATACAAGATATAAGTAGGGATCCAAACGGAAATTTCATAATATTACAGTTTTCAACAATGGATAAAGATTTCCTTCTAGTTAATGTCTATGGTCCAAATAGAGACAACCCACAGTTTTATGTCAACCTTAAAGAGACACCTGTACTCTTCAACCTCTTCCTCGAAAACATCATGACAGAGACACTGCAAAACCACCACACTTCCATCTCCATTGGTGGAAGACCCCTTTGCAACCTCAGATTTGCAGATGACATTGACCTCATGGGCAGCAGCAAACAAGAACTGCAAATCCTCACAGACAATTTAACAGATCGAGCGAGCGCATACGGCATGGAGGTCAGTACAGAGAAATCAAAGATCATGGTCAACAGCGCGAGTAATGACATCACGGAAATAAAGATGAATGGAGAAACACTAGAAGAGGTGAGCCAATTCAAATACTTAGGCTCCATCCTAAGAAAAGATGGCACATCAAACAATGAAGTGAAAGCTCGCATTGCAACAGCAACATCTGCTCTAGTCAGACTCGAGAAGATCATCAGAAGCAACAACATCAGCTTTTGCACCAAATACCACCTTTACAAATCCCTCGTGATATCTATCCTCCTATATGGCTGTGAATCATGGACTCTGACAGCAGAGTTAGAGAGGAGAATCCAAGCATTCGAGAACAAGTGCCACAGAAGACTCCTCAAAATATCATACAAAGAACACAAGACCAATAACTATGTGAAAGAAGAAATCAAAAAGCGTGTGGGCCCCCAAGAGCCTTTGCTCTCCACCATAAAGAGGAGAAAGCTGATGTGCTTTGGTCACACCACAAGACACAACACCCTAGCAAAAACTATCCTGCAAGGAACAGTCGAGGGCAAGAGAAGAAGAGGCCGCCAAAAGAAATCATGGGTTGACAACATCAAAGACTGGACCGCCCAACCCCTACAACACCTCCTACTAGCCACACAGGATCGTGAAGCATGGAAAAAGATCTCTGTTGTGTCTTCTTTCATGTCCCCCCTACGTCCTTTGGGACATGGGACTGAGTGAGTGAGTGAAAGAGACAATTAAGTCATATAAGATAAATAATATTATTGCTGTGGGCGATTGGAATATTGCACCTGATCCTAATCTACACTGTGACAATTATACACAAGTAAATAATCCCAGAGCTAGAAAAGCACTTGAAAATTTTACAGAGGAACTTGCTCTGGCTGACATATGGAGAGAATGTAACCCAGAGTATAGGAGATATACATGGCGAAAAACAACTCCACTGAAGCAAGGTCGCCTTGACTTCTTTCTTTTGTCTGAATACCTTATCTGGTATTTTGAAAACACAGATATACATTCTGGATACCGTTCTGACCACTCAATGATAAAGCTTACTTTAAAATTTGGGAAAAGTAAAAATCAGAAAAGTTTTTGGAAGTTTAACTCTTCCCTTCTAAGAGATAGACAGTATGTGGAAGAAATAAGTAGAGAAATTTCAAATGTGATAAAAGTGTATGCAGACAAAAAATATGATAAATCGGTAATAGAGAAGATTCCCAAAGCTGAAGTTCAGCTATCCATCTCAGATAAAACCTTTTTAGACTTTTTGTTGATGAAAATTAGAGCTAAAACAATAGGGTATGCTGTAATGAAGAAGAAAAAAACAAGAGAAAATGAAATTAAATTGATAAACGACATCGAACAATTAGAAAAGTTAGAGCATAAAAGAGAAAATGAAATACTACAAATTAGAGAAAAAAATAAAGAATTGGAAGAAATACGTAATAAAACATTGGAGGGGGTGTTGCTGAGATCCAAAGCACGATGGATTGCTGATGGTGAAAAGATATCCAAATATTTTTGTAACCTAGAAAAAAGAAATTATATCAGTAAACGTATGTCAAAATTATTAAGAGAAGATGGTACAATTATTGAAAGCGAGAAAGATATTGAAAAAGAAGTTACAGCATTTTACGAGAATCTATACAAAAGGAGAAACATTGAACAATGTGATATTAAACAGGTGGTTAAAAACCTACCCCAAATACATAAAGAAGAACAACAGCAATTAGGTGGTAAAATTACTATTGAAGAAGCAGGATGTGCACTAAAAAATATGAAAAATGGAAAAAGTCCGGGAACAGACGGCTTCACAGTGGAATTTTTCAAGTTTTTTTGGACAGAAATAGGTCATTTTATAGTAAGAGCTCTTAATGAAAGTTACCAAGATGGTGAACTACCAGTGACACAGAAGGAAGGACTAGTCATTTGTCTTCCAAAAGGGGACAAATCTAAAGAATATATTACAAACTGGCGTCCAATAACCCTTCTCAATGTAGTTTATAAAATAGGTTCTGCATGTATTGCAAACCGGATCAAAAGAATTTTGCCCAAACTCATCAGTGAAGATCAATCAGGTTTTATGGCAAATAGATACATTGGAAATAATGTTAGGCTAATTTATGATATGATTAACTATCTGGACAAAAAAAATCAGCCTGGATTATTGCTTAGTGTTGACTTTGAAAAAGCATTCGACTCCTTAAGCTGGGACTTTATGTTCAAAGTTATGAAGGCGTATGGTTTTGGAAACAATATCCATCAATGGATCAAGACATTTTATACAGATATAAAATCAACAGTCCTTGTAAATGGTAACAGCACACAATGGTTTAGAATTGAAAGAGGATGCAGGCAGGGTGACCCAATATCACCTTACTTATTTATTCTTTGTGCTGAGATCTTAGCTATAATGATAAAGGAAGATACATCAATTAAAGGTATATGCATTGGAGAGACAGAGCATAAAATTTCCCAATATGCAGATGATACTCAATTGTTCAACGCAGGAGATAAGATATCATTCGAACACTCTATACATATTCTAGAGAAGTTTGGCCAAATTTCAGGTCTTAGAATGAATAGTGACAAAAGCCAAGTAATATGGCTCCGTAATAAAAAAAAAAGAATCAAGTAAGGTGTTTTGTCCCCATCTAAAAATGACATGGAATCCTCCAAAATTCAAGATTCTGGGTATCTGGTTCACTTCAAATGTAGAAGGATGTGAAACTATGAACTATAATGATAAATTTTCTGAAATCAAAAGGCTATTTAAGGTTTGGTTACAAAGAGTGATTACTCCACTTGGAAGAATTGCCATTTTAAAATCCCTTATCTTATCAAAACTAATTCACCTGTGGATATTATTGCCAGATCCACCTGACAATTTCACAAAAAGTCTACAAAAACTATGTTTCCAGTTTGTATGGAGCAATAAGCAGGATAGAATAGGTAGAAAGACTGCAATTAAACCTGTTACCCAAGGAGGGATAAACATACCTGATATAAGAAAATTTATTTGTGCTCTGAAACTTACATGGATAAAAAAAATCAGATGCATAAATCATAAATGGATAGTATTGCAGAAAAAATGTATCCACTTCTCACCAATTTAGAAAGCTATGGATCAGCCATTACAGCCAAATTCTCCAATATCAATCCATTCTGGACACATACGTTTAAAGCTTATAGAATTTTCTCCGGTCGCATTAACCCTTCAAATGCACAAGAAATGCTTGCTGAGCCAATCTTTTACAATGAAAATATAAAAGTAGGTAACGCAGTAATCAAACACACTAATTTAATACAGAAAGGTATATACTCCATTAAGCACTTTATCAATGAAAATGGTGAATTTATTAAATATGAAGATTTCAGGGCCATTTGTGGTAGATCTATAGACTTTCTTACTTTCCAGGGGTGGATTTCTTCGATTAAACAGTACATAAGAAAAACTGGCATTCCAATTAGTGACAACCTTAGCTATAATCAAGAGACACCCACGGTACTGCGAATCATTGATAGTGTCAATAAGGGGACAAAAAAGTATTATGAATATTTAGTATCAAACAAACAACTTCCAAACTGTTGCGCAAAGTGGACAGAAAAATTACATGAAAACTTTAATTCTAATGACATTTTTGTTTAAAATACATAAAATCAATGATGTAAAACTAAAATGGCTGCAGATGAGAATAATTCACCGCATCATTGCTACAAATGTGGTGTTGAACGCTATGGGTTTAGTGAATACAACATTTTGTACTTTGTGTAACGAGGCCAGAGACTCAATAGAACACTTTTTATGGGATTGTAAACATATTAGAGCCTTTTGGACAAGCTTAGAAAATGTATGTAAAGAACGATGCACAAATGCTTGTAACATAACTTTTTCCCGCAACTTAGTCATTTTTGGGGTAGATCAACGCATAAAAACAGATAAGACCTTCGATTTGATACTGCTGCTTGCAAAGTTACACATCTACAGACGCAAACTTGATGGTCATATACCAAAATTTTCTAGTTTTCGAACACAGCTACATAATAGGTTTAAAACTGAGCAGTATAATGCACGCATTGTAAATAACCTTATGAAATTTGAAATACAATGGAGTCATTATAAAGCATTATTTCTAGTTACATAAAACATAGATAATCCATTAACACACAACTTTATATAAAAAAAATAACAAAAAAAGGGAAAAAGGAAAGAAAAAAGATGCCCAAATCTTGAGATCTCATTAAACAAGTCTTAATGTAAGTGGAAAAGGGAAAAAAGCAACTGTAACAGTTTCCTGTTGTATGGTTTATAGGGCATGGTATGTAGGTGGTACATTGTATGTATTTATGCATGTATGTATTCATGTAATTATATGTACATATGCAGGTGTGTGTGTGTGTGTGTGTGTGTGTGTGTGTGTGTGTGTGTGGTGTGTGTGTGTGTGTGTGTGTGTGTGTGTATGTGTGTGTGTGTTATGTGTATGTATGTTTGTAGGCATTATATGCATATTATATGAATGAGGGTATTTGAACGTTGTATAATCACTTACA
>CM060346.1:12900615-12923115 GCA_030674155.1 Stramonita haemastoma
TCAGTTACATGTGGTGAGAGTCGAGATTCAGCAAGGCAAAACAAATGAAATGATTTCCAAATATCATCTTTTTTGTTTGTTGCATTGTTGATATTCAGGTAGCCTACAGGGAGGCCGTGCTTTGTGGGCCACTTGTCTGAAGTTAAAGACATGTCAAGATTAATTGTTTTTATATATGTGTATTATATAAGATCTATCAAAATAGGAGACTTGATTATCAAATTAAAAATAATAAAAACCTAATAAATGAATGCAATATCTTAAAAAACTAAAATTTTAACACTCAAAAAAGGCAAAATAAGCTGAAATACAATTTCAAGAGCTAAAATATGCGACGCACCACCACGAAATGAGTCGCTTAGCACATTACCCAATTCTGCGCTAGGAGCCATTAAAGGGAGGTGGGCGTCAAGTTGTCAATTTTGAGATTTTGATTGATTATTAAACTATATCTGTTATTCTACCTTATAATGAAATATCAAGGCATATTTTTTATTCCTTTTGCTTTTAAATGTGTTTTGAAAATACCCAAGCCTTCATTCTGACAATCTGTTACAAAAATAAACTTGCCCCTTTCTCATTTTGTTACATATGGCAGTCTATCATTTCAATTTTAATAACTTTGCAAAGAATTGTCCGATTTTCAATCTGTTTTTTGTATTTAATAGCCTTTTTATTGCAGATTAAAAACTTGTCAATAACTAAAAATTGATCTCTGGTGCAATGCCACTCCTTAGGTGGTGGAGCGTCACATATAATAACACAAATCAAAATTTGCAAGGATTCAATGTGTAATAACAAAAAACTTTTTCAATCCAGTCCGGGTTTTTACATAGTCGATATAGTTATTAAAAAAAATATTAAAGCATAGAAATTGGGAAAAAAATATTTTGGGTAAATCTAAGATACCACAATTTGTTTACTAAATCAGTATAATCAATCACACACCAAATATGAATATGATACTAAACACAAAGAGATATAGTGACAAAGAAAAATAGATTTAAAAAAAAAACCCAAACGAAATATAGTAATCATTTCTTGCAGAATTGGTTCAAAGCTCCAATCCACACCAACGCAACAACTGCTCTGTTGCAAGTCTCTGGTGTCCTGATATACCTGCTAGATAAAAAAGGCAATTTATCTACTCAAAAATAGAGAACTTATCAATCACACTGCAGTAAAACATTGATCAACATCATTTGATATTCTGAAAAACAAAACCAAAAAAAACACAACAAAACAAAACAAAACAAAAAATAATAAATAAATAAATAAAATATAAAAAAAATAAAGGGGGGACTGGGTGAAAGTATTTTATTTATTTATTTATTTATTCTTTTATATCGAGGATAACAGAATAAGCAGTCATGTGCTTTTTTTCATCCGGTCCCCGTGTGTATGCAGTTTTTGTAAATATTGTCATCTGTTCCCACCGGCACACGATGGCCTACTCTTACGAAAAGCGGAACAGGATTTAACGACATCTTGCGTGGGTTCGCACGGAGCCTCGGTTTAAAGTCTCATCCAAAGGATTCAAAAGTATGGGGGGAGGAGAGAGAGAGAGAGAGAGAGAGAGAGAGAGAGAGAGAGAGAGAGTGTGTGTGTGTGTGTGTGTGTGTGTGTGTGTGTGTGTGTGTGTGTGTGTGAGAGAGAGAGAGGAGAGAGAGAGAGAGAGAGAGAGGAGAGAGAGAGAGAGAGAGAGAGAGAGAGAAGAGAGAGAGAGAGAGAGAGAGATTGATTTCTATTCATGAAAAATTAAAGCAATCATATATCATCAATGTAAACATTGCAGATAACATTTGAACACCTGCACATACACATTTGTAATTATTTAGAATATTATAATGCCTGCATGTTTGATGCAGGCTTGCAGGCAGACACTTATCACATGCATGCACGCAGGCATGCACATACACATTCACATAATTATATGTACACGTACTCAGGCGGTGCATACGCACATATGCACAAGCACGCATGCTTACATAGGCCTACCATGCAAGCACGCACGCACTCACATGCTCACCGTCGTATTCACACACACACACAAACACACACACACACAAGCACACACACACACACACACACACACACACACACACACACACACGCGCGCGCGCGCGCGCGCGCGCGCGGCAAGCACTCGCACTTGCACGCACGCACACACACTCATAAGCACACACACACACGTGGTGATATACATGCACACACATGTTCACTTACCACACACACCACACACACACACACACACACACACACACACACACACACACACACACAGACACCCTCCTCTTCCCCTCTACACACACTCACTGGTACACACACACACACACACACACACCACACACACACACACACACACCACACACACACACACACACACACACACACACACACACACACACACACACACGCTATTGGTTCAAACATTGGAGTAGTTCCGAAAGTACCTTCACAAGTGGCTGTGTAACTGCCACGGAGTGTTGTCTCCCTTACACACTTGTGACTTCTGAACAATGGGGGTTCCTTGGCTTGGGGATGGGAAAGTTTCTGTCCAGTAATAGACCTAGTGTGGTATTGTCGCTAGTACGGTTGGGTGGGGTTGGAGAAGTCGTCCCTCTGTTGAAGGTAGCAGATAATGTATGTACACCTCTGGCTGCTTCAGCATAGCTAGACTTTCTGTCATGGGAATGTACATTGGGTCCGTTCGTCCCAGGCCTCACTGCTGGCGGCTGTCGATGGTTTCCGGGGAAACGAATGTTGAGGGCAAGAGTTCTGTGACCCTGAGGACTGGGATGTATTGGATCGTCATAAAGGCTTTTTTAGGCGCTCCAGTCATGGTAATGAAGGAGGGGGTGTTGTCAATAAGTACAACCCTCTCTTGACGGCAGGTTTCCCCAAGAGTAGCCATGGACCGTGAAACCTTGTCCCTCAGTGGATGTCCTCTGAAGGGGGGGAGGATGGAGAAGGCCTGTAGCAGCATGGGGGAAGACTTTTTTTAGCAGGTGGATCAGTTTTGTCCATTCTGCTTTTGTGACCGATCCTGCTTTACAGTCATTTATCCCCACCTGGAAGGTGACGTGCTGTGTGTGTTGACAGCCACTGACACAGGTGTTGTATTGTCAGGCCTGGTACTGACAGGTTGCAGACTTGCTGGCCACCCACTGACATCTTTTTCTCGTCCACCCCTTTCAGCACTGAGTCACCTAACAACAAGGTGTTACACTCTACAGGGGACTGTTTTTTGTTGGAGGGTTTTCAGGGGGATGGAATGGGGGGTGTTTTCATGGTGCATTTGGGAATGGGAATCTGAATTTGGGGTTTGGTGGATGCGGAAGGAGTGTGCGCGTGTCTGATGCGATGTGTTTGTAAGGAGAGGCTGTTTGCTTGTGTTTTTGTGTGAAGTTGCTGGAGTGTTGTTGCTTGCCTGCTTTTTGTGTGAGTGTTGAGTGTGAAGAAGTGTCAGTCATTGTTTTGTCTGAGAGCAGAGCATATCTGTTGGATGTGTCTATATTGTATTCTACCTCTGTGAGTTGTTCTGCAAGTGTTTCAGTATTGTTGTCAGTCTGAATGCTTGAGTGTTTTGTGTGTTTTGTTGCAGTGAGTGTTTGTATCTGTTTCTTGGTAGTATTGTTGAAGTTGTATTGACTGTCTTTTAGTGATTGTGCTTTGGAGTAGATTACTTTCAATTGACCTGACTGGTAATCTTGGCTGTTTTGGAGTTCCATTACTTGCTGTGAAACGTCTCTTTCTTTTACCTTTATGGAGCTCTTAACTCTTGTTTCAGCATCAGAGATGACCTGGCTGTTGTGTTTTGTTTCTTGATCTATTTGTGATATTTGTGTTTTGAGTGTGTGTATTTCTTTCTGCATAGTGATATTGGCTGCAATAAGTTGATCATGAAGTATGGTTATAATTTCCCTGTTGTCCATTTGAGAGAGATTGTGTGGTGCTTGCTTGTTTGTGTTGTGTTAACTGTTGTTGATGGAGAGGTTTTGGAGTGGAGTGTGGGTTGGTTGGGGGTGGGAGGGGGGCAAGATTGATGATCGCATGGGGAAGGAGAAGGGGAAGGGGTGAGAGGGGGAGAAACATCTTGTTCTGCTGTGGAGGAAGGGGTGGAAAGGGATGGAGAGGTTTTGGGGTGAAGGGTGGGTTGGTTGGGGGTGGATGTGGGAGAGGGGTGAGATTGAGGTTGGCATGGGGAAGCAGAGGGGGAGGCTGAGAATTTCCTTTTTCATCAGTGGAAGAAGGGGTGGTGGGGGAGAGTGGCAGTGTTTCAGCTTCTTCCTCAGGTGGGGGTATTGAAGATCAGTTGAGAGGTCTGAGGGAGGGTAGGAGGTGATGGTCATATGGTCTATTAGAGGAGGGAGGGTGGGAGAGTGGTCGGAGGGAGGGTGGGAGGTAATGGTCAGATCCTCAATTGGAGGGGATGGTGCAGCCTGATGAGAGGGTGAGGACTTGGAGGGTGTGGAGGGTATGGGGTAGGGTGAAGTGGAAGGAGAGGGTTGCTGGTGAAGAGGTGGAGAAGAGCGGCCATCACTCTGTTGTCTGGGCTGGCTGACATGGCTGGTCGTCAGGGGTGCTGTCACGTATGGCCAGTAGAGCGTGACGGCCCGAAGATACCACAGAACACAGGGTGTTAGTAGCCGTTTCTGTGGTTACAGTTTGTGCTGCCAGTTTGTTCACAATTAGTTTTAGATTGTCAAATTCCTTCTCAACCCACTCCTGGCATACATTTCCTTGAACAAAGATTGTCCCAGTGGAGTGGAATACATGAATTGTCAAAAGTTTTCCTTCTGGACAGGAAACTTGAAAAAAATGTTTCCAAAGTTCACTGGGTAAACATAATGTGAATTCAGTTGGTACACTTATTTCTTTGGAATGGTTAGTTTCATATTCTTTGAAAGTAGTGGTGATGTTTAGAGGTTGAAATTTACCACAGTACCTTTCAAATAATACAAATCGCCACAAAGGCAAGTTATCATAAAGTGCCTCAAATGTAACCTGGCAAGAATCATTGGTGTGTTGAATTGTTTCTTTGCTCTGGCTTTGGGAACTCATAGAGCGAGTTGTGGGTCGCATTGTTGGGCTGACACTAGTTGCTTGTAGTCATGGTTAACTGGTTTATATGACAGGAATTAGAAATGAGTAAGGGAAGCCCGAAACTAAGAAGGAAAAAAATATAATCAAAACAAAACGATAAAGATTAATGTCTTCTGCTATGTGCCATTTTAATGGCCATCACATTTACATGGCGATCTCCGCATTGCCTAGTTTTACTGTTTGTACACAAGTAAGGGACGTATGTCTACACTAACCTGTGTTTGGGTGATGACTGTCCAGCACAGAAACACAATGTATAGGCTATCTGGGCCACATGCCCCACAAAAGAAACTCTCAAGTCATCAAGCCATTACAGAAACACAATGCGCACCTGGCCTGGCCCACACACTTCACAAAGAAACCACTTCATCTTCATCTTCAGTCGGCCCACAAGGCCCGGTTACTGCGTTGTCCAGTGAACAGGTTTAAATTGTTCTGTCCATAGCTGTAGGCTGGGCACTGATATAGTTGAAAAAAATGAAGACTTAACAGAAGATAGTTAACAACTAATACTATATTACTTTTTTCTTCTATCTAGACCAATTGAATACTTTTGATAGGTCCAGCTGCACTCATCTGCACTCATCTACACATTTTTGTACTAAAATTCTTAGAATATATTGTAGAAAAACACCTTTCACTGGAGAGCTCCTTACACACGTCTTGACAGCTGGAGTGTGTGTGTGTGTCTGTCTTACACACACACACACACACACACACACACACACACACACACACACACACACACACACACACACACACACACACACACACACACACACACACACACACACACACACACGTTTGTTTAAATAATTATCAGTGTATGCAGTTAGGATGACGCATTTTGTTGAATGTATCCCTTTTTTCTTCTTTTAAAATATTGGTTGAACTGCTGTTGGTGATGATGCTGGTATGTAGGGATAGGGAGGGTGTTTCTTAGCTTTATTCCCTGATCAGGGCAAGTGCCGGATGAAAAAAAGTATGTAATGCTTACTCTGTAACCCTTGAAAAATAAAGATTATTCATTCTCTCTCTCTCTCTCTCTCTCTCTCTCTCTCTCTCTCTCCTCTCTCTCTCTCTCTCTCTCTCTCTCTCTCTCTCTCTCTCTCTCTCTCTCTCTCTCTCTCTCTCTCTCTTGCTCCTTGAACTGATAACCATTGTCCATAGCAAAAATCTCCACCTGACAAAACAGTCACTTCATGCAAATGAAGTCATCAACAAGTCCCTTTCTCTGATCTGGAACAATTGACAGGGAGTTTTCAAGATTAAAAGGGAAGACAGCATTAGCTGATTAACTTGTTCTTTTTTGTCTCTTTGTCTCTCTGTCTCTTTCTCTGTGTTTCTGTGTCTCTCTCTGTCTCTTTCTCTATCTCTGTCTGTCTGTCTCTCTCTGTCTCTCTATCTCTGTGTGTGTGTGTGTGTGTGTGTGTGTGTGTGTGTGTGTGTCTGTCTGTCTGTCTGTCTGTCTGTCTGTCTGTCTGTCTGTCTGTCTGTCTGTCTGTCTGCTCTCTCTCTCTCTCTCTCTCTCTCTCTCTCTCTCTCTCTCTCTCTCTCTCTCTCTCTCTCTCTCTCTCTCTCTCTCTCTCTCTCTCCTTCGGATGAGACTTTAAACCCAGGCAGAACGCACGCAGAACATCTTGCACACACGTTAAATCCTGTTCTGCTTTTCGTAAGAGCAGGCCATCGTGTGCCGGTGGGAACAGATGACATTTACAAAACTGCATACACATAGGGGCTGGATGTAAAAAAGCACAAGATTGCTTATTCCATTATAATCGATATAAACGAATAAATCAAATCAAATCTATCTCTCATTGGATTACTTTTGGTTTGCAAAACGAAACCCATGACATCATTTAGGAGGAAAAAGACATTTACTCCAAGCTGCAGCTGTGGACACTTGCTGATCGTGAAAGAATTAAAGACAAAATTAGAGCTGGACTGGGTATTCTACATGTTATAATGGATGTTATCAGTTGTAGCACCAGTTGGCTAGCCGCGGTCAACGGGCATCTTTCCAAGCGGTCGAGCAACAACAAAGTCAAAGTCAAGTGGCTCCACACCTGCCTCCAAAGGTGTGACAGGTCTCAAACTGGCGTGCTGGAACATCAGAACCATGCTAGATACAGTAGATAGCAACCGCCCTGAACGACGCTCTGCTTTAGTTGCACACGAACTCTCGCGACTAAATATCGACATCGCGGCTCTTAGTGAAGTCCGCTTCCCAGATGAAGGTAGTCTCAAAGAACACGGCGCCGGTTACACCTTATACTGGTCAGGCAAGCCCCAATCCGAACGACGCCTTTCAGGTGTAGGCTTCATGATCAAGAACACCATTGCCTCAAAGCTGGAGAACTTACCAACAGGTCATTCAGACCGTATCATCTCCATGCGTGTGCCACTGGAGAACAAGCAGCACATCACTCTCTTCAGTGTGTATTCCCCGACTCTTCAAGCAGACCCTGCAGACAAGAACAAATTCTACTGTGACCTGCGCAGCCTGGTAAGAAACACCCCTGCAGACGACAAGGTCATTATCCTCGGGGATTTCAATGCTAGAGTTGGCCGAGATTCAGAAGCCTGGAGGGGAGTTCTGGGGAAACATGGAGTTGGGAATTGCAATGACAACAGGCGTCTCCTGCTAGAGTTCTGCACTGAACTGCAGTTAATCATCACTAACACAATCTTCCAGCAGCAGGACAGTCTAAAAACAACCTGGATGCATCCTCGGTCCAAACATTGGCACCTCATAGACTACGTCTTAGTGCGCCAGAAAGACCAAAGTAATGTCTTGACACCAGAGTGATGCCCAGTGCAGAATGCCACACAGACCACCGCCTCGTGCGATGCAACCTCAGCCTTCACATCAAGCCCAAGCCAAAACGAGGAGGTTCCCCCAGAAAGAAACTCCAGGTTGGTAGCCTCAAGTCCGCTGAAGTGAAAGCTGACCTACAGTCCAACCTCCAGTCAAAGCTGGAAGTCGAGGACTGACCCTCTGACCCCTGTTCAGAAACGCTCTGGACCCGCCTAAAAACCGCCATCCTGCAGACCTCTGCAGAGGTCTTGGGCTTTTCCACTAAGAAGAACAAGGACTGGTTCGACGAAAATGACCAAGAAATACAAGATCTGCTGGCGAAGAAGAGAAGTGCCCACCAGGCTCACCTTGCACAAACATCTTGTCCATCAAAGAAAGCTGCCTTTCGTCTTACATGCAGCAACCTCCAGCGCCAGCTTAGAGTTATCCAAAACGAGTGGTGGACTAACCTCGCCCAGAAAACTCAGCTCTGCGCTGACACAGGTGACTACAGAGGCTTCTACGAAGCTTTGAAGGCAGTCTATGGACCCTCTCACCAAGTGTTGAGTCCTTTGCGCAGCACTGACGGCCAGGCACTCCTCACAGACAAGATGTCCATATTGAACCGCTGGGCTGAACACTTTCAAACCCTCTTCAGCGCTGATCGCACTGTTGATGACGCAGTGATCCAACAGATCCCACAGCAACCAGTGAAAGAAGAACTGGACGAAGCCCCAACCCTGGAAGAGGTAACTAAAGCCATAGAACAACTGAAGAGCGGGAAGGCTGCAGGCGTCGACGGTATTCCACCAGAATTATGGAAAAACGGGGGGCAAACACTGCACTGCAAGCTCCATGAATTTTTTGTTTGCTGCTGGGAGCAGGGAAAGCTACCACAAAACCTTCGTGATGCAATCATAATCACCTTTTACAAAAACAAAGGGGAAAAATCAGATTGCTCCAATTACAGGGGGATAACTCTTCTCTCCATCGCTGGCAAAATCCTTGCAAGAGTTCTCCTCAACAGACTAGTACCTGCTGTTGAAGAACACCACCGCCCTGAGAGCCAGTGCGGCTTCAGAGCTAACAGGAGTACCACTGACATGGTCTTCGTGCTCAGACAACTTCAAGAAAAGTGCCGCGAACAGAACAAGGGACTGTACATCACCTTCGTTGATTTAACCAAGGCATTTGACACTGTGAGCAGGAAGGGCCTGTGGCAGATCATGGAGCGTCTTGGCTGTCCCCCAAAGTTTCTCAACATGGTGATCCAGCTACATGAAGACCAGCGTGGCCAGGTCAGAAACAGCAACGACCTCTCAGAGCCTTTCCAAATCACAAACGGGGTGAAGCAGGGCTGCGTCCTTGCACCAACCCTCTTCACTATCTTCTTCAGCATGATGCTTCAGCGGGCCACAGAAGATCTTGATGACGAAGACGGAGTTTTCATACGCTACCGCACAGATGGCAGCCAATTCAACCTGCGGCGTCTTCAAGCCCACACCAAAACCCTGGAGCAACAAATTCGAGAGCTACTTTTTACTGATGATGCTGCCCTTGTAGCCCACACAGAAACCGCCCTGCAGCATGTAACATCCTGTTTTGCAGAGGCAGCCCAGCTCTTCGGACTCGAAGTCAGCCTGAAGAAGACAGAGGTTCTCTACCAGCCTGCACCTCAGGTAGCGTACCACCCACCTCACATTACAATTGGTGAGACAGAACTGAAGACAGTCCAGAAGTTTACCTACCTGGGATGCACAATCTCCTCTGACGAAAAGATTGATAAAGATGTAGACAACAGACTGGCAAAGGCAAACAGTGCTTTCGGCAGACTCTACCACCGTGTCTGGAAAAACAAACACCTGAAGAAAGACACCAAGATCAGTGTCTACAGAGCCGTGGTACTGACCACCCTCCTGTACGGCTCTGAGTCATGGGTCACATACAGACACCACCTGCGAATTCTGGAACGCTTCCACCAACGCTGTCTCCGCTCTATCCTCGACATCCACTGGAGCGACTTCACCACGAATGCTGAGGTGCTGGAGCAAGCAGGGATCACCAGCATTGAGGCCATGTTGCTGAAAAGGCAGCTACGCTGGGCAGGGCATGTCTCTAGAATGGATGACCATCGCCTACCGAAGATGGTTCTCTACGGTGAACTTTCCACCGGACACCGCTACAGAGGCGCACCAAAGAATAGATTTAAAGACTCTCTGAAGAAATCTATGTCAGCCTGCCTCATAGACCATAACCAGTGGTCAGTCCTTGCTGCTGACCGGCAGGCCTGGCGACACACTGTGCATCAATCGGTCTCCTCCTTTGAGGACAATCACAGAGCGGCCCTTGAGGAGAGGCGAATGAGGGGGAAAAACCGCGTCCCCCCTACATCAACCCCAGAATCAACTTTCCCCTGCAGCCGCTGTGGCCGGGTTTGTTTGTCACGCATTGGACTGAACAGCCACCAGCGAGCCTGCACCAGACGTGGACAGTGCTCTTAATCTTCGTTGCGAAGCCAAGCCATGATGATGATGGATGTTATCAGATTTTTCCTGGGTGTGTGCGTACGTGCGCACGCGTGTGTATGTACGTGTGCGCGTGTGCGTGTGTGTGTGCGATAGAGTGCGTGCGTGTGTGCGTGCACTACCCCTGTGTGTGTGTGTGTGTGTGTGTGGTGCGGCGCGCACGCGTGAGTGTGTGTGTGTGTGAGAGAGAATATGTGTGTGTTTGTGTGTGTGTGGGCGCCGCGCGCGCACGCGTGAGAGAGATTTATTTATCTATTTATTTATTTATTTATTATTTTATATCGAGGATAACAGAATAAGCAATCATGTGCTTTTTTCATCCGGTCCCCGTGTGTATGCATATTGTAAATATTGTCATCTGTTCCCACCGGCACACGAGAGAGAGAGAGAGAGAGAGAGAGAGAGAGAGAGAGAGAGAGAGAGAGAGAGAGAGAGAGAGAGAGAGAGAGGAGAGAGAGAGAGAGAGAGAAATCTAGAGAGATACGCATATTGCGAGTTTGGTTTTTTTACGTGTTGGAAAGGGCACGAGCTAGCCGATTAGACAGAATGTAGCGATATGGAAGCCCGTCACAGACTTGTTTGTGTGATGTTTATGGCTGTGTCCTTCTGCCCCCATTTGTTATGGGATAAAGTGCTACGCAACAATTTATTAAATCTGAATGTAAATCACTTCATTATGTCGTGGATTCCATGCTATGCGGAACATTTGGGCTGTAGAAATAATACACTTTTTATGTCTAAAAATGTGTTTTGTGCCCAGTCCCCTTCCCACTGTCCCCTTGTGAATGGGCTTAGAAAGCTTAACACAATAAAATATTCTCTCTCTCTCTCTCTCTCTCTCTCTCCTCCTCTCTCTCTCTCTCTCTCTCTCTCTCTCTCTCTCTCTCTCTCTCTTAAGGGACAGCCTGAGGAGATGCAGTATACTGTGGCCTCTGACCTCACCACAGAATGGGACATGATTAAATTCCACAGAGGGCAGGGAAAATAGCCTACAAACGCAATGGAAGGCTTCAAGTCAGGGACAGGCAACCAGCTGCTCCATCTAGGTTCAGAAATGAATGGCACTACACCCCAGAGGATAAAGGACAGGCAGAGGATTGGCCACAACTACAGAGAAGCCAGAGAAACAAACGATCCTGGAGGACTTTCCAGAAAGTCGGCAAGTCAACAGACCTACAGCAGGAAGGGCCTACGGAAACCAGAATGGACACGAGCCAACCAGGTATTGATCCAGTGAGGTCTCTGATGACAACATGAACCCACCTGAAGACACATGTTACAACAGGTCTACACAGCATCACCACCAGCTGACGCCGTGGCAACCAGATGAAAGAAGGAACTTCAAGAAAGACTACTCAGACAGCAGCAAGGTCCATGGCAGGTGGAATGAAGGATGGAACAACAGGCCAAGAGACTGGAAGAACACTCAGTTTCAAGAAGGAAGAACATCCCCCATGCCAGTGGTTCCAGATGATCGCTTATACAGCCAAGCAGCAAGATACAGAAAGCTCTCACAATCTTACCAGTCAGATCACAGAAGGGTGGTCATGTTGAAGGACAGCCAGAGGGGATTCAGTTCTTTGAGACGTCCTGCTCCGAAGTTGAGCAGGCAGGAGCCCAGCCACACCAACAACAGAAGAGATCCTGGCAGACAGACTGTCAGCCCTGCTGAGGCTGATGTCTACAGTGACTTTGACCCCCATGACAATGACAGACTTGACCGGATGGAAAAGGTTGAAAGGCAGATATTTAGTGAACAGACAAGACAGTGACAGTGAGGACAGTGTTACGGCAGATGACCTTATGGTAAGGGATACTGATCATGTGACTGATGACATGACTGACATCAGAAGGGAGGCAGAGGTTACTCATGCTCACGTGGAGGCTCACATTGAGGCTCATGTTGAGATTCCTATGAACAGTGACAAAGAGCAAGAAATAGAGGACAACAGTGAACTGCAACAAAGTATCGAACAACAAAACAGTGACATGACATGCCAGACAAAAGGAGACAAACAGCATTGACACAGGAAATGTAAAAGAACCAAACATGACTACTGACCAGCCACCAGAACAGGACAGTAACTTAGAGGTTAATGTTTGTGATAAAACTGCCAGAAATAAAAAAAAGATGATGTCCTCTGTATGAACACTGCGTCCAAGACGCACTCTCTCTACCACTGGACCAAGTAGCCATAGAGGAGTTAAAACCTCAACAAAAGCCAGAGGTCAAAACAGCATTGTAGACTCGTTTAGAAAGGTACAACCTCATAAACAGTCAAATGCTTTAGACAGGCAGTCCCATATGCCTCAGTCTGATCAAGAAACAAAAGGGATCCCATGCACTAGTAAATAGGGACTCAGCCAGGCCACAATACCTAGGAAACCATACATAAAACATGTACATGGTTTTGAACACAATACAGCTAATGGACTAGCAAAAAGATCAGTGACCTAATCAGATGTACTTGTAAATAGTGTAAATAGCTATCAAGTCAAGTTCCTAAACTACGATGTAAATGGCCTCTTACCAAAGTAAGAGAACAACCATTTTGTAAATTTCCTCCTTTCTTATGATTTTGTATGCTTGACAGAGATTTTTTATTGCAAATAATTTTGATTCTCCAGTTTTCAATGATTATATTATCTACACATCAAAGGCCAAAAAACTCTCTTGGAAAGGACGTTACTAGGGGGGGGGGGGGGGTTGTTCTAATTAAAAAATATTTTGCCAGTTTGTGGAACAAATTCAGTTAGAAATTGAAAACTCTCCAATAGCTAAAATTGATAAAGAACTATTTTCTACAAGAAAGTAAATTATGCTTGTTTGTTTGTATATTCCACCAAATGAATCCCCTTTCTGGAAAAATCAGGAGAGTATGTATGGTATGGACATGCTAGGACAATACCTAATAGATTTACATGAGAAGAAAAATGATTTCTATATTCTCTTAAACGGTGACTTAAATGCAAGAACTGCATCAAGAAATTATAGCTTTAGTGGTGATGATACTGACTTTACAGGTACAACTGTTTCAGATGAAAACAACTTCCCGTGGGAATCTCAAAATGGTGGGGTCAATCTTTTTGGTGAGCAGTTATTAGAGCTATGTAATATGTTTGAATGTATTATTTTAAATGGAATCAGTGAACAAAACTTTGATGATAATTGTATTTATATTGCAGCCTCTGGAACAAGTACAGTGGATTACTTCATTGCATCATATGATTTGCTTTCATCTGTTGATATTGTATCACTTACCGTTGAAAGCTTAACTGAATCCAGCCATCTACCAGTTGCTTTGGAACTACTTGTTAAGAAAAGGTCAGCAGATGACAATTGGAAGATAGGTGAAGATGAAAGTTTGGTTATGAGAAAATTGTATGGAATGAAGAATATAAGAGTGAATATATTTCAATGTTGCAAAGTAAAGACATTAAAGACAAACTGACTCTAGCCTTATATATTCTAGATAGAAATGCAGACCAAGCCTTAGATATTTTTGTATCATGTCTGAAAACTTCTAGTCAGTGCATGTTAAAGACATTACATACAAAGAGGAAGAATAAATCAAAATGGTTTGATCATGAGTGTAAAGTTGCAAAAAGGGAAAGTAGGAAAATGCTAAAGTGCTTTAGAAAGTCTAGAACAGATAAAGGTAGGCTAATATATATAGAAGCAAGGAAAAGGTATAAACACATACTGAGAGATAAAAGACAGAGATTTAGAAAAGAAACAACAGAAAGTCTGGCAAGAGAAATGAATAACTCTTCTTAGTTTTGGAGCCAATTAAGAAGTATGGGCTGTGGGGGGAAAAAGAGAACTATTAACAATATTTGTATGGAAGAGTGGTGTAACCATCTTAGAAAGCTATTCCAAAATGACAATCAAGAGATAGAGCAGAGAGCAATTGAAACTGACGTATCTGAAGAAAATAATCATGTGTTAAATCAACCCATAGCAGAAGAAGAAGTCATTCAGGCCATTAGGAAACTCAAGAAAGGTAAAGCAAGTGGAATTGATGATATATCTGCAGAAATGTTACAGGCTGGTGGGGAAGATGTATATCTATTTTTGACAAAACTATTCAATAGTATTTTTGATCAAGGTATTTTTCCACAAGTATGGTTAAAAGCCATTATTATCCCAATATCTAAAAAAGGGAATACTGAAATAGTCGACAATTACAGAGGAATATCCTTATTAAGCATTATTTCAAAGTGTTACACAACCATTCTAAACAAAAGACTGTATACATGGCTAGAAGATAATGATTTACTTTCAGATTCTCAAGCAGGATTTCGTAAAAATCACTCAACTGTCAATCATATTTTTACATTGTATGCCACAGTTCAGAAATATTTGAGTAAAAAGGGTAGAAAATTATATGTTGCATTTGTAGATTTTAGAAAAGCCTTCAATTCTGTTCGACATAATAAACTCTTAGAATGCATAGATGCTCAAGGTGTGAAAGGAAAGTTTTTTGCCTGTTTGAAAGCTATGTATCAATCATTATTGTCATGTATATGCCTAATTCATAAACTTTCGGAAATGTTTGAATGTTCATTGGTGTACGGCAAGGATGTGTTCTGAGCCCAACGTTATTTTCCATTTTTATTGATCAGATAGCACACAGCATAAAAGAAAAGGGCAAACATGGTGCACATGTTATTACCAGAATATGTGGAACTTTTTATATTGCTGTTTGCTGATGATGTTGCTTTACTTTCAACTACCCCTATGGGCCTCCAAACTCAACGTAATGGTTGCATGAGTGTTGTAATAAATTGAAGCTAAGTGTTAATTCTGAAAAGACAAAAGTGATAGTATTTAGAAAGGGGGGGGGGGGTATTTAGGTATGCATGAAAAATGGTTTTACAATTCTAAGAAATTAGAGGTGGTTAATAATTACTGTTATTTGGGGTTTAACTTTACAACCATGATAAGTGTTAAAGGGGGTACTACACATTTAGCAACGTAGGGAAAGAAAGCAGTTTTCCAATTAAATAAGGTTTTCCAAAAGTACAAGGAAATGACCTCTAGTGTATTCTTCAAAATTTTTTACACTAAAATTCGGTCAATATTATTATATTCATCTGAAATATGGGGATTACAGAAACTGGATCATGTAGAAAAAGTACATTTAATGGCATGTAAACGTTTTTTGGGAGTTCCAGCAAGAGCTCCAAATAAGATGATTTATGGTGAGCTCGGAAGATATCCCCTGTATGTTTATTCTTTTATTAATTGCTTGAGATATTGGCTAAAACTGTTGCTGATGGACAGAAATAGACTACTCCAAAAGGCTTACACGATGCTGTTTGAATTAGATAGATCTGGAAAAGATTGTTGGGCTACAAATGTAAGAGAAATTTTATGTTAGACTGGATTTGATATTGTGTGGATGCAGCATAGCGTTGGGGATGTAAAATGTTTTTGTATGCATTTAAACAAAGGCTAATTGATTTGTTTGTCCAGGAATGGGATGGAACAATTAGAGACCGTCAAAGGTTTGATCTATATCAAACATTTAAATCAGTTTTTGAAAGAGAAAAGTATGTATGTGATATGGAGACATACTGTTTCCGTGTTGCCATCACCCAATTGAGATTGAATGTGCCTCCACTTAAAAACAACGTAAATCGATACAGTACAGTAGCACAGAAAAAAATAGAAATTGTCCATTTTGCACTGGCAAAACTGAAAACGAACACCATTTTATTTTTGACTGTTGTCTGTATAAGGATTTAATGGACAAATTTCTCAAAGAATCGGTAATTGTTCCTCTGCATGTGCAAATAGGAATCATAGACACAACTTGTCCAGATTTGTCTTCCATGCAGTAAAAAGGAGGCAAAATTCAATTCTTTCAAGTCATCTATAGGAAGATGAGAAAAGTTTTTGATTGTATGAATGCGTTTGATGTTTTGAAAAGATGTTAGTTCCTTTGATATTTCTTTGGTTTGCTACAAAATGCAGAAAATACTTCATTGACTATGAAGATTATAAATCGATGCCATTTCATTATCACATATTTATTCTTCAAACATGTTAATGTATTGTGGCCCAAGGCTGAAGTACATTAAAATATTTGAGTTCTTGAGTTCTCTCTCTCTCTCTCTCTCCTCTCTCTCTCTCTCTCTCCTCTCTCTCTCTCTCTCTCTCCTCTCTCTCTCTCTCTCTCTCTCTCAGCGTGCGTGCGCGTGCGAGTGTGTGTATACATGTGTGTGTGCGTGTGTGTGAGTATGCGTGTGTGTGAGTATGCGTGTGTGTATGTGTGTGTGTCTGTGTGTCTGTGTCTGTGTGTCTGTGTGTGTATCTCTGCATGCGTGCATGTGTATGTGTGTGTGTATGTGTGATGTAAATGTGTTTCTGTGTGTATGTATGTGTGTGTGTGTGTTGTGTGTGTGTGTGTGTGTGTGTGTGTGTGGTGTGTGTGTGTGTGTGTGTGCCTATGTGTCTGTGTGTCTGTGTGTGTCTGTGTGTATATCTCTGTATGCGTGCATGTGTATGTGTGTATGTGCGATGTAAATGAGTTTCTGTGTAGTAGTAGTCTTTAGTTTTAACGTCTTTCCACTTAAAGTGATACTAGACGATCAAAAGAAAAATGGGAAAGTGTGTAGTGTGTGTGTGTGCGTCTACGTGCGTGCGTGCATGGTGTGTGAGTGGTAGTGAGTAGAGAGAGGAGAGATGAGAGAGAGAGAGAGAGAGGAGAGAGAGAGAGGAGGAGAGAGAGAGAGAGAGTGCGTGCGTGCGCGCGTGTGTGTGCGTGTGTGTGCGTGCATGTTTGTGTGTGCATATATCATAATAACAAATAGAATATACTAAACAACATAACAAGTTCACGATAATGCAAGATCTATTAAAATACAACAAAAAATTCAATAACTATAACAGATGCCCTATGGGACTTGACAATGACCTTAAGAAGTATCAAACATGATGTCTACGTCATTGAGAACTTCTTCAATTGAAGTCTTTGAAATGAGAGGCAAATAGGGTTTTAAATTCTGGCAGTCAAATATAACATGAATATTAGAAATATACTCTCCGCATAAGCATTTAACATTCTGGCTGAATTTGGTAACAAATGCATTTAGTCTTATTCTGAAGAATAATGCCTTGAGTTGTCTGTCTCTCACAACATCTGTATGAATCTTTCGAAGGATAATATATTCAAACACACTCTTCCCACTAGACTCCAATTTGAAAACTTACTCTTTTGCTGATATTAATCCATGGATCTATTCAAGGATGCCTGTTCTAATAATCGGAAGCCCTCTCCTAAGGATAAAGGAATATGCAATGCTGTTGATCTACTGTCATTAGTTGCACCTTTTCTATCAGCCCACTCATTTGAATATAGCCCTATATGTGAAGGAGTCCAACAAAAGGTGACATTTAGACCTCTTAGGTTAATAAGGTTTATCATACACTTGATACCTAAAATGAGTCTAGAAACTTTCTTATAATTGGAAGATTTCAAAGCATATAAGGCGGACTTAGAATCCACACAAAAAAGTATATGGTAGAAACAGACTGGAAGATCTAAAATATAGGTCAAAGCCATTAAAATTGCAGAGTTCAGCTGTGAATACTGATCTATATTTACCCATATTTCAAATAGACCTTTGCGAGGGATGGCAGCATGGTGTGTGCCTCTGTGTTTGTGTGACGTTTTCGTGTGTTTCTCTTTCATTATCCATAACAAAAGTTACATCTCGGCATTCGTCTCTTCAGCAGGTGTTCGATGGTCAGACTGATTTTCTTGTATATTATTTGCTTTCTGAAATATTTCAATTTATTATTTTGATACATTTTTCGAAACTCAATTGATTTCATGATTTGTTTTCACCTGACATTGCTGGTCTTTGTGACCCAGTGCACTGTAACCCTGCTGCAGCCTGAATTTTTCCACGAAATACACGATCTCAAAATACCACCACCACCACCCAGCGTCTGCCACTTCACTGCCATGACATAAACTGCTCAAGACTTATAGACTTTTTCACGTGTTCATTACCCCATACAAAATGAACTTATACATCACAATTCTAGCTTGGGTATCAACCTGCAAAACCAGACGAGGAACACGGGCAGGCAAACGTCATCCCTGCGGCGTGCTTCCCCTTCATCTGCCTCCTCCACCACTTCTGACGTCACTGCCACAACCACCATATCCAGAGACAACGCCCCTTCCCTTCGTCCTTCAGCTGCTTCTTTGTTTATATGTGACTCTGACAATGTTTGTTCTGACCATAATATAAATCATAATATGCATAAGACCACAAATTCACAAACTGATTCAATTCCTCCACCATCTTCCGCACCTGACACACCATCCAAACTCTGGTCTGCTCTTCCACTGCACACATCTCCACCTTCATCCCCGTCCTCTTCCTCTGATAGTCCCCCTCACTCACCACCGCCATCTTCAACCTCTTTACCTCCATCTAACCTTCTTCATTTATGTCTACTTAATGCACAATCCGTCTGCCCAGAGGGTAAAGCTGACTTTCTTTCCGACTTCATATCCGAACAGAACATCGATCTTGCTTTCCTCACAGAAACCTGGCTAAACCCACAAGGTCATGAACCAATAATTGAACCTGGCTACACGACTCTTTCTTTCCCCGGACTCTCCCGTGGAGGTGGCATTGCTGTCATCTACAAAGACACACTGCATCCAGCTCTTTCTTCCTGCAAATCTCTCCCTTTCTCACCTGAATCTTTTGAAGTCTCTGAACTCAACCTCAACTTACCAGGCCATTCTATTACTTTCTGCTGTCTGTACCGTCCGCCTCCTAGCCGTAAAAACAATCTAACATCTTCAGTTTTCCACCAAGAGTTTCAGTCCCTCCTTGATCACTACAGCTTGTCTCCCAAGAAACTTGTCATTCTTGGTGACTTCAACTTCCACTTCGACAACCAGTCTTCTCCCGATGTCAAACGTCTTTCTCTTTCCTTGTCTAACCACTCTCTTTCCCAGCTAGTAAATGAACCAACACATAGATCAGGTCAAATCTTAGACTGGCTCATCACTGATGCCTCACTAAATCTCATCACATCCGTATCTGTCACTAATGAACTGCTTTCTGATCATTCTGCTATCCTTTTCTTTCTCAACATCGCAAAGCCTATCAGAAAGAAAAACCACGTTACCCGTCGCAACCTCAAGGCCATCAATATTCAAATCTTTTCTTCCCAAGCTGTTGAACGCCTATCACAAACTCCTGATAACACTGACCCTTCTACACACTACGGTAATGTTCTCAGTCAACTGCTCGATGAACATGCACCTTCTTCGGACCTCTTCCTGCGCGATAGACCCTGTGCCCCATGGTACACTCACGAAATTTTGGTTGCAAAGTGCAAACGCCGACAGCTAGAGCGGCAGTGACGCAAAATAAAAACTGAAATTAACAGACAGCTTTTACGAAAACAAACCAACAAAGTCAAATCCTTAATCCATTCAGCAAAGACAAATTTCTATTCTGCTCAAGTTCTCAACGCTACATCAATGAAATCTCTTTTTTCCCTCACCTCAACTCTTCTTGGATCTGATAAGGCAAGTCCTCTGTTTACTGCCTACAGCCATTCTGAACTTCCTGCTATTTTTTCTCCCTTCTTCTCTGACAAAGTCCGCAATATTCGTTCCAGACTGGATCAGTCTTCTTTCCAACCTGGGCCTCCTGATCCCCAATTCACTGGCACTCCTCTCCTTTCCCTTCATCCAGCAAGCGAGAGTGAAATCATGACAATCTTGAAAGATATGACGATAAAATCATGCGATCTTGATCCAATACCTGCTTCTCTTTTCACTCAGTGCCTTCCACAGCTTATACCCACCATCACAAAAATTGTAAACTCATCTCTTCTTTCAGGGATTTTTCCACCAGCTCTCAAAACAGTTACAAACCTACTCAAAAAGCACGACCTCGACCCTAACACTCTGAAGAACTATAGACCTGTTTCCAATCTGCCTTTTATCTCTAAAGTCCTTGAAAAAGTTGTTCTGAAACAACTCAACAGCCATCTCCATTCCAATAGTCTCCTCCCCCGTTCCAGTCTGCCTACCGCATCAACCACAACACCGAAACCACCCTAGTGCACACCTTAAACTCGCTTCTACATGCTTCTGACTCAGGGAAAATCTCCCTCCTCACTCTTCTCGACTTATCTGCAGCATTTGACACTATAGACCATTCGATTCTCTCCCGTCTCCAAAACACTTTCGGTATTAAAGGCACTGCCCTCACCTGGTTTAGTTCGTACCTGACAAACCGATTCCAAACTGTGGCAGTAAACAAGATTCATTCCACACCAACCAAACTAGAATGCGGAGTCCCTCAAGGATCTGTTCTAGGCCCTGTTCTCTTTACTCTCTATACTGCTCCCCTGTCACATGTTATTAACCATCATCAGATCAACCATCACTTTTACGTAGACGACTTTCAAATTCTAAGCAGTGATACACCTGAAAATCTGCCTTCTCTCTTGACAAATATGTCCTACTGCCTTCAAGATACCCAAAACTGGATGATACAGAACAAATTACAATTAAACGCAGATAAAACCGAATCCATGCTTGTAGGGACCAAACACAAACTGTCTTTTATCACGACAACTTCAATAGAATTTGGCAATACATCAGTCCCTCTATCCAGTGCTGTAAAGTATCTAGGAGTCGGTATTGACAACACACTCTCCATGCAAAAATTCATCACCCAGACCTGTCAGTCATGCTACTATCAACTACGGCATATTAGTGCAATTCGAAAGTACCTGTCCACTGATGTAACATCCAAACTAGTCACTTCTCTTATTCTTTCACGTCTGGACTATTGCAATTCTCTTTTGGCTGGTCTGCCAGCATCATCTATCCACTCTCTTCAACGTATACAAAACTCTGCAGCTCGACTGGTCCTCAGAAAAACAAAATCTGAACACATTACTCCTCTCTTGCAATCTCTCCACTGGCTGCCTGTGCCACAGAGAGTAAACTACAAGATCAGTACTCTCTGTTATAAATGTCTCCACAAAACAGCACCCTCCTACCTCTGTGAATGTCTTCACGTGTACACACCTTCTCGTTCCCTCCGCTCGGCTGCAGATACCTTATCCTTAAAAATTCCGAGATTCAACCTATCTACCGTTGGCCGCCACTCTTTCTCTATTTCTGGTCCATCAATCTGGAATGACCTCCCTCTCTCCCTTCGGCAAAAGCCTACATATGACACTTTTAAATCCAACCTCAAGACACACTTGTTTCAAACCTAAGATTTTTGCCTTCTGTTTTCATCTCCTATTTGTCCCTGCCTTCAACATTTGAAATTCCATTCACCCTGTCAAAATGTATAACCTCTATAAGTGTGTGTGTGTGTGTGTGTGTGTGGTGTGTGTGTGGGGTGTGTGTGTGTGTGTGTGTGTGTGTGATGTGTGTGTGTGTGCGCGCGCGTGCGTGTGTGTGCTTTCGAATTTGCTAGGATTATTTATTGTCATTGGTTGTTTGTTTGTTGTGGGGGTCGAGTGCAAGCGCTTTGATTTGTTTTTACAAGAAATAGCGATATATAAATTCCATGTATTATTATTATTATTATTATTATTATTATTATTTATTATTATTAATTATTATTATAGTATGACTTTTCAACTTTCAGAGATGGTATCACAAAAGCTGAACCTGCTTGTTGATCGTCTAAGAGTGAACCATCTGTATAAACTTTCAGAGAATGTGAATAATTAGTCTTAATATGCATCTGAACATCAGCTGCCATAATATTTGGATTATCATTCTTTTTCATATCTGTGTAATTGATATCAAAGTGTGCTTGACTCATTTCCCAAACTTCACATTAAATTTTTACTTCACAAACTGTTTGATAAATGTTGGGCAGAAGGTGCTATTCCAACACAATGGAAACAGTCTATTGTTGTGCCAATCCAGAAACAGGGAAAGCCCAAGACAGATAAAGCAAGTTACAGGCCCATAGCATTGACTTCACATACTGGTAAGCTCATGTAGAGAGTTGTTCAAGGGAGACTATTATATTATTGCCAAAAATACAAGA
>CM060346.1:12925615-12945615 GCA_030674155.1 Stramonita haemastoma
TATTATTATTATTATTATTATTATTATTATTATTATTATGTTGCCTGTCACACTGCGGTACCTTGGCACTTGCTGGCTCATTGTGTCTGTCTGACATTCGTAGCTGCTAGCTAGGACGAAGGCAGGATTCACAGAGGAGACCGGGTATAGTTGACGTATGGGCCGTGAGTTTTCTAACTTAGGGAAGCTACTCAGACGCCTAGCTTTCAAGTCATAATGTAACATCCTTCCCTTTTGAAAGAAGACAAGAGGTCTCCAACACAACCGTATATAATCTTTAAAGTAGAATCTCTAACCTAAAGTAATAAGCTCAACTTCAACGTATTTACATATATACAGTCCCGTCTACTGTTTCCTTAGTAGACATAGTGTCTGTGCTGGTTTTCTTTTACCAGCCGTCCTGATCGTGTCCTCATTGTCTTGGGTGGTGATCTCGCTGGGGTATGAATCTTTGGAGAGGGTGCTGTAGGAGCCTCTGTCATGAGTTTCTCAAAGGGTCAACCGCAGCTCAGGTCTTTGAGTTTCAAGTCTTTTTCTGGGCGCCTCTGGTTCTCTGCTTCTGTCGGGTTGTTCTGGTTCTGGAGGTGGGGCGGGAACTTTCTTCAAATGGACTCTGTTTCTTCTCTGTTGTCTCGACATCATAGGACCGTCCTTTTTTTTTTTTTTTTTTTTTTTTTTTTTAATTGATTATGGTTCCTTTTCATCCACTCCGTCTTGCCTAGTGTTTGTTTCCTGACAACAGTTTTTCCTTCTTGAAGTGCTTTGAGGTCTTTGGCATGCTGGTCATGACGCGCTTTTGTGATTGCTTGATGTTCCTTAATCTCCCTATATCCTTCTTCATAGTGATTTTGGGGTTGAGAAGATGACCACGCTTCGGAAGAAGTGTTCTAGTTCTTCGGTTGAAGAACTTCTTTAAGGGGCTTGTGTTTGAATTCTGGTTGGGTGTGTTTCTGTAGTTCAGTAATGCCAGGAATTTATCTCTATCTTTGTTCTTCTTCAAAATTGACGTGGCTGTTTTTACCGCTGATTCTGCCTTCCCTTTGCTTCTGCTGTGGTACAGTGAAGAGGTGACATGTTGAAAATCAAAATCTAAAGTAAGTTTTCTTCAGAGCTTTGATTACTGTTGTTGCTCTTGTGTCATCTAGTATGTTGATTTCTCAATAGTTGGAGAGATAGTCTACTGTGACTAGATAGTCCTTTCCATCACACTCAAACAAGTCCACTACCACTTTCTCCCATTGTCTGGATGGTAGTTCATGCGGTTGGAGAGTTTCAGGTTGGTTTGCTGCTTGGAATCTCTGGCAAACTTCACAACCTACGAGGATGTCTCCTGTCATTCCAGGCCAGTACAAACACTCTCTAGCTCTCTTCAGGCATGCATATATTCCTGAGTGTGTGGAATGCAGTAGTTTCTTCATCTGAGATCTCACTGTCCAGGGTACAACAACCTATCCTGCTTGATGATAAGACCATCTTGTACCGAAAAGCTGAAGCTGAAGTAGGACAATAGTTCCAAGGTAGTGAGGACTTGTCTTCAGGCCACCCAGTCATGATGACTGTCTTGAGTTTCTGCAACACTTCATCCTGTCTTGTTGCTCCTTTCAATTCATGAAGTCTTTCTTTCCGTATAAGGATGAAGTCAAGGCTGTTGACGTCTTCGATATCCAGTTGCTCGCTTGGCTTGTTGAGTGTCTGCAGTTTCTGCTCTGGAGAGAATACCAGCTAATACCAGGTCCTTTCCTCTGTGGTACATGATGGCGAGATCATATCCCTGGAGTCTCAGCATCATGCCTTGGAGTCACCTGAGTGCAGATGAGAGAGGTTTTTGGAAGATTGTTTCCAAAGGCTTGTGGTCACTTTGTACTAAAACGTGTCCACTAAATATGTAGTGGTACCATTTCTGTACCAAGAACGCAAGAACAAGTAGCTCTTTCTCGATCTGTGCGTAGTTTTGTTCAGTCAGCGTCAGGGCATGGCTGCTGTATGTTATGGAGCATCCATTCTGCAGCAGGACTGCGCCTAGACTGCTCTGGCTTGCGTCGCACTGGATCTGTAGCTCTTCTGTTGGGTCATAGAAAGCTAACACTGGTGCTTCTGTGACAAGCTTCTGTACTGTCGCAAAGGCCTGGACATGTGTCGCTGTCCACATCCAAGCGACATCCGTCTTTCATAAACTGACGGATAGGTTCCAGGACGTCTGAGAGCTTTGGTAAGAACTTTGTGAGGTAGTTGATGAAACTACAGAATCGTCTGACTCCTACGTCCGTCGGTTTGGGCATGTCTCTGACAGCTTCCAGCTTTTCAGGATCAATTTTGAGACCGTTGCTCCAAGGAAAGTGCTGGACTGCTTCTTCAGGTCTGCCTTTTCCTTGTTTAGGTGTAGACCTAGGTTGCAGCATCTCTCCACGAGTGTAACTAGGTTTATGTCATGTTCCTCTTCATTTTCCCGATGGACAATAATGTTTTCAGATACCCCTATGGCTTCTTCAAGTCCATCCAGCGCCTGATCAAGTCTTTTCTGGAGAAGCTCGCTGCTGACTTAAGTCCCGAAAGGTAGTCGTTTCCACCTGTACCTTCCATATGGAGTTTGGAATGTAGTCAACAGGGATGATTTCTCATCTAAGTGGACATGCCAGTAAGCATTGCTCAGGTAAAGTTTTGAAAAGACTCTTGACCTCACCAGGTGTGGTAGAATGTTGTCCAAAGTGGGGATGGGATAGCGTTCCCGCTTCAGTGCCTTGTTGAGTGGTCGTGGGTCGATGCATATTCAAAGCTTTCCTGATCGCTTCATCGCCACTATCATTTGACTGCACCAGGATGTGGGTTCATCTCTTTTGGTGATGATCTCTGCTTCCTGGAGTCTGTCTAGCTCTTCTGTCACCTTCTTTTCCATGGCTAAAGAAATTCGGCCACTCGCAGAAACTGTCGGGGTCACAGTCTCATCGACCTGAAAGTATGCCACCCTGGTAAGCTACCTTGTTCTTCTGCAAATACATCCGCATATGCTGACATGATGTCTGTTGATTCCTTTATCTGTGCTATGCTCATGTTAACATAGTGAACTGTTATCAACTTCATTGTCTCTGATGTTGTTTTTCCAATCAGCTTTGTCAGTTCTTCTTCCACAAAAAACAAATCCAGTCTACCAGCTTTGCTCAGTTTTGGGATTAGTAATTTGGAGGTCAACTCTGCCTACTGTTTTGATAGAGGCTCCATTGTAGGCGTGAAGTGCCGTGTTGGTGGGCTTGGAGTCAGCTTGTTTCAACATGCTTGGCTGATATCACATTAACAGTGGCCCCAGTGTCTATTTGACAAATAATCTTCTTCCCTCCTATTATCATTCTTGCTTTGATGATTTTGTTCTTTTTTCCCACTGCTAGTAGATATTAATCATCTTCACTTTCAGACTCAACATTGTGAACTTCCTTTTAATCTCTCTTCTTCTGCAAGCACATCTTTGCAAAGTGGTTGTTTTTGCCACATGCTGAACATTTTTGTCCCCATGCTGGACATTCTTCTTTTTTCATCTCATGTTTCTTGCCACAATATTTGCAGTTTCTTTCTGTGGTGCCTTTGTCTTCCCACTTCCCCTTTTTCTTGCATTTTTGTACAGCGTGAGCTTGTCCTACCTCTGTATCTTCCCCCATCACTCTGAGCTGTTCATTGGTGGTCTCAGCTGCTCTGCATTTATCAATAGAGGTCTGCAGGTCAAGGTTAGCAATCTGTAGAGGGGATTCTCTGGTTGATTGGCTTCTAATTCCCAAAATGATTCTGTCTCTGAGCAGAGAAGGTGACATAGCTTTCGGATAAGTTACAAGTTTTGATGAGTTGCCTCAGCGCATTTATGTGATTTTCTGTATTTTCACCTTCTTTCTGGTCCCTTTTATTGAACACAAAACGCTCATATGTTTCATTGGTTTGGCCTATGAAATGATTGTCAAGGGCACCAATTATGGTGCCAACATTTGCTCCCTCTACAATTTCAAGTCCATTGAATACAGATAGTCCATCGACACCTAAAGTGTGCAAGAATAATGCTTTCATGTAAGCGTCTTCTTCATTTTCTAGTCTTACAACATAGTCCACATCTGCTTAAACAGCTTCCATTCTGCGGCTCCACGTTTTACATTCATAGGTGGAGGAGGGCTAACCTTCGTGGTTTGTGGTCTCCTAGATTGCTGCTCATTTCTTTCGGCCATGCTTTCAGGCTCGAAATGGAGATGAGAGAGCAGGACTGGACTGGACCCCCCCCCCCCCCCACCCCCCAAGCATGTACCTCAGAGAATCAGCTTTTTTCATAATTTCTTAAAAAATAAAGACGTACAGTTCCTATCTGAGGAGAACCCCACCCCCTCCCCCCTCAGTAACTGTTCAAAATCTTGAGCTGGTCAGAGTTCTGCAAGCCAGTCCATATCTGCAAGCCCACACGGCAACTGGAGCTGTATGTACCGCAGCATCACCATGGCCCTCTTGTATTTTAGCTTTGTACGTGACCTCTTGGAATCATTGGATGTGCTTGTTTTACTCAACTTCCTTTCCGGCCCTGGCCTAAACTTGCTAGTATTGTGTATTGTACTGTGTTTTTGTTCACAAATGAGAGAAAGGACCAGAGCTTAGATCTTTTTTGGACACAACATCAGGACTTGAACAGAGTTAGATGCGTGTTTTCTTATCTTGATCTCAATCTGTGTGTGTGTGTTCTGAGTATGGCCTAAGCTTGATTCAGACCTGTTGCAACTTATTTGTTTCCTGTCAGAGTATTTTTCTTTATAAAATTTGCCCAGGGACAATCCTTTGAGAAATGGGCTCTTAGAGCTAGATAACATTATTTTAACACGCGGGATTTAGGTTTATCATTCATCAGAAGACCAGAGTCGAGTCCTTACAGCTAGAGATACATTACAATCAGTTGAAATCATTGTCAGAGTCCAGGAATCAGCAGCCGATGGAAACATATCACAGGTTGCAGGATGTGTCGTGGTGTTGCTAGTTCAGAAGTGAAGTTTGTCTAGTGAAGGGGAATCGTACAGGCTGAGCACACGCAGTGCGATGACTATGCTTGCTCGTGTTCTACGCGGTTATGATCTATTTTACCTTTGAAAATGATACCCATTTTCTTATGTTATCCATTCGATTCAAAAGACCCATTTGACTCATGCAGTCACTATCATTTCAACTTTACTAATCTTGCACAGAATTGTCGATTTCAATTCTTTTTGTATTGAAATAGCCATTTATTCCCAGATAATAATTATTTTTTTTTTATACCACTTATGATTGAGCAGATTTCTCTGCTGAAATTCGGGCTGCTCATCACACCGCGGCGATGAGATGCGGTCCCTCGCTCACCTAAGTGCAACAGCGCCAACCCATTATTTTTTTTCCCACCTCTAGCGGATGGATTGTTTGAAACACGACACCTCTGTGTGCAATGCATGGGCTTTTTTTTATAAAATATTAATTTTTGTCATCTGCTCCTACCAGCACACGATGGCCTGCTCTTCCGAAAGGCGGAACGGGATTTTAACGTGTGCGCAAGATGTTCTGCACGCGTTCGCACACGGGACCTCGGTTTATAGTCTCATCCGAATGACTTGGACATTCAGTTCGATTTTTTCGTCAAACTGGGAAGAAAGGGCGAGCTGGATACGAACCCAGAAACTCGCGATTTACATAATGGCAGGCGAACGTCTTAACCATCCTGTCACCGTTCTTCCTTAATAATTTGTCAGTAATTAAAAATTGACCTCTGGTTCAATGCGACTCCTTATGTGGTGGAGCAGCACACACACACACACACACACAACACACACACACACACACACACACACACACACACACACACACACACACACACACACCAATATAATATATATATATATTTTTTTTTTTTTTTTTTTTTTTTGCTACCTCATCTTCTGTGACGTTCCTATCCCTGCTGTTCCCACGCCGCTCGTTTCAATCTCCCCGCCACAGCCATACCCTAGGTTCGCTAGGATGAGAAGTCCACCGGGAGCTCATCAATAATATTAGGTCCCCGTGGGGCCACCATCCAGGGGGGGTCCTGCACTGCTGCTGGGTCACTTTGGTGGTATTCTGTGGTGCCTCTTCTGAGTTAACATACGCAGGACACCACCTAGTAAGAAGGGCCAGCATAGTGAGGACGGTGACCATCTCATCTCCCTCGCTGCTTTACCTTCCCTGACCCTAGAGAGGGCAGGTACCCATTGAAAGCTGGGTGAGCTGGAGGAACTGTACAGAAACCAAGGTGTGCAAACGGTCACCCATTCAATTGGTCACAACACTCGATGCTGCTTAACATTAGCTTGTGAAAAGCGAGTCCTCTGACCACCGAGCTATCCTGTCGCCTCTAATTCCTACTCTTTTTCTTTTAGTATTTATGACAGAAACATCAGGAGAAGCATTTCATTATGGATTCCCAAAGAGAGGTATCAAAACATCATTTCAGTTTGTAACAAACAGTTTTAAATCAAATAATTATGATAATATGGGAGAAAAGGAGAGAAAATGTGTGTGTGTGTGTGAGTGTGTGTGTGTGTGTGTGTGTGTGTGCGTGCGTACGCGCGTGCGTGCGTGCGTGCGTGCGTGCGTGCGTGCGTGCGTGCGTGTGTGTGTGTGTGTGTGTGTGTGTTTTGTATTTTGTTCCACATTATGTCACAGCAGATTTCTCTGCGTGGAATTCGGGCTGCTCTCCCCGGGGAGAGCGCGTCACCACAAGTGCAGGGCCTATCCATTTTTTTGTCTTTTTCCTGTCTGCAACTGTATTTGTTTCCCTATCAGAGTGGCTTTTTTCTACATAATTTTGTCAAGGTGAACCCTTTGTTGCCTGGGTCCTTTTACGTGCGCTAAATAGTGATGTGTGACACGCGGGACCTCGGTTTATCGTCTCATCCGAAACACTAGCGCCTAGACCACCACTCATGGTCAGTTGGATGGGGAAAAGGTTTGGGGCCCAAACAGGATTCAAACCACCGCACACTCCGACCCGGATTTTAGCTTACTGGGCAAGGCGCGGTACCAACTAGACCACCGATCCACCTTTTGTGTGTCAATCAATCAATCAATCAATCAATCAAATTTTTATTTCCAGATGGTACATTGAGTAAGCATCGAATTGCTTTTTTTCCATCAAGCCATCTATCTAAAGAAAAGAAAAACAAAATCAAAACAACTGCAAAAAACAAAATAAAGCAACACAAAAAACAAACAAAAATCAAAGCAGAAAATCCCTAGCAAAACAATAAAACCAACAAAGAAAGAAAAGGGGAAAAAACAAAGAAAGAAACAAATAAAACAAAAACAAACATTTCACCAACATTAATTAGCTAACATGATTTCAACAACCTTAAAATAGAATATGTCTATAGATAAAACAAGCAACAATAATAGCAACTAAAACAACCATAAGAGGAGAAAAAAAAACAAAAAACACACACACACACAAAAAAAAACCACACTCCCACTCAAAATTCATACGCGCACACACACACACACACACACACACACACACACACACACACACACACACACACACCACACACACAACACACACACCTACACACACACACACACACACACACACACACACACACACACACACACACACACACACACACACACACACGGTTTGCACTCATCCACTCAGCACGTATACTCGTACGTACATGCATACATTTTGAGTCTTTAAAAAATCATATAGTGTCAAAAAAAACAAAAAGAACAAAAAACAAAAAAAACATACAAACAAACAACCCCCCCCCTCACACACACACACACACACACACACCACACACACACAACACACACACACACACACACACACACACACATACACACACACACACACACACATGCTTATATCAGATACAATGTAACCAAAAACCATTATTTAAGACTTAAAAAAAAAGAATCCATAAAATGTCAATAAGCAATTTATGTCAAATTAAAATATCTCTATACTTCAGTTCATACTTTATATTTTTTAAAAGAAGATAAGGAAAAAACAACAAACGCAACAATACCTTATAATAATATTCATCACCACTGAGAGGAAATAACATATAACGCTAACAAACATACAATCAAACAAAAGAAAAAGAAAGGGAAAACAACACATACACAACAACAGACACACACACACACACACACACACACACACACACACACACAACCACACACACACACAACACACACCACACACACACACAATACCAAAAAACCCAGAATACCAAAAACAAAAAAACCACCAAACTAACAAAAACAAACAAACAAACCAAAACAACAAAAAAACCCAATCCACACGGATTATATGTTAGAAGGAAGAAAAGAAAAAACAACAAAAGCAGCAATACCATATGAGAATATCCATCACCACTGAGTGGAAATAACATAAACAACGTACGCACATACACACATTTAAGGTTTTTAAGAAAAATCAAATAATATCAAACAACAGCTTACATCAGTTACAATGTCACCAACCATTATTTAAGACTTAAGAAAAAGAATCCATGAAATGTCGATAAGCAACTTATGTCAAATTACAATACCTCCATTCTTCAGTTCATATTTATATATTAAGAGGAAGAAAAAGAAAAAAGAAAAACAACAACAAGAACAACAACAACAAAAACGCAACAATACCATATGATAATACCCATCTCCACTGAGAGGAAATAACATATACACTAATAAACATACCAACAAACAAAAAATAACAAACAAACAAAAGCAAGGAAAAACCAAACAAACAAGAGAAACAAAAACCCAAAACAAAACAAAACAAAAGCAAAAAACAAAAATGAATTAAAAAAAAAAACCCTACAAAATTGGGAGGGGGGTGGGAACAGATGGGGAGGGGAGTATCAAGGAGGAAGGGGGAAAACACAAGCAGCAAACAGAAGAATTATGATAATGATTTATGATTATATTGATAAATAAAATCCCTACACATATGAACAAAAACAAACACACACGCACACAACAACAACAACAACAACAACAACAACAACAATCAGAACAAAAAAGTAAGGCCTTATCCACTAATCAAAATAATATGAATATAATAGTGCTAAAAGTCCCATTAATAAAAATAATAAAATAAACTTTTAAAAAACATTTATATTGAGACTTTTAAACTGGGTAAAAAAAAAATTAATAAAAAATAAAATTAAAATTAAAATTTGCTCCTCTAGTCATCAAATCAGTGGTTTGGTTTTCTCCTTTTGAATTTGCAAAATATACACGTGTTTAAAAGTTAGTTAAAGTCTGTCCCGAGCCTAAGGCTCATCAGGCCGGTGCTTATCCCGGTTTCTGTGGCGCTAAGCGACTGAGAGTCATAGACTCCCCCCTGGATAGGACGCCAGTCTATCGCAGGGTTAACCCCCCAACACAAGGTTGGTACCCCTTTTACACCTGGGTGGGGTGAGAAAATAGCCGTAAAGTGCCTTTTCCAAGGGCACAACGCCATAGCCGACAGCTGGGATCGAACCCGCAACCTTTAGATTACGAGTCCAACGCCCTAACCACTCGACTACCGCGGCGGCATACACGTGTTTACATACATCTTATTCCCTATCCTGTTCATAAATTAAAAAAAAAATTTTAATTTAAAAAAATCTTTGTCCTCCTTTTCCCCTTCCACATACATATATAGCAAGCAAGGTGTAGATTTTTGAGTCACAGTAAACCACACATGAAAGATTTTTCAGGGTGAGCAGAGAGTACCAATATCTTTAGTCTGTTCTAAATATGGTTGATTGGATTCATGTTTAGTTCTTAAACATTTTTGCATAAGCCCATTAAGTGATTTTTCAACTGATTTTTGAACTGATTTTTGAACTGATTTTTATTTATGATACATTTTTAATGTTTTGGGAGCTTGTTCCATAAATCCCTACCTGAATATAGGAAGCTTGTTTTGTAAAGATTGTTTCTGGGTCTGGGAAATGTTAGTAGATGGTTATGCCTGTGTTCATTAATTTTGAATCTATTGATGATCTTGGGAGGGGCATTTCCATTGACAACTTTTTCTACAAATAGAGCTTTATTAAAGTAAAGCCTGTTTTGGAATGTAAGAATATTTGTTTGCTTATAATCATTGATGGTTAGGGAGCTTGCTTTTAATAGGACAAGTTTTAGTGCTCTTTTATATAATCGATGAATGAATTTCAAATTAGTTTCACTGCAGTTGTCCCAAAGAGATGAGGCATAGTCAACTATAGGCAAGATGTGTCCACAAAAAAAGAGTTTGCATGAATGATCATCTAGAAAGTGTTTTATTTTTGATAGCTGGCGTACCTTGTTTGTAAGACGTTTTCCTAATGCCATCACATGGTCAGTCCAAGTAAGATTTTTGTCGATAATTACACCCAGAATCTTGTGTGAGGCAACTTCTTCAATAATTTTTTGATCCATCAACAGAGGTTGAAATTTACTTTTCATTTTTTGCCTCTTTTGTCTTGCTAGTACGTACATACTCTTAGTTTTTTGTGCATTTAAGGACATATGGTTTAATTGAGTCCAAGTAATCAATTTGTTGATATTGTTTTGAAGTTTGAGTGTCAGTCTTTGGGGGTCGGTATCACTACAATAGAGAAATGTGTCGTCAGCAAACATTTCACAGCTACAATCTAGAAATAAGGGTAAGTCATTTACATATATTGAAAACAAAAGAGGACCCAATATTGATCCTTGTGGTACTCCATATTTAATAGATACTAATTCTGATGTTTGATTATTTGCAGTTACCAGCTGCTGTCTACCTAACAAAAAACTTTTTAAAAGATTGATTATTTCAGGTGTTAGTTTATATAGGTGAAGTTTACGCACTAGCAAGGAGTGATTAATTACATCAAATGCTTTTTCAAAGTCAACAAAAATTAGGCCTGTATAGTTATTTTTATTTATGTTGTGTAAGAGACTGTCTGTAAGTTGAGTTAGAGCTGTGTGACAAGAAAAGTTTTTACGAAAGCCTGACTGATCTTCATTTATTAGATTGTTGTTAGCAAAGCAGGAATATAAAGATTTTTGGATATGTTTTTCGATGGGTTTAGATAAGACCGATAGGATTGAAATTGGTCTGTAATTTGAAGGACAAGAAGTATCTCCAGATTTGTGGACTGGTATGACTTTTCCTCTTTTAAATATCAGAGGAAAGTTGTTTTTATCTATGCACAAGTTATATAGATATGTCAATGTTTCAACTATAATAGGACCAGAAAGTTTCAATATTTTTCCATCCAGATTGTCAAGGTCACGTGTTGTGGAATTGTTTTGGAGAGATAGACTTTCCAACACATCTTTAATTGTCATTGGCAATAATTCAAACGGGAATTTAATGTGCGTGTGTGTGTGTGTGTGTGTGTGTGTGTGTGTGTGTGTGTGTGTGTGTGTGTGTGTGTGTGTGTGTGTGTGTGTGTGTGCGTGCGTGCGTGTGTGCGTGTGTGCATGCGTGCGTGCGTGCGTACGTGTGTGTTTGTGTGCGTGCGTGTGTGCGTGCGTGCGTGCGTGTGTGTGTTTATTTGCGTGCGTGCGTGTGTGCGTGCGTGCGTACGTGCGTGCGTACATGCGTGCGTGCATGTGTGTATGTTGTGTCTCTGTCTGTCTGTCTCTCTGTCTGTCTGATAATAATAATAATGATAATAAAAATAATAATAGTAACAATAATGATAGTAATAATGATGATGATGAAGATAACGACAACAACAACAACAACAACAACAAAATAATAATAGTAATAATAATAATAATAATAATAATAATAATAATAATAATAATAATATAATAATGATGATGATGATGATGATAATCATGTCTTTCGTTTTTGTCTTTCTTTCTGTCTTTCTTTCTTATATTAAGATTTTTGACTGCTTTTTTTATAATCTGTTTCTTTCTTTCTCTAAGTTTGTGTGTCCTTCTTTCCTTCTTTCATTTTATTCCTGTTTTTCTTTTCTCCTCACTTTGTTTTTTTTCTTTCTGTCTCTTTTGACATATGCACAAGATGTTCTGCGAGTGTTCACACACGAGACCTTACTTTATAGCCTTACTTTATAGTCTCATCGTTTGATCTCTGTCTGTCTGTCTGTCTGTCTGTCTGTCTGTCTGTCTGTCTGTCTGTCTGTCTGTCTGTCTGTCTCTCTCTCTCTCTCTCTCTCTCTCTCTCTCTCTCTCTCTCTCTCTCTCTCTCTCTCTCTCTCTCTCTCTCTCCTGTATTGCCTTGATTGTTCTTGATTTTTTTTTTTAAACCTTGTTCTGCCTTATCTTTTTATGTTTTTGATGGTCTGTTGATTTGTTTGATTTGTTTTTTGATTTGTTTTTGATTTCATTTTGTTTTGATTTGTTTGTTTTGATTTGTTTGATTTGATTTGTTTTTTTATTTGTTTTTTTTTTTGTTTTTCTAAAGAAGCCTGACAGTTAGTTTGACTGACTTACTATATTATTGTGTGTTAAATGTAAAGTTATTTGATTCTACTCCTTAACCCATTTCATTTGTTCTTCTGAAGAAGGCTAATAGTTACCTTGACTGAGTTAGTATATTATTGTGTGTTATATGCAAAGTGATTTTGGTTCTACTCTTTAATTCATTTCATCCCCTACCCCCAATCAAGTACTTATACTCCCCGCCTTTTTAGTAAACTTTTAACATATTTTTCATTTTCCCTATTCACCAAATAAGGCAAATTTTACAACACATTATTAATTCTCACCAAAATACCTATAGCAGATGCATCCAAGACATAATACCTGGCCCTCCAAGGATGGCTTACGAATTTGCCACCTAAACATAAACCATGCAATTAGCAAAATTGAAGATATATCGACACTCATCACAAATCAAGGTAAACCATTTCACATACTAGGGCTTTCTGAGTCAAGGCTCTCAGAACATATAATGGACACTGACATACACATACCAGGTTATAAAATCTTGTGAAAAGATCCACATAAGCCAAAAGAAACAGGTGTGTTAGTATATATTAGTGAATCTGTAACATTCAAACATCTCCCTGATCTAGAACGTCATGAAATAGAATCTATCTGGATTGAAGTTTCAGTGAAAGGTACACGACCTGTTGTAATAGAGTTCTGTTACAGGAATCCAACAGAAAGAACAAATTAGATAGACAAATTCGACTCCATGATGAATGAAGTCCTACTTGAATGTCAGGAACTAATCTTACTGGGTGACTTCAATATTGATCTTACTAAAGTACATAATCAATGGACCCAAGTAACGAATTCCTTCAATCTTCACCAATTAGTTAAATCTCCCACGAGAGTCACATCAAATTCAAGCACACTAATTAACCATATCTATGTATCAAACCCTGAAAACATCATAGAAACATGTGTCCCTGTCTATAACTGCAGCGACCACTACCCAGTCTGTGCCACTTGGTCAAAAAAAAGAACAAAAATTCCCAAACCTGGCCATAAAACTATAACCTATCGTTCTTTTGCAAAGTTTAATGAACAACATTTTCTCCTAGAACTATGTAACTCCACGCTCTCGGAAACATTCAACATTGCTGATCCAGACTTAGCTATTGAGTTCTGGTTAAAGACATTCACTGAAATCTATCACAAACATGCCCCACTAAAAACCATTAGGATCAAACACGTCCCCAAACCACCTTGGCTCACAAAGGAACTTGAGGAAGCATGTTATCTAAGAGATTTTCTAAAAGAACACAAATATTATGAGGAGTCCAAAAAATTAAGAAACGCCATCATCTCACAAAAACGGCGTGAAAAAGAAATATTTTTAAGACTTACTATCTTCCAAACAAAATTCAAAGACTGTATGGTGAGCAATAAATCAAATAACAAACAATCAATCATCTTCCAAATCAAATGTAATCAAAGACATCTCTGCTAAAAAAAACTTAACAACCACTTCATCAATGTTTCTTCTAATGTAATTAGCAATGATAACTCAAAATCCAATGACCTCAATAAAATAAAACAATACTGCCAAGAAAAGCGTATACCTTCAAAACTTCACTTACCATTCATGTCTGTTTCAGAGGTCTATAACTATCTGACTCACCTCAAACAATCCAGAACGTGAGGTCTTGATGGAATAGACAGCAAAATATTAAAATTATCAGCTCCAGTTATCACAGACACCCTAACATATATATACAACCTTTGCCTTGATAAGAACTACTTCCCCAACGCCTTCAAATGTGCAAAAGTGATCCCCATCTACAAGTCAGGTGATACTTCAGATCCTTCAAACTATAGACCAATCTCTATTACACCTATCCTTTCAAAACCCCTGGAAAAACATATGAATAAACACTTAGTTCGTCATATAGAAACCAATAACTTACTCCATCCTAATCAGTCTGGATTTAGACAAAAGCACTCGTGCCATACAGCACTAACAAGTCTTGTTGACAACTGGCTATCAAACATTAATGACAATAAATTTTGCGGAGTATTATTTGTTGACTTCAAAAAAGCATTTGATACAATTGACCACAAACTTCTCCTTAAAAAGCTAGAACTGTATAACATTTCTACAGAAACCTTAGGACTACTAGACTCCTATCTTACAAACATGCAACAGTGTGTTTCAATAACTGCATCAACATCCAAACTAAAAACCATTCATTATGGAATACCACAGGGATCCACATTGGGACCTATTCTCTTCTCATTATACATAAATGACCTTCCTCTACATATCAATTCCAAATGTGAACTATTTGCTGATGACACAACCATACATACGAGCCATAACAACATTGATTATCTTGCAACCATATTACAAAAAAGCGCTGACAAACTTGTCAAATGGACAGAACAAAACCACATGTCTATTCATCCCCAAAAAACAAAATGCATGCTTATCACTACCAGACAAAAGCGATAAAATTTATCACATAAACTGTTTAAAATTTACATAAAAAAGGAAGCAATTGAACAAACCTCTCACCACAAAGTCCTAGGAGTGACAATCGATGAAAATCTCAGTTGGTTGTACCACATATCTCATCTATGCAAATATTTGTCCCAAAAAGTCTACCAGTTGACTAAAATCAAACACTTTCTTGACCTCCATTCAAGGAAACTGTTCTTTCAAGCTTATATACAATCCTCAATAGACTATGCAGCAACCCTGTGGGATTCTGCCAGTGCAAATACCATGAAACCGTTACTTAGTCTGTATAAACGTGGTCTTAAACTGGTCCGTTTGAAGAAAACGACCTTGCTAGAAGTAGACTATACTCAGTTAAATATTCTCCCCCTACACCAACGACTAAAATATAACAAAGGCATCATGATGTTTAAGATAATGACAGGAAATGTCCCCACATCCTTAAAAGATAAATTCCCAATAAATCATTTCAGAAGTATGGAAAAGCCAAGTGTCCCAATCCCAAGAATAGACCTGTTTAAATCTAGTTTACTATACTCAGGCCCTACACTGTGGAACTCCCTTCCTGATTCAATTAAACAGCACCAATCATTAACAACCTTCAAAAATTACCTTCTAAACCACTTGATGCATTAAAAACAACAAACCACACTCCCCCCCCTCCCCCACCCTCTCTACCACTGTGTGGGTGTGGATGTGTGTATGTGTGTAATTCTTATCTGTGTGTCTGTATGTCTGTGTGTGAGAGTATGTGAGTGTGTTGAAATCATTATCCAATTTCTAAAAATGTTTTGCTAATTCTATAAACATCTGGGATGGGGTTTTTTGTGTGTGTGTGTGTGTTGTTTTTTTTTGGGGGTTGGGGTTTTTATTTGATAGTATTTCTCCCCGCCCCCTTCAAATAAGGATATCAGTTATTTTTTCCCCCTTTTATCCAAATGTATGATTTAAATGACTTGTATAACTTTAGACATATGGCCGTAGACTGATGTTTCAGTTGTTTATTATAATGTTCTCCTGCTGTCTCCTGCTGGCTGCTTATCTATTAGCGTTTTTTTGTTGTTGTTGTTGTTGTTGTTTTTTGGGGGGGTTTGGTTGTTGTTGTTTTTTGGGGGGGGTTGTTTTGTTTTGTTGTTGTTGTTTTGTTTTGTTTGTTTGTATGTTTGTTTTTTGTTTGTTTGTTTGTTTGGATTTTGGGGGGGTTGTTTATTTGTTTGTTTAATTTGTTCGGGGGGGGGGGGGGGGGTTTCTTTTCTTCTTCTTTAATAATCCAAATTATTTTATTGTGACTTCTAATTTTCGTCTTCTGAATGAGTGCACCTTTCTTACCTTACTATATGTAGTGTACTGTTGCATTTCTCTTACCTTATTATATGTAGTGTACTTATTTCTTGTATGTTCTTTGGTACTGCGTATAGTTTTATTGTAATATCTTTTATTTTGATGTTATCCCTGAAAAGGGCGGGGATTGGATGTAAAAAACACATGTGTGCTTATCTATTATCCTCGAATAAAAGCATTTGCCTTGCCTTGCTGCCTTGCCTTGCTCTCTCTCTCTCTCTCTCTCTCTCTCTCTCTCTCTCTCTCTCTCTCTCTCTCTCTCTCTCTCTCTCTCTCTCTCTCTCCTCTCTCTCTCTCTCTCCTCTCTCTCTCTTGTTTTGGCTTTCTTTCCTTCTTTCTTTTTGGGTTTTTGTTTGTTTGTTTGTTTTTGTTTCTTGGTTTTGGTAGTGTAGGCCAACGTCTTTTTGCATCTTTTTTTTTCTACCGCTGCCTTTGTTATGATTGACTGTGGTCAGAAAGTCCTCTGTGCTATTTTATGACGAAAGCAGGAAGAAAATAATGATCTTGGTGGAAGCATTGTGTGGAGAGAGTTCCATCATGATAGCTAGTAGCTCATCTTCTGCTGTCTGTCTGTCTGTCTGTCTGTCTGTCTGTCTGTCTGTCTGTCTGTCTGTCTGTCTGTCTGTCTGTCTGTCTCTCTCTCTCTCTCTCTCTCTCTCTCTCTCTCTCTCTCTCTCTCTCTCTCTCTCTCTCTCTCTCTCTCTCTCTCTCTCTCTCTCTCTCTCTGTGACCCACACCCTGCTGCAACCAAACAAATCAAAATCCTGTCTTGCATAAAACTTCCCGATTTTTGATACCAAGCAATCTTTACCACCTTTGTCTAATTCCAACAACGTCTGATAAGCTATGCGTGGCAGTCTTTCACAATTCATTTGTAATGGTCTAAATCAATACCGTATGACAGCAATACTGAATACATGTTGGATTTAACATGAAGAGGAAATCTTCCCAAATCACCATAAGCCATTCTAATTGGAGTTCTAACTGGAAAACCCAGAAATCGTTTGCAAGCCATCGCATGAACTTTTTCTTAATGTTCTCATTTGGTTAAACCCCATATTTCAGAATCATATAAAAGAATTGGTTGAACTTTAACATAAAAAATCTTTTAAAATACTTTGGTAGTCATTTCCTTATATTTTTAAAAAGCTCTGTTCAGTTGAACAACTGCTTTCTTTCCCTTAGATGCTAAACGTTCAGTGCCTTTTTTCATTGTTGTAAAATTAAATCCTAAATAGCAATAACTGTTTACAACATCTAGCTTCTGACCATTAAAAAAACACTGGTCGTGTCGTAGTACATACCCTCCTTTTCTAAATACCATAATTTTTGTTTTCTCAGTGTTTACTTTTAGTTTCATGTTCTTGCAACACTTACGCAGGATATTTAACTGGTTTTGTAAGCCACATTATCTGCAAAAAGTAATATAAACAATTCCATGCCTGGTTAAAGTTGTATGCCATGTCTTCCCTTACCAGTCATGTAAATAGCAACCTGATTAACAAAAACAGAAAATAATGTAGGACTTAAGACACAAACTTTTCTTACCCCAACTGGGCACTCAAAACATTCAGTCAGTTCACAGACTATTTAAGCAGAGGCTTGTTGATCTATACATCCAAGAGTGGTCTGGCACTATCAGAGACCGTGACAGATATGACAATTATATATCTTTTAAAACTATTTTTGAAAAAGAAAAATACGTGACTGATATAGAAACCTACTGTTTTAGAATTGCCATTTCACAGGCTAGATTTAATGTTCTTCCTATTAATGCAAATGTACATCGATTTAAAAGCCGCCGCTGTAGTCTAGTGGTTAGGGCGTTGGATTCGTAATCTAAAGGTTGCAGGTTCGATCCCAGCTTTCGGCTATGGCGTTGTGCCCTTGAAAAAGGCCCTTTACGGCTATTTTCTCACCCCACCCAGGTGTAAAAGGGGTACCAACCTTGTGTTGGGGGTTAACCCTGCGATAGACTGGCGTCCTATCCAGGGGGGAGTCTACGACTCTCATTCGGTTAACGCCACAGAAACCGGGATAAGCACCGGCCTGATGAGCCTTAGGTTCGGGACAGACTTTAACTTTAACATCAATTTAATAATGCCCCACAAAAGAAATTCTGTCCATTTTGTATGTCAGCAAAGCAAGATGAAGAGCATTTTCTTTTCATGTGTTCCATATATGCTGATTTAGTAGTAGAAGTAGGCACCCATTAGTCTCGGAAGACTATGGAGTTGCACTCTAGTCTTTAGAGCGCAAAGCCTGGGCATGTATGCATGGAGGGCAAGATGTTACCCATGCAGCAGACTCCCCCCCCCCTCTCCACGGCACTGTAATGATCCATTGGAGAGGCAATGACCAATACGAATGGTTCCATTACCGTCGCAGGAGCCACCAGAACGTTGCCATATGTCTACAGCCCCGAGCCGCTCTGGGACTCCAACTCCCCGATTTTTCCTCAGGGACCATCGTGTCTAAACACGACACCTGTGTGCATGCTGGTTTGTTATAATTTTGTCATCCGCTCCTACCGGCACACGATGGCCTACTCTTCCGAAAGGCGGAACGGGGTTTTAACGTGTGTGCAAGATGTTCTGCGTGCATCCGCACACGGGGCCTCGGTTTCGAGTCTCATCCGAATGACTTTGACATTCAGTTCGATTTTTTCGTCACACTGGGAGGAAAGGGCGAGGCTGGGTACGAACCCAGAAATTCACGGTTTACATATTGGCAGGTGAACGTCTTAACCATCCTGCCACCGTCCTTCCTATGCTGATTTAAGAACTAAGTTTCGGGGGGGGGGGGGGGGGGGTTAGCTTCAACTCCTATCCATGTATTGTTAAAGTGTCAGATAGCCAACAGATGCACAGTGTCTCCAGATACATTTCTCATTCAATGATCAGAAGGAAGAAACAGTTGTTTGGAATTTAACATTTACCTTTTATGTACTTTGACAATGTATTTTTGGTGTATGGTGTTTTTGTGAAGTTAAGCACTGCACTTGAAAGGCTATAAATGAAGAAGTGTGTGTGATTGCATGTGTGTGTACGCACGAGCGCGCGTCTGTGAGCACGCATGTGCGCATGTGTGCTGGTGTAGCATTGCATCGTTAATTAAAACAAATAATGATGGAAAGGAACATGCTTATAATGGTGCATGTAAAAATAACCAAGAGTTCATCTTCATAATTGATAATGTATAGCATAATTCATGATAAAAATGATATATTAACAACGATTGTATTGAATGATGACTTACAATGATAACTCTCTGTGTCGAGGATGATGATATCAATGGTGTTCTCAGTTATAAGTATGCACTTGAAGAACGTGTTGCATCAACAAGCTTTATATATATATAAGTATGTATATACATACACACACACATATATATAAAATATATATATATATATATATATATATATATATATATATATATATATATATATATATATATATATATATATATAAAGAGAGTGGTTATTGTTCCATTTTGTTCCATTTTGTTCCCTTGTATTGTGGCCCGAGGCCGAAGTACAAGTAAAATGTTCAGAGCTCAGAGTTCTTACCCACTCTCTCAATATTTTTGCATACAGCATTCTGTTTACATTGCATTTGGCTAATACAAACATAATTATACTTAGAAGGCACAGTTGTGGAATATGGTAACTGTTCTGAAAATACAATAGAATATGAAGGATTTCAGCTGTGTTGACATTGTCAGGTATAACTCCATTACCAAGTTTGGTCCC
>CM060346.1:12950615-12955615 GCA_030674155.1 Stramonita haemastoma
CAGCAACATGGCCTCAATGCTGGTGATCCCTGCTTGCTCCAGCACCTCAGCATTCGTGGTAAAGTCGCTCCAGTGTATGTATGTATATATGCATGTATGTATGTATGTATGTATGTATGTATGTATGTATGTATGTATGTATGTATGTATGTATGTATGTATGTATGTATGTATGTATGTATGTATGTATGTATGTTTGTATGTATGTATGTATGTATGTATGTATGTATGTATGTATGTATGTATGTATGTATGTATGTATGTATATATGTATGGAAGTGTCGAAGTATGGAAGTATGGAAGAATGTATGCATGTAGTTATGTATTTATGTAGTTATGTATGATGTATGTATGTATGTATGTATGTATGTATGTATGTATGTATGTATGTATGTTTGTACATATGTACCTAAATACCTACGTGAATGCATACATTCGTACGTACGTACGGACGTAAGGACCTTCGTATTTACGGATGCACTTAAAAATTCCGAGATTCAACCTATCTACCGTTGGCTGCCGCTCTTTCTCTATTTCTGGTCCATCAATCTGGAATGACCTCCCTCTATCCCTTCGGCAAAAGCCTACATATGACACTTTTAAATCCAACCTCAAGACACACTTGTTTCAAACCTAAGATTTTTACCTTCTGTTTTCATCTCCTATTTGTCCCTGCCTCCAACATTTGAAATTCCATTCACCCTGTCAAAATGTATAACCTCTATAGGTGTGTGTGTGTGTGTGTGTGTGTGTGTGTGTGTGTGTGTGTGTGTGTGTGTGTGTGTGTGTGTGTGTGTGTGTGCGTGCGCGTGCGTGCGCGCGCGCGTGTGTGCTTTCGATTTTGCTAGAATTATTTATTGTCATTGGTTGTTTGTTGTGAGGGTCGAGTGCAAGCGCTTTGATTTGTTTTTACAAGATATAGCGCTATATAAATTCCATGTATTATTATTATTATTAAAGGCAAACTGCTTTCGGCAGACTCTACCACCGTGTCTGGAAAAACAAACACCTGAAGAAAGACACCAAGATCAGTGTCTACAGAGCCGTGGTACTGACCACCCTCCTGTACGGCTCTGAGTCATGGGTCACATACAGACACCACCTGCGAATTCTGGAACGCTTCTCTATCTATCCCTCTATCTTTCATCCATCCATCTCTATCTTTCTATATGTCTATCTGTCTATCTATCTATCTATCTATCTGTCTATCTTTCTCTATCTATTTATCTATCTATCTTTCTCACTTTTTAGAAATCTATCATCTATCTATCATCTACCTTTGTATCCATCTATGTCTTTATCCATCCAGCCATATATCTATCTATCTGTCTATCTATCTATCTTACTATCTAACTATATATCTATCTTACTATCTTAAGGGGCCGGATAGCCTAGTTGTCCGAACTTTGCGTTTGCAATTTAACGACCTGGGTTCGATTCTGGGCGAGGAGAATTTTCTACTAGAGTTTACATCAGTGCTGACTCCACTCTCCCCAAGTCTTTCGGATAAGACAGTAAACCGTAGCCCGTGTGCGAACGCTCGCAGAACATCTTGCGCACACGTTTAATCCTGTTCCTCTTTTAGTAAGAGTAGGCCATCATATGCCGGTGGGAACAGATGACATTTACAACACTTCATACACACGGGGACTGGATGTAAAAAAAAAAAAAAGCACAAGAGTGGTTATTCCATTATCCTCGATATAAAAGAATAAATCAAATCAAATCAAATCAAATCAAATCAATCAATCAATCAAATCTATCTATCTATCTATCTATCTATCTATCTATCTATCTATCTATCTATCTATCTATCTATCTATCTATCATCTTTCTCTCTATCTGTCTATTAATATTTCTATCTATCTATCTATCTATCTATCCTTCCATCTATCCATTCTCTATCTATATTTCTACGTATTTATCTATATCCATATATCCATCTGTCCATCTGTCCATCTATCTTTCTATGTATCTATTTCTCTCTCTCTCTCTCTCTCTCTCTCTCTCTCTCTCTCTCTCTCTCTCTCTCTCTCTCTCTCTCTCTCTCTCTCTCTCTCCCTCTCTCTCTCTCTCTCTCTCTCTCTCTCTCTCTCTCTCTCTCTCTCTCTCTCTCTCTCTAAATAAAGATTATTCATTCATTATCATTCTTCTCTCTCTCTCTCTCCTCTCTCTCTCTCTCTATCTCTCTATCTCTCTCTCTCTCTCTCTCTCTCTCTCTCTCTCTCTCTCTCTCTATCTATCTATCTACTATCAATCAATCTATCATCTATCTATTTATCAACCAATCTATCTATCTATCTATCTATCTATCTATCTATCTATCTATCTATCTATCTATCTATCTATCTATCTATCTGTATCTCTTTCTTAGTCTGGCGACCGTAATGTGTTTTAGGACAGTCAAATCTGCGTCTTGTGCAGGTCCGATTAAGAAAAATTGTTGGAGTTTGGTGTTTGTGTTTTGTACAGAAAAGGCGTTTGGTAATATTAAAGTACAGGAACGTGATTTGCAGTGTGGTTGTAAAAGTATGATGCGTTTTGTTGTCTTATAATACAGTAAAACATGTTTTGTATGTTAAATTACGTTTAATCGTATTACATTTAGAATGTGCCTCTTTGTGTATAGTAAAGTGTACAGTAAATTGTTTTTGTAGCCTTACAATCAAATGTGTTTTGTGGTGTTATGATACAGTAAAGTGTGTGTTTTTTTCTGAAAACTGATAAAGCAAAATGTGTGTTTTGCACTGCCTATGTACTTTAGTACAGAAAAGGTGTTTTGTAATATTATAGTACAGTAAACTCTGTTTTCTAGAGTGGTTGTAAAGTATAATGCGTTCTGTTGTCTTATAATACGGTTAAAATATGTTTTGTACAGTAAATTACGTTTAATCGTGTTATATTACTATTTATATTTGTGTTATAGTATAGTACACCGTGTTTCTGTAGTCTGATAGGCAAATGTGTGTTTTGTGCTGTTATGATGAAGTGCGTTGGTTTTTCTAAACTAATACAGTAAAACGTGGGTTTTGTGCTGTTACAGTATAAAAAAAAATGTCTTTTTGTGTTGTAGCGTAACATGAAAACGAGTGTTGTGGTGTTAGACAAAATATCTTTTTGTGTTGTTATAAGAAAGAAAATGTCTTTTTGTGTTGTTGTAGTAGAGTAAAATGTGTTTTATAGTGTTATATTTTTGTAGAGTAAATTATGTTTGATTGTGTTACATAGTACGACAAAATCTGCTTGTTTGTGTTATAGAATAGTAAACAGTGTTTTTGTAGTCTGTAAAATGTTTGCTTTGTGATGTTAAGGTAAAAAGTTTCTTTTAAGAAAAAAAAAGGTCATGTTCATTTTAATATTATGATACAGCATAATATATTTTGTGGTGTCATAGTAGACCAAATGTCTTTTTGTGTTGTTGTAATAAAGAAAATGTCTTTTTGTGTTCTTGAATTACAGTAAAATGTGTTTTGTAGCGTTAAATGTGTTTTGTATCTAAATGTTTTATAATACAGTGAAATCTGCGTTTTGTGCAGTACAAAATCAGAAAATGTGGGAGGTTGGTATAGTAAAGCAAAATGTATGTATTGTGCTGCTATAGTCCATCTCTGCGTGCGAGAAACAATATCACTATTGGCACATGGAACGTAACATCACTGAGAGCTCCAGGAAAAGTGGAAGAACTCTTATACGAAATGAGAAGATACAGATGGAACATCCTTGGACTCTGTGAGATAGGCTGGAAAAACTTTGGAGAAATTGTGTTTGCATAGTATGATACAGTAAAATGTGTCGGTTTTTTTTATTACTAATTCAGCAAAATGTGTGTTTTACGCTATTATAGTACCAAAAATGTCTTTTTCGTCATTTTATTACATTTAAATGTCTTTTGTAGTCTTACAGTAAACTAGTATGTGTTTTGCAGTGCATAATACAAGGACATATACGTTTAAATGGTGTAGCATAGAACCGTAAAATGTGTTTGTGTTTTACTATAGTAAACAGTATTTGCGTAGTCTGAGAAGTATCGTTAAAATGTGTTTTATAAGTGTAGAACAGTGAAATGTCTGATTCCATGTGTTTTGATATACTAAAATGTAAGGGATCTTTTCGGTTAAAGTGAAAAAGAATGCGTGCTTCTTTGTGTTGTTTTACAGTAAAGTAGTATGTGTTTTGTAGTGTTATGTGTGTTTGTGTTCTAGTAAAGTAAACAGTGTTTTCGTAGTAAAGTCAAAATGTGTTTTGTAGCGTTATAGAACAGTAAAATGTCTGATTTCATCTGTTATAATACACTGAAGTGTGTTTTTCGGTGTAATAGTTCAGTAAATGTGTTTTGTAATGTTACTCACGTGATTTATGTTTTGCTGAGTTGTAGTACAGTTAATTTTGTATTTTCTTTTATTATTACACAGTAAAATATGTTGTGTTGTTTTTATAAAATTATAATACAGCAAAATGTGTGTTTTGTGCTTGAGTTTTGAATATGTATTTTTTGGTGCTATAGTACAGAAAATGTTTCGTAAAGTTATAGTACCGTTAAATTTATTGTTATAGTATACAGTCAAATGTGTGTTTTGTGCTGTTATGATACAGTAAAATGTGTTTATATAATTTTTTCATTACAGCATAGCAAAAAGTGTTTTGTGGTATCATAGTAGAGAAAATGTCTTTTTGTGTTCTTATAGTAAAGAAAATGTTTTTTTGCGTTGTTGTAGTACAGTAAAATGTCTCTTTGTGTTGTAGAATGTATTTTGCATTGACATCTTTTAACTGTCTATCTCTCTCTATCCCTTAGTCTGGCGACCGTGGGGGCACCCCACGACAACCAGTTCCCTCCATTCCTCTTTCTGTTCTGCCTTTCTCAGGGTTTTGTTGAGTCTAAAACTGTCCATTCGCTGATGTTGTCCTGCAACGAAGAAGTGCATAACAGAATCCAGCAAACTATTGGTCCCTATGAAAGTCTTCTATTAATCGTAAAGAAGCATAAACTTAAATGGTAC
>CM060346.1:12958115-12968115 GCA_030674155.1 Stramonita haemastoma
ATACGGTAAAATATGTTTTGTATGGTAAATTACATTTTCTCGTATTACATGTAGAATGTGCTTCTTTGTGCTATTGTATAGTTAACAGTGTTTTTGTAGCCTTACAGTCAAATGTTTATTTTTGTGCTGTTATGATACAGTAAAGTGTGTGTGGGTTTTGTTTTTCATATATAAACAAATTAATACAGCAAAATGTGTTTTGTACTGCCTATCTACTTTAGTACAGAAAAGGTGTTTTGTAATATTCATAGTACTGTAAACTCTGTTTTTAGTGTGGTTGTAAAGTATACTGCGTTTTGTTGTCCTTAAAATCTGTCTTGTACAGGAAATTACGTGGAAGCGCGTTATGTAGTAAGCTAGAGCGTGCTTGTTTGTGTTATAGTATTTTAACCGTGTTTTGGTAGTCTTATAGGCAAATGTGTGTTTTGTGCTGTTATGATAAAGTGTGTTGGTTTTTCTAAACTAATACAGGAAAACGTGGGTTTTGTGCTGTTACAGTATAAAAAATGTCTTTTTGTTTTGTAGCGTTGTGCTTTTTAACATGAAAATGAGTGTCGTGGTGTTAGAGTAGACAAAATATCTTTTTGTGTTGTTATGATAAATAACGCTACAAGGAACTCTAGAAGGTGGCAGACGCCGAGGCAGACAAACCAAAAGCTGGATGGATAACATCAAGGAGTGGACCCGCCTGGACAGTCCAACACTCATTCGGAAGGCGGAGGACAGGGCTGGATGGCGACGGCTGGCTGCAGAATCGTCTCTCATGTCTCCCCCATGACCGTTCCGGTCATGAGAAAGAAGAAGAAGAGAAAGAATAAATAAAATGTCTTTTTGTGTTGTTGTAGTACAGTAAAATGTGTTTTATAGTGTTATATTTTTGTAGAGTAAATTACGCTTGATTGTGTTACATAGTAGGACATTTTCACAGTTTAATGGTGTTCCATAGTACAGTAAAATGTGTTTTGTGCTCTAGTAAAGTATTCAGTTTTCTTTCGTAGTCTTACAGTATAGTTAAAATGTGTTTTGTAGTGTTATAGAACAGTGAAATGTCTGATTTCATCTGTCAAGATACACTAAAATGTAAGGGATTTTTTTTGTGCTATGTGTGTTTTTGTGGTATGGTTCAGAAAATGTGTTTTATAATGTTACAGTCCTGTAATATATGTTTTGTTGTGTTATAGTACAGTTAATTTTGTGTTTTGTGCTATTATGCTACAGGAAAATGTGTTGTGTTGTTTTTATAAAATGTTTTTATAAAATTGTTTTTATACAGCAAAATGTGTCTTTTCTTCTTGATAATGTGTTTTTTGGTGCTATAGTACAAAAGATGTGTTTTGTAATGTTATAGATCTATAAAAATGTGTTTTGTCGTTTCATAATATTTATAGGACTGTGAAATCTGCAATTTGTGCAGTACAGAGTCAGAAAATGTGGGACGTTGGTATAGTATAGCAAAATGTGTGTTTTGTGCTGCTCTAGTACAGAAAAGGGTACGTTTAATGCTGTTGCATAGTACAGTAAAAGGCTAAGACATTACAATAACATTTAAGACATTACTGTAACATTACAAAACACATTTTTTATGTTAAGACGTTCACCTGCCAACAAAAAAACCGTGAGGTCCTCTCCCTTTCTTCCCAGTTTGACCTTTTTTTTTTTTTTAAACCAGCATGCACACGGGTGTCGTGTTTAGACAACCATCCCTGAAGACAAATCGGGGAGTTGGAGTCTCACGGCGGCTCGAGGCTGTAATATGGCAACGTTCTGGTGGCTCCTGCGACGGTACTGGAACCATTCGTACCGGTCATTACCTTTCCAATGGATCATTGCAGTGGCGTGGAGAGGGTGCATGGGTAACAGTTTGCCTTCCATACTTACTTACCCAAGCTCTAAAATACTAGAGCGCAACTCCATAGTCTTCTGAGAATGATGGGTGCGTACTACAGAAAAATTGTTTGTAATATTATAGTACAGGAAAGTGTGTTTTTTAGTGTGGTTGTAAAAGTATGGTGCGTTTTGTTGTTATAATACGGAAAAATATGTTTTGTACAGTAAATTACGTTTAATCATGTTACATAGTACTTGCACTGTGTTTGTGTTATAGTATAGTAAACATTGTTCTTGTTTGTCTTACATACAGTAAAATGTATTATGCTTTTTTGTGGTGTTATAGTAATCAAAATGTGTTTTTGTGTTTTTGTAGCGTTGTGCTTTTTTCATTATAGTACAGCAAAGTGTGTGTTTTGTGGTGTTAGGGGGGACGGATAGCCTAGTGGTCAGAACATTGCGCTGGCAATTTGACGACCTGGGTTCGAGTCCGGTCAAGGAGATTTTTCTCCTGGAGTTAACATCAGTGCTGACTCCACTCTCCCCCAAAGTCCTTCCGATGAGACTTTAAACCGAGGCCCCGTGAGCGAACGCACGCAGAACATCTTGCGCACACGTTAAATCCTGTTTCGCTTTTCGTAAGAGTTTGCCATCGTGTGCCGGTGGGAACAGATGACACTTACAAAACTGCATACACACGGGGACTGAATGTAAAAAAAAAAGCACAAGAGGGCTTATTCCATTTTCCTCGATATAAAAGATTCAATCTAATCTAATTAAATCTAATCTAAATTACAGTAATCAAAATATCTTTTTGTGTTGATTTTCTTTACTATTTGCGTTGTTGTAGTACAGAAAGTGTGTTTTGTAGTGTTACTACAAAAAGAAGAATGTGTGTTGTAGTGTTGTTTTATAGGACAGTGAAATCCGCGTTTTTTGCAGTGCCAATTAAAAAAATGTGGGAAGTTGGTATAGTACAGCAAAGTGTGTGTTTTATACTGCTATAGTACATAAAAGGCGTTTTGTTTTATTATCGTACAGGAAAGTGTGTTTTGTTGTGTCTTTTTATACGTAAAATGTATGTTTTGACATTTAATTTTGCTTTAATGTGTGATTTGTGCTGTTACCGTAAAATATGCTGATTTTTTCATTATAGCAAAGTTGTGTTCTAAAATGTCTTTTTGTGTTGTAGTATATATAAAATGTGTTTTGTAGTGTTATAGTTAAGCAAAATGTGTTTAGTAATGTTATGATACAGTAATGTGTCACAGAACAGTGAAATCTGTGTTGTGTACAGTTCCATTTCACAAAATGTGGGAGTTTGGTATAGTACAGCAAAATGCTTTAGTACAGAAAAGGGGTTTTGTAATGTTATAGTACAATAAATTGTGTTTTGTAGTGTGGTTGTAAAGGATGATGCGTTTTGGGGGGTCTTATAATACGTTAAAACATGCTCTTTACACTAAATTCTGTTTAATCGTTTCACAGAGTTTTACAGTAAAATGTGCTTGTTTATATCATCATATCGAAAACAGTGCTTTTGAAGTCACAGTCAAATGTGTGTTTTGTGCTGTTATGATACAGTAAAATGGATTTTTTTTCTCCAAATCTTATACAGCAAAATGTCTTTTTATATCATAATAACATGTCTTTTGTAGTTTCATAGTAAATTATGTGGTTTGTAGTACTATAATACAATGACATGTACGTTTAATGGTGTTGCATAGTACAGTAAAATGTGTTTGTGTTCTCGTAAAGTAAACAGTGTTTTCGTAGTCTTACAGTATAGTCAAAATGTGTTTTGTAGTGTTATAGAACAGTGAAATGTCTGATTTCATCTAAAAATGTAAGGGATTTTTTTTGCTATGGTGTAGAAGAATGTGGGATTTTCGGTGTTATAGTTCAGAAAATGTGTTTTTGAATGTTACAGTCTCGTAACTTGTTTTGTTGTGTTATTATCGTACAGGAAAGTGTGTTTTGTTGTGTCTTTTTATACGTAAAAAATGTATGTTTTGACATTTAATTATGCTTTAATGTGTGATTTGTGCTGTTACCGTAAAATATGCTGATTTTTTCATTATAGCAAAGTTGTGTTCTAAAATGTCTTTTTGTGTTGTAGTATATAAAATGTGTTTTGTAGTGTTATAGTTAAGCAAAATGTGTTTAGTAATGTTATGATACAGTAATGTGTCACAGAACAGTGAAATCTGTGTTGTAGTTACCTTTTCGTTCGTGCCAAACAATAAAATGTGTTGTGTTTTTTTTTCAATATATATTTATAAAGCAAATTGTGTTTTGTAGACAAAATGTCTTTTTGTGTTGTTATAGTACAGTAAAATGTGTTTTGTAGTGAAAAGCAGAATTAGTTTTCCATCGAAATGTATTATATAACAGTGAAATCTGCAATAGGAAGGAAAAAAGGAAGGAAGGTGGCAGGATGGTTAAGACCCTCGCCTGCCAACAAGTAAACCATGGGGTTCTGGGTTCGATTCCCAGCCCTTCCTTTCTTCCCAGTTTGACGAAAAAAATCGAACTGAATGTCAAAGTCATTCGGATAAACTGAAGCCCCGTGTGCAAACACACGCAGAACATCTGGCGTACACGTTAAAACCCCGTTCCACCTTTCGGAAGAGCAGGCTATTGTGTGCCGGTAAGAGCCGATGACAAAATTATATTTTAAAAACATGCATGCACACAGGTGTCGTGTTTAGACACCATCCCAGAGAAAAAACCAGGGAGTTGGAGTCCCCAGGGCTGTGTATGGCAACGTTCTGACGGCTCCTGCGATGGTACTGGAACAATTTGTATCGGCGACTGCCTTTCCAATGGACCATTCCAGTGGCGTGGAGAGGGGGGGGGGAGGTCTGCTGCATGGGTAACAAGCTTGCCTCCATGCTTACCTACCCAAACTTTGCGCTCTATGAGACTAGAGCGCAACTCCACAGTCTTCCAAGACTGATGGGTGCCTATTGAAATCTGCGTTTTATGCACTACAGAGTCAAAAAAGTGGGAGATTTGCATAGTATGTACTATAACATTACATCACAAAATGTGTGTTTTGTGCTGAAAAGACGTTTTGTAAAGTGTGTTTTGTAGTGTTGTAAAAGTATGATACGTTTTGTTGTCTTAGAACACGGTAAAATATGGGTATGGTTGTGTTAGAGTATAGTAAAGTGTATTTTGTACAGTAAATTATGTTTATTTGTGTTAATTGTAGGGGAAAATGTGATTGTGTGTATTTGTGTTATATTGTTGTCTTACAGTCAAATATGTGATTTGTGATGTTATGATACAGGAAAATATGTTGTGCTTTAGTATAGTAGTAGTAGTAGTAGTAGTAGTAGTAGTAGTAGTAGTAGTAGTAGTAGTAGTAGTAGTAGTACTAGTACTAGTACTAGTAGTAGTAGTACTAGTAGTAGTAGTAGTAGTAGCAGTAGTAGTAGTAGTAGTAGTAGTAGTAGTAGTAGTAGTAGTAGTAGTACTAGTGGTAGTAGTAGTTAGTAGTAGTAGTAGTAGTAGTAGTAGTAGTAGTAGTAGTAGTAGTAGTAGTAGTAGTAGCGTAAAATCCCTAGCATACGCCCACCTCCCCTGTGCACTGATTTAGGGCAAAATTGGGGGGTGGGCGTTTCCTAGGGATTAACCCCTTTGCAGAAAGTAATTTTTGTGCTCAACCGTGTAATTGAGTGAATACAAACCCCGAAAGCATGTAAGTTAGGTCGTGTGAGTAGAAGTGAAGGAAAATAGAAAAAAAGGACTTTGAGGCAAAGAAGGCCGAGTTCCATAGCTTTCAGTTGTAGGTCCTTGTTTCGCAATACCCTGCCTTTAGATCTTTCATCTTCCAGATGATGCAGCACACCTTCGTCGACATGTTCAGATCTAACTGCTGGTCCTTTTGACAGTTTCCGTTTTAGTTTGTTTTTTCGGTACTGCTGTTCAAGTCTATCTCTGTTTTCACTCCATTCCCTGATCCTCTTCCTATCCACCGAAAATTCACGGGCACACTCCGAAACATTCCCACCTGCTTCGTTATCCAGATACTGGAGGGCTTCCAATTTGAAAGATAAAATGTAAGACTATCACTTCGGCATTTTGCAAAAATGGCACAGAGAGATTCAAGAACCAACTTCCGGTCATCAGGAAGCGTCGTCAAAGTACCGGTACATAATAAATAATAATAATAATAAATAATAATAATAATAATAATAATAATAATAATAATAATAATAATAAATGGAATTTATATAGCGTTATATCTTGCAAAAACAAATCAAAGCGCTTGCATTCAACCAATTCTTGCACATGCAGCCAACAACAATTTAGATTTTTAACGAAGTCAATACACACACACACACACACACACACACACACACACACACACACACACACACACACACACACACACACACACACACACACACACACACACACACACACACACATAGAGGTTAAACACTTTGGCAGGGTGGTGGATAGTTCGGCTGTTGAGAGCAGGGGCAGAAGATGAAACAGGATAGGAAAGTCTTAGCTTTGAAATAAGTGTGTCTTGAGGCTGGATTTAAATGTGTCATAGGTAGGCTTTTTACGAAGGGAGAGAGGGAGATCGTTCCAGATCACTGGACCAGAAACAGAGAAAGCGCGACGGCCGACGGTGGATTGATTGAATCTAGGTATTTGTAAGCGCAGGGTATCTGCAGCAGAGCGGAGGGAACGAGAAGGAGTGTACGGGTAAAGACATTCACAGAGGTAGAAGGGTGCTGTTTTGTGAAGACATTTATAACAGAGAGTACTGATCTTATAGTTTACTCTCTGCGGCACAGGCAGCCAGTGGAGAGATTGCAAGAGAGGAGTAATGTGCTCAGATTTTTTCTTTCTGAGGACCAGTCGAGCTGCAGAGTTTTGTATACGTTGAAGGGAGTGGATAGATGATGCTGGCAGACCAGCCAAAAGAGAATTGCAATAGTCGAGACGTGAAAGAATCAGAGACGTGACGAGTTTAGATGTTGCATCAAAGGACAGGTACTTTCGGACTGCACTAATACGTCTTAATTGATAGTAGCATGACTGGCAGGTCTGGGTGATGAATTTTTGCATGGATAGTGTGTTGTCGATAACAACCCCTAGATACTTCACAGCAGTGGAAAGAGTGACTGAAGTATTGCCGAATTCTACTGAAGCTGTAGTAATGGAAGAAAGTTTGTGTTTGGTGCCTACCAGCATGGCTTCAGTTTTATCTGCATTTAGCTGTAACTTATTTTGTATCATCCAGTTTTGGATATCTTCAAGGCAGTAGGACATATTTATCAGGAGAGATGGCAGATTTTCAGGAGTATCACAGCTTAGAATCTGAGAGTCATCAGCATAGAAATGATAGTTGATTTGATGACGGTTTATTATATGTGACAATGGAGCAGTGTATAGAGTGAAAAGAACAGGGCCCAGAACTGATCCCTGCGGGACTCCACATTCCAGTTTGACAGGTGTGGATTGAATCTTGTTAACTGCTACTGTTTGGAATCTATCGGTAAGGTATGAATTAAACCATGTGAGAGCTGTGCCTGTGATGCCAAACGTTTTTTGAAGACGTGAGAGAAGAATTGAATGGTCTATAGTGTCGAAAGCTGCAGATAGATCGAGAAGAGTAAAAAGGGATATTTTTCCTGTGTCAGAAGCGTATTTAAGGTGTGCACTAGGGTGGTTTCAGTGCTGTGGTTGGCGCGATAGGCAGACTGGAAAGGCGGAAGGAGGCTATTGGAATGAAGATGGCTGTTGAGTTGTCTGAGAACGACTTTTTCAAGGACTTTTGAGATAAAAGGTAGGTTAGAAACAGGTCTATAGTTCTTCAGAATGTTAGGGTCGAGATCGTGCTTTTTTAGTAGAGGTGTGACTATAGCAGTTTTGAGAGCTGGTGGAAAAATTCCGGAAAGAAGTGATGAATTTACTATTTTCGTGATCGTAGGAATAAGCTGTGGAATACACTGAGTGAAAAGGGAAGCAGGTACAGGATCGAGATCGCATGATTTTATGGTCATTTCTCTCAGAATTGTCTGAATATCTTTCTCGGTTGTTGGACGGAAGAAAAGGAGAGGAGTGCCTGTAAATTGGGGATCAGAAGTCACAGGTTGGAAAGAAGTTTGATCCAGTTTGGAACGGATGTTGCGGACTTTGTCAGAGAAGAAAGAAGAAAATATAGCAGGAAGTTCAGAGTGGCTATGGACAGTAGGAAGAGGGCTTGCCTTTGTAGATCCAAGAAGAGTTGAGGTGAGGGAAAAAAGGGATTTCATAGACGTGGCATCAAGAACTTGAGCAGAATAGTATTTTGTCTTTGCTGAATGGATTAAGGTTTTAACTTTGTTGATTTGTTTTCGAAAGAGCTGTTTGTTTATTTCAGTTTTTGTCTTTCGCCACTGCCGCTCAAGTTGTCGGCGTTTGCGTTTTGCGATCAGGATATCGTGAGTGTACCATGGAGCACAGGGCCGATCAGGCAAAAAATGGTCAGTAGGGGTGCATGCTCGTCAAGCAGTTGGCTAAGAACGGTATTGTAGTGTTTAGAAGGATCAGTATGTTCAGGGGTTTCTGATAGGCGTTCGGCAGCTTGAGAAGAGAAAGTTGGAATATCAATGGCCTTGAGATTGCGACGGGTGACGCACTTTTTCTTTTTGATAGGCTTAGCGATGTTTAGAGAGAAGAGAATGGCAGAATGGTCGGAAAGAAGTTCGTTAGTGACGGATACAGACGTGATGAGGTCTAGTGAGGCATCGGTGATGAGCCAGTCTAAGATGTGGCCTGATCTATGTGTTGGTTCGTTTACAAGCTGGGAAAGAGAAAGACGCTTGACATCAGGAGCAGACTGGTTGTCGAAATGGAAATTAAAGTCACCGAGAATGATAAGTTTCTTGGGAGAGAGGCTGTAATGATCAAGGAGGGACTGAAACTCTTGTGGAAAACTGAAGATGTTAGATTGTTCTTACGGCTAGGAGGTGGACGGTACAGACAGCAGAAAGTAATAGAATGGCCGGGTAAGCTAAGGTTGAGTTCACAGACTTCGAAAGATTCAGGTGAGAAAGGAAGAGAGTGGCAGAAAGAAAGCGCTGGATGCAGAGTGTCTTTGTAGATGACAGCGATGCCACCTCCACGGGAGAGTCGGGGAAGGAAAGAGTCTTATAGCCAGGCGGCGTCAGTTGTTGTATCTTAGGCTCGTGGCCTACATCACTGACAGACGAAAGACGTCAGTGGAACAAGCATAACGTAATTTTAATTCACCTTGTTGTGGATGGGTGGGAGTGAGGAGAGCGGACAAAGAATAAGAAAAAAGGAAAGAAACACGAAAAGGTAAAAAAAAAGGGGAATAAGATGACTTTTAGAACAGTCTGCACAAATCCTAGTGAGAGTAAGCATAGTCTCTTTGAAAAAAGCAGGGTGGGCGTTTGCTAGGTAGTTACCCCTGTGCACAACTTTTGGCCCAAAGTGGGGGGGAGGGGGGGGGGGGCGTTTGCTAGATGGTGGGCTTATGCTAGGGATTTTACGGTAGTGGTGGTAGTAGTAGTAGTAGTAGTAGTAGTAGTAGTAGTAGTAGTAGTAGTAGTAGTAGTAGTAGTAGTAGTAGTAGTATTGTGTTGTTGTTGTTGTTGTTGTTGTTGTTATTATTGTTATTATTATATTATTATTATTATTATTATCATCATCATCATCATCATCATCATCATCATCATCATTAGTAGTAGTAGTAGTAGTAGTAGTAGTAGTAGTAGTAGTAGTAGTAGTAGTTAGTAGTAGTAGTAGTAGTAGTATTGTATACCAACTTGTCTGTTTGTGTTGTTATAGTAAAAAAAAATGTCTTTTTGTGTTGTTGTAGGAAAGTAAAATATGTTTTGCAGTGTTTTTGTAGTGTTATAGTTTATATGCAGTCCAATCTGCGTTTTCTGCAGTTCCGATTACAAAGAAAATGTGGGAGTTTGTATAGTACAGGAAAGTGTGTGTTTGGTGCTGAAAAGTACAGAAAAGGCGTTTTATAGTATTATAGTACAGGAAAGTGTGTTTTGTAGTGTGGGTGCAAAGTATGATGCGTTTTATGTGCTATAGGACATAAAAGGCGTTTTGTAATATTGTAAAGGAACTGTGTTTTGGAGTGTCTTATGATACGGAAAGAAATGTTTTGTACAGTAAATTACGTTTA
>CM060346.1:12973115-12983115 GCA_030674155.1 Stramonita haemastoma
ACTGTCACCAAACTTCAGTCTCGGCTAGCAACCCTTACAACCGAGATTGCTAGCCTGAAAGTCGAGCTGCAACGCCATGCTGCACCTCTTCATATTTGCAGCTGCTCAACCAACCTGCAGTACCCTAAACCAGACATTCCATTCTGCTACTGGTGTCGCAAAAAGGGTCACAAAGAGGACAAATGCTGGACTAAGCGACGCCACTTCAAAAGTGCAAGAGACAAAGGACGATGTAGGCAGGCAGTTGTCAACAGCCTGAGAGTCATTAAAAGTGGCAGGCCAGCCGAGGGGCCACGTACTATACAGTACAGGACATGGTGCCACAGAAACGCCGCCGGAGACGACGAAGACTAAAACAAGCGAGACAACCATCTAGGTGTCCACCTCGACGTCGACCAGCACCGCTGGGGGAAGCAGAGCACGCCCTCTCCAGACTTCCCTCCAACCATGGTGCTCCACGACAGAAAGGTGGTCCTGAACCTGCTCCCCAGAAAGCCTACCAGCAGCTGAAGGAGACTGCCGCCAAACGGGAGAGGTTCACTGACAAGAGAGCCTCGGATCACGCCCTTCACGTTGGTGAACACGTCTACCATCGCAACCGTGTGGCGGGCAGAAACAAGATCCAGAAGCAAGACCTGCACCTAGTGACGTCGCGTCGTGTGCAGCCAGAGGCAGGTGGCGCCGAACGGACTGTAGATCGAAAGGAGTTCCTGCCTAACCCAGACAGTGACGATGAACAACTGAATACTGTGTGTGCCACCAGGAAGTCCGACAGTGACAATGGACTTGTGAACACTGAGTGTGCAACCAGAGAGTCGGAGTTGGACGGTGATGATGAACTTGTGGACACTGTGTGTGCTGCTGCCCCTGTTCCAGCCCCGAGACGTTTACGATTGACCGTGCATGGAGGAACCAAAGACAGTTCTACTTTGGTATGTAAATAGCTGTTTATAATTGGCGGAAGTTTAACAGAAGAAATCTATCCTGGAAAAAAAAGACATTTATTTAATTTTTTCATAAGTATTTGTATGTTAAAGTTTTAGTGATGTTGTTAAAACAAGGCTGTTGAATGTAGCATGTTTCTAAGTATTGAATAACGGTGTTTAAATAAGTTCCCACTGCCTGTCGTTCAGTCAGAAGTCGGAAAAACCAAAATGTATGACTGAACAGGCTTTGTAATGGAACTATTGAGCTTGACTCTGAGGTGTTTTGCTTAAATAGCAATCCCTCGTGGGTCTGTGATGGCTCTACTTGTTCTGACTCGCAGAAGAAATTTGTCCAAACACAAATTTTCTGTAGTCGCCTGTAGCTATTGTTGTTGGATCTATGAAGAATCCTGTTTATACAACGGATCTTTACTGGATTGTGGCATTGCAAGCACTGGAGGTGAGAGCATTGTGTATTTTACGACTCTACTTGTTAAAATAACATGGATCGTAAATGCCTAAGCTGTGTATTGCGTTGGATATTTTGTTTTTGAAGTGTTTAATACCACTGTTTTGATTGTAATGTTGAAATAGCATTTATCATAGAAGCATAAAAAATGTGACTCATTTTATTTTGGAAGTGAAGAGTTAGATTTAATAGTGTCAGTTTGCTTATTCGGCAGAGGAAATGTTTTTAGTAGTATGTTGAATTTCGTAAGTTTGTCTAGATAGCATTGATATGTTTGTCAGCGCGGACGCTGACAGAGTTTGGAGGGGGGAGATGTAGCCAGGTGCGGTAGATCTAGTACCGGGTGCGGTAGATCTAGCGTGTGAGACAGCTCGACAGGGATTGTCTCCCATGTGTGTATGCATGTGTGTGTGCGTGCGTGTCGCGTGTGTGTGTGCGTGTGTGTGTGTGTGTGTGTGTGGTGTGTGTGTGTGTGTGTGTGTGTGTGTGTGTGTGTGTGTGTGTGTGTGTGTGTGTTGTGTGAGTGAGTAAGAGATTTTGTAAATAACATTGATTGTATGCTAGATGTAGTGTGCTAGACTTAGCGCGACAGGAGACTTGATTACATCATATTTTATGCAATCTTAACACTGCGTAGTATTACTATATCCCGACTCACCTGTAAATTGTGAGACACTTTGTACTTTTAAATAAGTATCGTTAAGTTAGAGTTTTTGTCTTCATACCGTCTTCACTACATTGGTCTTCAAACCGTCTTCACCTGTACCTGAATGCTGAGTAACGAATAAAGAATGACCAGCCAGCTACCGTCTTCCCCTGAGTCTTCTGTTGCCCAATTGTTGAGACTCGTTGCTTGAGATTCGTTGCTTGAGAATTGTCGTTCCACTCTTTCCCTAACCTGTCTTTTCCTTACCTCTCGGTACCATCACAGTATGAATGTATGTCTGTGTGTGTGTGTGTGTGTGTGTGTAGGTAGGTAGGTAGGTATGTAGGTAGGTATGCAGGTAGGTCTCTATGTAGGGTGCATGTAGGGGTCTATGTAGGGGTGTAGGTAGGTATGTCTGTGTGTGTGTGTGCGTGTGTGTTAGTGTGTGTGTGTGTGTGTGCGTGCGTGCGTGCATGTTTGTATGTATGTATGGTATGTGTGTGTGTGTGTGTGTGTGTGTGTGTGTGTGTGTGTGTGTGTGTGTGTGTGTGTGTGTGTGTGTATACGAACGTAATACCCCTCCCCTGAAATCTCCACCATCTTCCCTACACCTACCCCACCATACTCCTTACCTTAAACCTCCTCAGTCCTTATCCCCATCATACTCCTCCCCCATTATCATACCCCTCCCCTTAACCGCTTCCTTCCTTACACCTACCCCCATCATATTCTCCCCCCCCCCCCCCACTAAACACCCTCACTCCATACACCTACCCCTACCATACTCCTCCCCCAAAACCTCCTCCTCCTTCCCTACACCTACCCTCATCACACTCCTCCCCCTAAACTTACCTCCCTCCTTACACCTACCCCCATCATACTCCTCCCCCTAAACCTCAACTTCCATCCTTACACCTACCCCCACCCCCACCATACTCCTTCCCCTAAAGCTCTACCCTCACCAGACCTACCTCCACTATACCCCTCCCTGTAAATATCCTCCCCCTTCCCAGTAGTCGAAGGGTTATAATCTAGCGGTTAATGTACCCACTAAACTCTTCCCTCTAAACCTCCTCCCTTCCTACACCCATCATACTCCTCCCCCTAAACCTCCTCCCTCCCCAGACCTACCACCTTTCCCCATCATACTTCTACCCCTAATTCACCCCTCCCCATCATACTACCTGCACCTCCTTCATACCTACACCTACCTCCACCATACCCCTCCCCCTAAAAATACTCCTCCCCCTTATTCACTCCCCAGACCTACCCCCCTAAACCTCGTCCTCCTTCTTCCCTACACCTACTCCCATCATACTCCTTCACCATCAAACTTTTCCCCCTTCTCTACACCTCCGCCCACTTCTTTACACCTACCCCCCCTTCCCTACACCTACCCCCATCATACTCCTTCCCCTAAACTTCCCTCCTACACCTATCCCCACCATACCTTAAAACCTCCTCCCTCCTTACACCTAACCCAATCATACTCCTCCTTCATTATACCTACCCCATCATACTCCCCATTAAACCTCTTCCTTCCCTGCACCCACCCCCATCATACCCTACCTCCACTAAACACCCTCACTCCATTTCCATACCCCTACCATACTACGCCCCCAAAACCTCCTCCTCCTTCCTTGCACCTACCCCCCCCCCCCACCCACCCATCACACTCCTCCCCCTAAACTTACCACTCTCCTTACACCTACCCCACCATCTCCTCCCAATAAACCTCTTCCCTCCCAACCCCTACCTTCACCATTTCTCCTCCTTCCCTACACCTACCCCCACCATCATACTCTTCCCCCCTAAACCTCATCACCTTTCCCTACACCAACCCCATCATACTCCTGCCCCTAAACATTCTCCCCTTTCCCTACACCTACCCCCATCATACTCCTCCCCTTAAACTTCTTCCCTCCCTAGCCCTACCCCCACCATTTCTCCTCCTTCCCTACCCCTACCCCCTCCATCATACTCTTCCCCCTAAACCTCTTCCCTTTTCCCGACCCCTACCCCCACACCCACACCCACACCCACACCCCATCATACTCTTCCCCCCTAAACCTCCTCCCCTTTCCCTATTTATTTTTAAAATTTTATACCACTTTATGTCACAGCAGATTTCTCTGCGTGAAATTCGGGCTACTCTCCCCGGGGAGAGCGTGTCGCCACAAGGTGCAGCGCACTACCCATATTTTTTTTCCTCAGGGATGTTGTCTAAACACGACAACTATGTGCATGCTGGGTCCTTTTTTTTTAATTTTGTCATCCGCTCCTACCGGCACACGATGGCCTGCTCTTCCGAAAGGCGGAACGGGATTTTAACGTGTGCGCAAGATGTTCAGCGTGCGTTCGGACACGGGGCCTCGGTTTATAGTCTCATCCGAATGACTTTGACATTCAGTTCGATTATTTCGTCCAACTGGGAAGAAAAGGCGAGGCTGGGTACGAACCCAGAAACTCACCCCTATCATACTCCTCCCCCTAAACCTCCTCCCCTTTCCCTACACCTACTCCTATCATACCCCCCCCCCTCCCTAAATCTCTTCCCTCCCTACACCTACCCCCACCATACTCTTTCCCATAAATGTCCACTTCCCCTACGCCCAGCCCTACTATACTCCACGCCTATACCGCCACCTCCCCTTCTCAGTCTTGTCCACCCTCCCTAGATCTTCACCCATCATGCTTTCTCTACCTGTTTTATATATTTTTTTGCTGCCTCGTCCTCTGTAACGTCCCGGTCCTGCCGCTCCCATGCCGCTGATTTCAATCTTCTCGCCACAGCCATACTCAGATTAGTTGTGTCTCATCCTAAGAGTCGGGAGTCTACAGGGAGCCCAACAATATTAGGCCGCCGTGGGGCCACCAGCCAGAGGGGCCCTGCACTGCTGCACCAAACTGCACTTTGGTGGTGTTCTGTGGTGCCTGTTCTGAGCCAACATACGCAGGACACCACTTACTAAGCCCCCTACAGTCTTAGCTCAGTCGAGGAGCCAGCCTGAGTCACCTGACTCAGGAAATGTATATCATTGCATGATGACGGTAATGAGGATGATGCAATGATGCTGCTGTGGAAGTACATCTGCTTTTGAGACTTCTTGACATGGTTGTACTCTGCGGTGTTACTATCATACTATCATACTGGCATCAACCAGGCCCCAGAGTATCCCCCAGATCCAGAGTGTGTGAATCAGACACCTGCAGTATTGGTGTTGGTCAGGTTATTTGAGAAACACTCTCAAATTCGCATCCGGAAAGTAGATGACGCTCAACTGTGTGGTCAAAGTCTTTCCACTGAGCCCAGAGCACACTCACTCTGGGTAGGAGCTGGCAGGAATCCGAAAAATCCCTATGGTTCTTATGGAATTCAAACCCGCGACCTTCCAGTACAAAATCCGTGGCGGCTGGTTTCTTCCCCTAACTTTCCTCCACCCCCCATGTGGGTGTGAGGGTTTTTTTTAGTGCATAATTTTGACAACTACTAGGAAGACTCTGAAATTCGAACCCATGACACGAAGAACATACAGACCACAAGTCCGTCATCTTATCCAACAGGCCACAGTGCCTGTCTCTTAGCTAACCCGAAATGGGAATATATATATATATATATATATATATATATATATATATATATATATATATATATATATGTATATATATATATATATATATATATTATCTGAAGTCAGGTTGAGAAGCATGTAGGATATAGACAATTCATATTGTGCTGTATTGTGTTTTATTCTACCATAATGATCCAAAATATTGTTTTTCTTATGTTTATTGTGTTTTCTTTATTAATTTCATTTTATTTTTGGTTGTTTTACTGACAATATCCAGACTTTCGTATATTTCCGTAAGTAAACGGGAAAATCCGAGATGTATAAACGCTGCATCATACAATTTTTATTTGAGTAGTCGTCAGTTGTTCAGTTGATGGGATAAAATGTAGATATTGTCTTATTTACTTCAGTCCTTTTCCTAATGTGTGTATATATTCTGATTATTATCGCATTGTGGAACACTGTGTGTGTGTGTGTGTGTGTGTGTGTGTGTGTGTGTGTGTGTGTGTGTGTGTGTGTGTGTGTGTGTGTGTGTGTGTGTGTGTGTGTGTTTTGATTTGATTTATTCTTTTATGTCGAGGATAATGGAATAAGCACGCTTGTGCTTTTTTACATCCAGTCCCCGTGTGTATGCAGTTTTGTAAATGTTATCTGTTCCCACCGGCGCACGATGGCCTACTCTTACGAAAAGCGGAACAGGATTTAACGTGTGCGCAAGATGTTCTGCGTGCGTTCGCACACGGGGCCTCGGTTTAGAGTCTCATCCGAAGGACTTTTGGGGAGAGTGGAGTCAGCACTGACGTTAACTCCACACACACACACACACACACACACATGGGGACGGATAGCCTAGTGGTCAGAACATTGCGCAAGCAATTTGACGACCCGGGTTCGAGTCCGGTCGAGGAGATTTTTCTCCTGGAGTTAATATCAGTGCTGACTCCACTTTCCCCAAAAGTCCTTCGGATGAGACTTTAAACCGAGGCCCCGTGTGCGAACGCACGCAGAACACCTTGCGCACACGTTAAATCCTGTTCCGCTTTTCGTAAGAGTAGGCCATCGTATGCCGGTTGGAACACATGACATTAACAAAACTGCGTACACACGGGGACTGGATGAAAAAAAGCACAAGAGTGCTTATTCCATTATCCTCGATATAAAAGAATAAAATCAAAATCAAATCTCTCTCTCTCTCTCTCTCTCTCTCTCTCTCTCTCTCTCTCTCTCTCTCTCTCTCTCTCTCTCTCTCTCTCTTTCTCTCTCTCTCTCTCTCTCTCTCTCTCTCTCTCTCTCTCTCTCTCTCTCTCTCTCTCTCTCTCTCTCTCTCTCTCTCTCTCTCTCTCTCTCTCTCTCTCTCTCTTTCTCTCTCTCTCTCTTTCTCTCTCTGAACATCATTAGTTAATCTTTTCCTATGGGCTATATAGTTTCCTTTTCCTCTTTAATCTGACCCCACTCCTCAATCTCTCCCCTCCCCACCCTATCACCCTCAAATAGCCTCCCCCCCCCCCCCTTTAAACCTCTTCCTAACTATTGTCTATCATATGATTGAAATGGCATCGTGGTGCTATTAAGCACCTGACGTGCCAGGCCCAGTGCGGGAGGCACTTGTTGTCTTATAAGTTTCTGGGGGAAAAGGCAGAAAAATGGCCAAAAGAGGCCGAAAATAGACCAGAAGGAGGTGACTCGAAGAAAAGGAACAAGGCAGAAACAAAGAGGGATAGAAAATAGGAATTCCTAGCACAGAATGAAAGGGAAGGAGGGGGTAGGGGAGAGGAAAGGAAGGAGGAGATGGATCTGGGTGGATGGGGGCAGCACAACAGGTGATGAATATCTACGGTAAACCCAAAGTGTCCAAAGTGCCCAGTTCCAGAAGTGTTGTAAAACTTTAGTGTTTACCATGTGTCCCATGGGGCACAGATTCATTGTTTCCCAGGCTATTAGTGTTCACTATGATCATAAGTATGTGTATGCAAACTGACTTGCTGTCACTCTTCATGTCAGAATTTAATCCTTGGCGGCTGTACTATATGTCTTGAGATGCGTTGAGCTCCGCCGCGTGACCACGTACGAGTCGCTCGTGCGCAGCGGAGTTTCCGACGAAAACCGGGGTGGCTGGCATCTCACCTGAGTTCAGGTGAGGGCAGGTCTGTGTCGCCTGTCTGGATGCCACCACGACACTTTGAGCTCGGCAGCCAAAGTGGATGATTTGAACTCCTAAGCCAACGCAGGAGGATTGGTAACGCGATCGGCACCGCGATGCAGAATACCACACAAGCTGTCTGAGGTAGCTAGCTTGTGGGCAGAAATTTAAATTAGTTTATTTGGTTTAGGAACTCGGAAGTGTCGAACATTTTTTTTTTTTGGATGCAGGCAAATATTTTTTTGGCAATTATTTATTACTCACTCTGCCGACTAGAGTGGGTGGGTGTTGCACCTGGGTTTCGAGCCCACGACTTCACCACGGTACGTTTTGTTCCAATAGTCTCTTTTCTCGAACTCTGCCTTGGTGGGGGAAGAGAGAAGGTAGGTTTTTCCGAGCATTCAGATTCCATTTGGTTTCCAAGACTTATTTTCAGCGCTCAATTCTTTTGTTTCTTTTTATAGTTCTGGGGTTTTCGAGCCGTCGCGGTGGATTGAAAATACTGGGGACCGCAGGTTCACCAGCGTTGTCTGATTCAAGCACTATCCTCAGTAATGGGTCCTGTTCCTCTGACTGTAGAAATATATGTGGAACTTAAAGGGCGGTCAGAAGTTATGTCGTGTTTGTTGTAATGTCTGTGTGACAGCCTATTTGAATTAATTGACAGTTGTAACCGCATGGAGTTTATGGATCGGAATTGTATAAATTGTTAAAGTGGGGGAAAGCGCGGGATGGAGGGAGGGATTGACATTCGTATTGTGACATGATGTTAATTCCCTGGTCACAGCTTTGTGTTGGGCAGGCGGCAGCACTGGACGCTTGTGTTGGGCAGGCTGGGCACCGGACGCTTATGTTGGGCAGACCGCAGCGCTCAACTTTGGGTTAGGCGAACCTCTGCACCCAGCTTTCAAGCAGGCCAGGCTGTCTCAACGGGGAGATGACGAGAGGAGCATGGACCTCACTCTAAAGGATCCTCATCGTCGGCGCTGCCGCAGTCGCCTAAGTTGAGTGTTCCCCTCCCCCCCCCCCGCCCCCCGCACGATTCCTCCCGTCCTAATGTCTTTCCCCCCATTGTGAGGATACTGTCTGAGAGTGTGTGTGTGTGTGTGTGTGTGTGTGTGTGTGTGTGTGTGTGTGTGTGTGTGTGTGTGTGTGGTGTGTGTGTGTGTGTGTGCATGTGTGTGTGTGTGCATGTGTGTGTGTGTGCATGTGTGTGTGTGTGTTTGTTTGTGTGTGTGTGTGTGTGTGTGTGTGTGTGTGTGTGTGTGTGTGTGTGTGTGTGTGTGTGTGTGTGTGTGTGTGTGTGTGTTTAGACAGAGAGCGTATTATTTTCATTGTTTCTTTTTCTTGTTTATATAATTATTTAGGCAATGTTTTACCTTTTGAGTCATGTTTTGTGAGATTGTTGTGATTGCCACCCCTTTTCTGGACGAATTAAAAACGAGCTAGTCACAACAAAAAATCTAAACCTGCTCTTTCTGGGAGAGGTATGGAAAACTCTTTGGGTTTTTTGTGTGTATTGTGACAATATTAGGGATCCGGGATCAGGTTTAAAAGTGCTGTGTGGCATTGCAGCTTTCTGTCTGTCTGTCTGTCTGTCTGCCTGTCTGTCTCACTCTCTCTCTCTCTCTCTCTCTCTCTCTCTCTCCTCTCTCTCTCTCTCTCTCTCTCTCTCTCTCTCTCTCTCTCTCTCTCTCTCTCTCTCTCTCTCATTATTATCGTGTATTCGAATAAACAATCAATTATCAGAATTTTTTGAATGTCCAATAGGAGTCAGGCAAGGTTGCGTTCTTAGTCCTACATTGTTTTCAGTATTCATTAACAAGCTAGCTAATGATGTGACTGAAAAAGGAAAGCATGGGGTCCAGTTACTACCTAATATTATGGATATCTTTATTTTGCTTTTCGCAGACGATGTTGCACTATTGTCAACAACCCCAGGAGGTTTACAACATCAATTAAACATATTAAAAGACTGCTGTAATGATTTACAGTTGAGCGTGAATATCGATAAAACTAAGGTGATGGTCTTTAGGAAAGGGGGGTTTCTTTCAAAACAAGAACAGTGGTATTACAATGGTATTAGGTTAGAAGTTGTGAATAAGTATTGTTATTTAGGATTCAGTTTTACAACAAAGATTAACTGTAAATGGGGTACAGAACATTTAGTCACTAAGGGAAGGAAGGCAGTGATTCAGTTAAACAAAGTTTTTCATAGATATAAAGAAATGAATACTCGTACATTTT
>CM060346.1:12988115-12995615 GCA_030674155.1 Stramonita haemastoma
GACAAAGTTATTCAGGTTTTTTGGGTTGTTTTTTTAACAATCATTAATTAAAATTTTACATAAAATCAATTACATTCGTCACACGTGATTATCAAAAAGGGAGTACAAGATATGACTAAAAATGGATGGTAATAGGTGAGACATTCGGGGGGAGAGAGAGAGAGAGAGAGAGAGAGAGAGAGAGAGAGAGAGAGAGAGAGAGAGAGAGAGAGAGAGAGAGAGAGAGAGAGAGAGAGAGAGAGAGAGAGAGAGAGAAGAGAGAAGAGAGAGAGAGAGAGAGAAAGAAGAGAGAGAGAGAGAGAGAGAGAGAGAGAGAGAGGGGAGAGACAGAGACAGAGACAGAGAGAGAGAGAGATTGTAAGTGTAAGCTACTGATAAGGATGCTAAATATCTTTATTGTATAACAAGTGGGATAGTGAAAATCAGTCTTAAAAATCAGCTACAATGATACAATGGTAAGATACATGTGAAACATTTAAACGTGCACACGCACCACACACACACACACACACACACACACACACACACACACACACACACACACACACACACACACACACACACACACACAAACACACACACAGAGGGGGGGAGAGGGGGGAGTGTGGTTTGTTATTTTTGATGTTTTAAGTGGTTTAGGAGGTGATTTTTGAAGGTTGTTAATGATTGGTGCTGTTTAATTGAATCAGAGATGAGAGAGAGAGAGAGAGAGAGAGAGAGAGAGAGAGAGAGAGAAGAGACGAGACAGAGAGAGACAGAAGACAGAGAGAGACAGAGAGAGACAGAGAGAGACAGAGAAAAACTCTGAACTCTGAACTCTGAACTCTGAACTCTGAAATGCTTTTAATGTACTTCGGCCATAGGCCACAATACAAGCAACAAAAATAAAGAAGGTGGGTGGTGGCGTGGTGATGCCACATTTCCTTATAATAACTGTCAACATGTGCATATAATCAAATAGTAGTGTACATACAAAACATAGCATCATCATCACTGTCATGAACCCAGTTGTCATCTCTATCCTCTCATCATTATTACAGTTATGCGCGCACTTGCACTCACATATATACACATACGCGCACGTACGCACGCACGCACGCATGCACACACACACTCCTCACATACATACCCTCAGACACAGGCACACGCACGCACGCACGCACGCACGCACGCCCACGCACGCACGCAGCACGCACGCACGCACACACACACACACACACACACACACACACACACACACACACACATGCCCCCAAAGTCCTTTGGTATGAGGCTACAAACCGAGGCCCCGTGTGCGAACACACGCAGAACACCCCGCACGCACGTCAAATCCTACTCCACCCCTCGCACGAGTAGGCCACTGTGTGCCGGTGGGAACAGATGCCAAGATCCACACACAGCATGTACACGTGGACTAGCTGTAAAATCACACGAGTGCTCACTCCCTCATCCTCGAAACAAAAGAATAATAATGATAATAATAATGCATATAATCATAACCGATAGACTCTTCTTACCTCACTTCGATTAACACATGTACAACGTCTCAGGTTTTCTTCACATACTGTGACTTTAACAGATAACCATTATTTAAATGTAGCACACATCCATGACTATGTTTAAACAGATATCCATTGTTTAAACTGCAGCACACATCAATCAATATATTTTAACAAATAAACATCGTTAAGCAGCAGCACACACCAGGCATTCTTGCCACATAATAAATATGGTAAACACAATCATATTGCGGGGAAAAAATTACAATACGATCAAACGCTTTTTTCTTAGATCAATTGCATGGAAGATATACCTGGACAGTTTATGCATTTCATGTTGAGTAGTAACTTGCAATATTTGGTGGAGTGGGGTTCTAACTAATTCTTTCAGGAATTTTTCCCGTAAATGAGTGTATGTAGGGCAAACAAAAAGAAAATGCTGTTCATCTTCTCTTGCTGTCCTGCAAAAAGGACAAGCTTTTTTCTCCATTAAAATACTAAAACGGTGTGCATTTGCGTTCAGTGGGAGAACATTGAATCTTATTTGTGATATGGCAACCCTAAAACAATAGGTATCAACATTGCAAACATATTTCTCTTTTTCAAAGAGTATTTTGAAGGACCGGTAGCAGTCATACCTGTCACGATCTCTTATTGTACCTGTCCATTCTTGTATAAAGATATCAATAAGCCTTTGTTTAAACAATCTCAAAAACACTTTAACATCACCTACACCTTGCTGCAACCAAACAAAATTAAACCCTGTCTCACATAAAATTTCTCTAATTTTGGACACCCAGCAATATTTTCCAGTTCTGTCTAGTTCAAGCAGCATTTGGTATGCCTTGTATGGCAACCTTTCAGTACACATTTGCAGTAATCTAAACCAGTATCTTAACACAGAGACAAAAGAATTCACATACAGCGGGTATCGTCCCAAATCGCCATATACCATTTTGTTTGGTGTTTTGACTGGGACACCTAAGAACCGTTTGCATGCCATCATATGAACTTTTTCCACATGATCTAATTTTGATAACCCCATATTTCAGATGAATAGAGCAAGATAGGCTGCATTTTTGCATCAAAAATCTTAAAGAAAGTGTTAGCAGTCATTTCTTTATACTTTTGAAATGCTCTATTAAATTGTACAACCGCTTTCTTACCCTTAGTCACCAAATGCTTTGTGCCTCTCTTCATACTAAGCATTGTTGTAAACTGAAACCTAAATAACAATAGCTATTAACTACGTCTAGCTTTTTATCATTGAAATACCATTGCTCATGTCGACCTAAATATCCCCCCTTTCTAAATACCATTATTTTAGTTTTATCAGTGTTTACATTTAGTTTCATTTCATCACAACACCTGTGTAGGATATTAAGCTGGTTTTGTAGACCACCTGCTGTTGTTGACAATAATGCTACATCGTCAGCAAAAAGTAGGATAAACACTTCCATTAGACCTGGTAACATTTGGATACCATGTTTTCCCCCTGCGTCTATGTGGTTAGCTAACTGATTTATATAAAGAGAGAATAATGTAGGAGACAGGACACAGCCTTGTCTGACCCCAACTGGGCATTCAAAAAATTCTGTAAGTTCATAATTTACACGCACACATGATAACAGTGAAGAATACATAGATTTCAAAGATGCTAAAAACTTTCCCTTAACACCCTGGTTTTTCATGCATTTTAGGAGTTTATCATGATGTACAGAATCAAATGCTTTTTTGAAGTCTACAAAAGCAACATATAATTTCTTACCTTTCTTTAGCATACACTTTTGTACAATTGCATATAAGTTATATATTTGATCAAGCGTGGAATAACCCCTACGAAAACCTGCCTGACTCTCAGAAATCATTTCATTTTCTTCCAACCAACTGTACAATCTTGTATTTAACACTGTGGTATAACACTTTGATACTATACTCAGTAAAGATACTCCTCTATAATTGTCTGTCTTTTCAGGATCTCCCTTTTTATAAATTGGTATGATTATAGCTTTGGACCATTCAGACGGATATACACCTGAGGTAAATACAGCATTGAAAAGTTTTACTAGGAACCCTAACACACTTTTACCCCCATTTTTTAACATTTCACCCGAAATACCATCCATCCCACTTGCCTTCCTTAATTTGAGTCTTGCAATAGCATGCGTTACCTCTTCTTCAGATATATCTTTGTTTAAAAAATGATCTACGTCATCCAAAACATCAACATTAACATCTTCACTCTCAACAGTCTCCCCATTCATACAAAAAACTTCTTTAAAGTAATGAAACCAATCTTCATTGCTGATGTTGTTGCAAATTATTTCCCTATTGCCATATCCCATCCTTTTAACTTCTTTCCAGAACTGAGAAGAGTCTGCAATGTTTTCAGCTAAAAGTTCAGTTTTTTTTTCCTGTAATTTTGTTTTTTTGTTTTCAATAATCGTTTATACTCTTTCCTTTTTTCCACGTAAATCAACCTGTCTTCCTCATTTCTGGTCACTCTAAAACATTTTAACTTTGCTCTACTTTCTTTTTTTGCAAATTCACATTCATTGTCAAACCATTCCGATTTTATGGTCTTGTGCATGGGTACTTTTCTAAACATGCAGGTGCTTGCCTCTTTTAAGCATTTGACAAAGATTTCCAGAGCGTTTTCTATATTGTTTTCCAAAGCATTTGTGGCGAATGTAAGTTTTTCTTGATTGTCTTTGCTATTTAGTGTGGTTACAAAATCATTTTTCTTAGTTTCGTCCCACACAACTTTCTGGCAGATTTTTTTGTTTGATTTCTGTTGAGATGTTGCTTCTGTGCAATTGCTATTAGTTTCCATCTCCATACAAACTGGCAGATGGTCAGATTCTGTTAGGTTTTTAACTATCAAAGATAGAAGTTTAACCAAACTAAATAAACCCAGAGATGCAATGAAATAATCCACAACACTTGAACCTGAAGGTGATATAAATGTATAGCTTTCATCAAAGCCTGGATCACAGAGACCATTTAATATGACACAGTCAAACATATTGCATAACTCAATCAGCTGGTTACCAAAAACATTTGTACACATATCATGTGACTTTCTGGGCAATTTTGAACTAGGATAATGATGTATATTCTGAAAGTTATCATAGTCATCATCTAAACTGTAATTTTCACATGCGGTTCGTGCATTAAAATCCCCCATTATCAGCAATCCAAACTCATCATATGCATTTTGAAGATCTAATATACACTGCTCCAAAACTTCTAAGCCATAGGCATCTTGTGTTGTTTTCCAAAATGTAGAATCAGAAGGAGGAATATACATGCAAATTAACATAGTATCATCAGTGGTACCAAGTAAATTCTTGTGCATTTTTATAACCACAGTGTTTTCTGTCTCAACATGAACTTTATCAACATATGAGCTGAATTTCTTTTTAACCATGACAATTACCCCACCAGAGTATCTCCCCTGATGAGATAACTTTTTAGCTTTAGCAGTAAAAATAGAGTAATCATGAAAAGTGTGAGACTCAAATTCAGTTCCAATAAAAGTTTCCGTTAAACAAATAACATCATAAGCAAGAAGAAAATTAATGAACTCTTTGTTTTCTAGCTTTGGCAAAAGGCCATGCACATTGTAGTTTAGAAAACTTATACACAACTTATTTACATTAAGATTGGATGTTGACATCCTTGAAGTTAGGCATTCAATACTAGGCCTGTGATCAACCAGATTACTTTCACAAACTGTGGCCTGGCCGAATCCCTATTTAGTGCCACTAGAGGCACCATTGCCTTTAGACTTAGCCTGAGAATGCCTGTTTGAGTTGGCATGTTCTTTCGAGCTACAACAAGAATGTTGTTTGCTGAAAGAATCAGAGATGCTTGACTGACTTCTTGATCTTTCAGGTAATTTTCGACCTTTTTGTCTGGAGACACTTTGAGTTGTGTCTCGTCTTGGTCGTAGACCCTGTTTTGTGGACCTAGACGGTCTTCCCTGTCTTACCATTTGCTTTGGTCTAGTAACAGTGTTACCTGTGTTACCTGTGTCAGTGGAGTCCTTGCTGCATCGGCCCATATGTACGTTACAATCAGACATGTTGTCAGTATTGAGTCTGTGGTCATTAGTAACAGCCCCAGTTGGTCCAGTAATGTCTGTACTGTCTGTTTTGTCTTCAATGTGTGTATGGTCCACTGTCGTGTCATCAGTTAAATCACTGCAAAGAGTTGCTTTCTTCATTCCAACCTCTGCTCTGTTTATGTCAGGTATAATGTCTTCCTCTGTCTCTTCATCAGTCCCTTTATGCTGTTCATGTACTTCCCTGCTAAATGTGTCATCTTCACCTTCTTTGTCAGACATGTCGACACTGCTCTCATAGTTGTCAGGTATGTCTTCATTCTCCTCTACTGTATTTGTATCCTCCTTGTCACTGTCTTCTTTGTTGTCCTCTACTGTGTTTGTATCTTCCTTGTCACTGTCTTCTTTGTTGTCCTCTACTGTATTTGTATCCTCCTTGTCACTGTCTTCAGTTTTATCAACCACAGTCTTTTGTCCTGTCATACACAAATCTTCACTAGAAAGATGACGTGCCCCACCAAGTCTTCTGTTTCTCTGGAGCCTGTCTCCTTCATGGTCACTGACATCACATTCTTTGACTGTGCCTACATTGTGCTTTCTGTTTTGCTGTTGACTGTAGGTACACACATCAGATTTGTGGCTTTGACTAGGAGAAGTTGGAGATCTTCTGCTCCTGTCTTTTACAAAGATAATTCTTCTGCTGGGCTGGGCCGTTCTCCCTTGTTTTGCCGCTTCACTGTAAGAGTAGGGTCCTGGACTGACTGGAACACTGCCCTCCTCTTGACTGTTTACTTGGACAGGAGTATGTCTCTGCACTCTCTGCTCGCTGTCCCTCATGGCAGTGTAGGCTGGGAGGCTGACCTCTGTTTGCTGTCTGGACACCCTGGTGTGGCTGTGGGGACACGCTTCGTCGGGGCTGCCTTGGCCATGACCTGCCAAACTGCAGTCGACTCTGATGATTGACATGACTGTACTCTTCCTGGTGGCGAGCATACAGTCTGCTTTGTTGCATCCTCTGCTTCTCAGACTGGTTGTTGTTGAAAGAACCTGTATCTTGTTTTCTGATGTATCTGCCATCTTGAACTGGAGGCCAGTGTTCTTCTTGGGTGCTAGGAGGTTGGCTGGGCTGTCTTCTTCCCCCATGGAATGTTGAAGGTTGCTGCTTTTCTCTGACATGCAGCTTTCCATGTCGATAGAAAGCAATCTGTCCCTGCCCCCGATGCCAATCCACGGTTTCTCGCTGGTGCACAGTTAAGTCAGAGGCTACTTTAATGCCACTCCCTCTGAGGTTGTCTCGGAGCTCATGGTCTCCCAATATGGCCATCTTGTCTGCCCATCTGCAGAAGTGGACAATGATGGGTCGTGGTTCTCCTCTCCAAGAGCGTGGTCTTCCAACTCGATACGCCCTTGATATGTCGTTTATTTGCCAGTTCATGTAAGGGGCATGGTCATTGAGAATACCCACAATACAGTTTGCTGTTGTGTACCCAGTATCACCATCAAGTTCCGGCACATTGATGAACTTGACATTACAAACTTTGGTGGCTTGTTCTGTAAATTCCACTTGTCTCTCAACAGCTTCAAGTCTGTCGAGAATGAGCTCTCTGTCTTCTCGTATTTCTTGGATGTCTTTTTTCTGTTGTACAACATATTCTTTCAATGTGTAGATTTCTTCAAAGAAGCTGGAGATTCTGGTATCCAGATTTTGGAATTTTTCTTCAATGCTACTTTTTATTCCATTTGTATGCATAAGGAAACCATGTTGAATTTGTGTGAAACGCCAGTCAAGCATTTGCAGTATACCAGCTGGAGGTGGTAAGAATTCCTGCTGAGACATTTCTTTTTCGCTCGCAACACCTGTGGGCAATAACTTGGATTTTCTCCTCTTACAGCACTTGTGGTCACCAACTTATTTTTCCACTTCCATAACCTGTG
>CM060346.1:13000615-13010615 GCA_030674155.1 Stramonita haemastoma
CAATTGCTTGTAAATTCACATGTCTTTCTACCAGTTGTGGGGGGGTAGGGGGACGGGTGGGTGTGGAGGGGGGGGAGCGTGTGTGTAAGTGTGAGTGTGGGGGCGGGTGGGTGTGGATTGTATGGGGAGGGGGGGGTGCGTGCGTGCGTGCGTGCGTGTGTGTGTGTGTGTGTGTGGTGTGTGTGTGTGTGTGTGTGTGTGTGTGTGTGTGTGTGTGTGTGTGTGTGTGTGTGTGTGTGTGTGTGTGTGTGTGTGTGTGTGTGTGGTGTGAGTGTGTGTGTTTTTGCAAAAAGCAGCAACACATTTTACTGTATCATAACAGCACAAAACACATTTGATTCTAAGACTAGAAAAACACTCTACTATACGATAACAAAAACAAGCATTTTACTGCACTACGACAACACAAAAAGACATTTTCTCTACTAAAGCAGCGCAAAACACACATTTTGCCGTATTATAATTTTTTAAAAACATACCATTTCTTTCTGTATCTTAGGTAGGTAGGTAGCTGGGTAGGTAGGTAGGTAGGTAGGCAGGCGGCCGGGTGGGCAGGCGGGTAGGCAGGAAGGGAGACAACACAACAATTTTTCACACGCACACATGCACGCACACACGCACGCTCGCACGCATGCACACACGCACACATGCACGCACACACGCACGCTTGCACGCACGCACGCCCGCTCACACGCACACAGAAACACACAGACACACACACACAGACACATAGACACACACACACACGCACGCACGCACACACACGCACGCACGCACGCACACACACATACACACACATATACACGCGCGCGCGTGCGAGCACACACACACACACACACACACACACACACACACACACGTAGATATTGAAAAAATCATAAAACATTTTACAGTACCATATCGGCACAAATCAAACATTTGACTTTACTATAACACAACAGAATACATTTTCACATTACAAAACACTTTTTCTGTACTATAACACCAAAAAAGCACATTTCTTTAAACTCTAGAAAGCACTGTGGGTAAAAGGTAAAATTGTCCTAGGCGGTCAAAGGGGAGCGAGACATGAGAGAGCAGCTTTCTCTAGGGGCGAGTATATTGAGGGGGCGTCCATCTCATCTACCGCGCTGCTTTACGTTTACTGACCCCAAAGAGTACCCATTTACAGCTGGGTGAACTGGGGGACTGTACTGTAGCCAAGGTGCGCAAACGGTCACCCATCCAACTGGTAACCACGGTCGAGTCTGATAAACTTGACTGGGGAAAATGAGCACAAAGCATAAAGCACAAAGCACACATTTTTCCTCTATGTTTAAAAACACAACTTATTTTACTGTATCATAACAGCACAAACTAAAAAATATTGACTGTACTATAACACAACACAATTCAGGGTACAGTAGCATTATAAAACAGAATTTCTAAGATATTACACAAAATCACACATTTTTCATTAGATCAAATCAGACATTTCACTGTTCTAGAACACTACAAAACACATTTTGACTATACTGTTAGGGTACAAAACACTGTTTACTATTTGTTCATCCGTCGAGTTCGACGATGACCAAAATAGCAGAGGAGGCAGCTACTGTTTTGGACACTGGGCAGAAATTTCATTATAGTGGAGATACCTTGCCAATAGTACATCCGCACTCTCTCGGCCAAGATGACATGAGGACAGTCAGCGTTGGAAACGTTCTCCAAATGCCCTGGGCTGCAGCACATGAGGACTGTGCAAGTCCAGCCTTCTAGTCAGAGAGTTATGGTCGATCACTAAAGATTGTGCTGTAAAGTAGAATTCCATGAGTAGGAAAGCCACTGATCATAAAACCTCTCACTTTGTTGGTGGCCTCAGCATCACTGGTTTAATCAAGAACTGTGATAAAGCCTAGGCGCTGAAGGCACTTCATTAAACTGACATAATATGTGTTACATTGTTACACATTCTACTTTATTGTAAAAATACAAGACACATTTTACTGTACTACATCGACAAAACCAAACTTTTTTTTTTACTATAACAGCACAAAACACACATTTTGCTGTATTGGTTATGAAAAAAAAACAGTACAACAACAACAACAATAATAATAATAATAATAATAATAATAATAATAATAATAATAATAATAATAATAATACTAACAATAACAACAACAACAACAACAATAATAAAAGCACAATATATTTTACTGTATTGTAACAGCACAAAACACATATTTATTTATTTATTTATTTATTTATTCTTTTATATCGAGGATAACAGAATAAGCAATCATGTGCTTTTTTTCATCCGGTCCCCGTGTGTATGCAGTTTTGTAAATATTGTCATCTGTTCCCACCGGCACACGATGGCCTACTCTTACGAAAAGCGGAACAGGATTTAACGTGTGCGCAAGATGTTCTGCGTGCGTTCGCACACGGGGCCTCGGTTTAAAGTCTCATCCGAAGGACTTTTGGGGAGAGTGGAGTCAGCACTGATGTTAACTCCAGGAAGAAAATTTCCTCGACCGGACTCGAACCCGGGTCTTCAAATTGCCAGCGCAATGTTCTGACCACTAGGCTATCCGCCCCCCCATTTGACTGTAAGACAACAGTATAACACAAATACAAACACATTTTCCCCTACAATTAATACGAATAAACGTAATTTACTCTACAAAATATATTTTACTATAGTCTAACACAACCATACCCATATTTACCGACAACAAAACGCATCATACAACAAAACACACTTTCCTGTACTATTACAAAACGTCTTTTTTGTACTTTTCAGCACAAAACACATTTTGTGATGTAATGTTATAGTACATACTATGCAAATCTCCCACGTTTTTGACTCTGTGGTGCACAAAACGCAGATTTCAATAGGCACCCATCAGTCTCGGAACACTGGAGTTGCGCTCTAGTCTCATAGATCGCAAAGTTTTGGTCAGTAAGCATGGAGGCAAGCTTGTTACCCATGCAGCAGACTTCCACCCCCCTCTCTACGCCACTGGAATGGTCCATTGGAAAGGTAGTCGCTGATATGAATGGTTCCAGTACCGTCGCAGGAGCCGCCAGAACGTTGCCATACATGCCTGCGAACTGCCCTGTGGGGACTCCACCTCCCTGGTTTTTTCTCTGGGATGGTGTCTTAACACGACACCTGTGTGCGTGCTGGTTTTTAAAATATACTTTTGTCATCGGCTCTTACAATAGCCTACACAATAGCCTGCTCTTCCGAAAGGTGGAACGGGGTTTTAACGTGTACGCCAGATGTTCTGCGTGTGTTTGCACACGGGGCCTCAGCTTCTCCGAATGACTTTGACATTCAGTTCGATTTTTTTTCGTCAAACTGGGAAGAAAGGAGGGATTGGGAATCGAACCTTACGGTTTACTTGTTGGCAGGCGAGGGTCTTAACCTTCCTTCCTTTTTTCCTTCCGATTGCAGATTTCACTGTAATATAATACATTTCGATGGAAAACTAATTCTGCTTTTCACTACAAAACACATTTTACTGTACTACAACACAAAAAGACATTTTGTCTACAAAACACAATTTGCTTTATATATATTGAAAAAAGCACAACACATTTTATTGTATAGCACAAACGCAAAGGTAAACAAAACAACTTACGGGACATTCCAAAACACATTTTCTGAACTATAACACTGAAAATCCCACATTCTTCTACACTATAGCCAAAAAAATCCCTTACACTTTTAGATGAAATCAGACATTTCACTGTTCTATAACACTACAAAACACATTTTGACTATACTGTAAGACTACGAAAACACTGTTTACTTTACGAGAGCACAAACACATTTTACTGTACTATGCAACGCCATTAAATGTACATGTCATTGTATTATAGTACTATAAAACACATACTTGACTATTATTGTATGTAATACAATGATAAAACACATACTTGACTATTATTGTATGTAATACAATGATATAAAAAGACATTTTGCTGTATAAGATTTGGAAAAAAAAGCCATTTTACTGTATCATAACAGCACAAAACACACATTTGACTGTGACTTCAAAAGCACTGTTTTCGATATGATGACATGAACAAGCGCATTTTACTGTAAAACTCTGTAAAACGATTAAACAGAATTTACTGTAAAGAGCATGTTTTACCGTATTATAAGACATCATCCTTTACAACCACACTACAAAACACAATTTATTGTACTATAACATTACAAAACCCCTTTTCTGTACTAAAGCATTTTGCTGTACTATACCAATCTCCCACATTTTGTGAAATGGAACTGTACACAACACAGATTTCACTGTTCTGTAACACATTACTGTATACTAAACACATTTTACTTTACTATAACACTACAAAACACAAAAGATATTTTAGAACACAACTTTGCTAAAATGAAAAAAAATCAGCATATTTTACGGTAACAGCACAAATTACACATTTAAACGTAATTAAATGTCAAAACATACATTTTTACGTATAAAAAGACACAACAAAACACACTTTCCTGCACGATAATAAAACAAAACGCCTTTTGTCATGGGTCACATACAGACACAACCTGCGAATTCTGGAACGCTTCCACCAACGCTGTCTCCGCTCCATCCTCGACATCCACTGGAGCGACTTCACCACGAATACTGAGGTGCTGGAGAAAGCAAACAAAACTCCATCTTCATGATCCTCATGATCATCATCATCATCATCATCATCATCATCATCATCATCATCATTGGCTTGGCTTTGCGAACGAAGATTAAGGGCACTGTCCACGTCTGGTGCAGGCTCGCTGGTGGCTGTTCAGTCCAATGCGTGACAAACAAACCCGGCCACAGCGGCTGCAGGGGAAAGTCGATTCTGGGGTTGATGTAGAGGGGACGCGGTTCTTCCTCCCTATTCGCCTCTCCTCAAGGGCCGCTCTGCGATTGTCCTCAAAGGAGGAGACCGACTGATGCACAGTGTGTCGCCAGGCCTGCCGGTCAGCAGCAAGGACTGACCACTGGTTATGGTCTATGAGGCAGGCTGACAGAGATTTCTTCAGAGAGTCTTTAAATCTCTTCTTTGGTGCGCCTCTGTAGCGGTGTCCGGTGGAAAGTTCACTGTAGAGAACCATCTTCGGTAGGCGATGGTCCTCCATTCTAGAGACATTCCCTGCCCAGGGTAGCTGCGTTTTCAGCAACATGGCCTCAATGCTGGTGATCCCTGCTTGCTCCAGCACCTCAGTATTCGTGGTGAAGTCGCTCCAGTGGATGTCGAGGATGGAGCGGAGACAGCGTTGGTGGAAGCGTTCCAGAATTCGCAGGTGGTGTCTGTATGTGACCCATGACTCAGAGCCGTACAGGAGGGTGGTCAGTACCACGGCTCTGTAGACACTGATCTTGGTGTCTTTCTTCAGGTGTTTGTTTTTCCAGACACGGTGGTAGAGTCTGCCGAAAGCACTGTTTGCCTTTGCCAGTCTGTTGTCTACATCTTTATCAATCTTTGCGTCAGAGGAGATTGTGCATCCCAGGTGGGTAAACTGCTGGACTGTCTTCAGTTCTGTCTCACCAATTGTAATGTGAGATGGGTGGTACGCTACCTGAGGTGCGGGCTGTTAGAGAACCTCTGTCTTCTTCAGGCTGACTTCGAGTCCGAAGAGCTGGGCTGCCTCTGCAAAACAGGATGTTACATGCTGCAGGGCGGTTTCTGTGTGGGCTACAAGGGCAGCATCATCAGCAAAAAGTAGCTCTCGAATTTGTTGTTCCAGGGTTTTGGTGTGGGCCTGAAGACGCCGAAGGTTGAATAGGCTGCCATCTGTGCGGTAGCGTATGAAAACTCCGTCTTCGTCATCAAGATCTTCTGTGGCCCGCTGAAGCATCATGCTGAAGAAGATAGTGAAGAGGGTTTGTGCAAGAACGCAGCCCTGCTTCACCCCGTTTGTGATTGGGAAAGGCTCTGAGAGGTCGTTGCTGTTTCTGACCTGGCCACGCTGGTCTTCATGTAGCTGGATCACCATGTTGAGAAACTTTGGGGGACAGCCAAGACGCTCCATGATCTGCCACAGGCCCTTCCTGCCTTTATGTACTATAGCAGTATAAAACACACATTTTGCTGTACTATACCAACTTCCCACATTTTTTTTAATTGGTACTGCAAAAAATGCCGATTTCACTGTCCTATAAAACAACACTACAACACACATTCTTCTTTTTGTAGTAACACTACAAAACACACTTTCTGTACTACAACAACGCAAATAGTAAAGGAAATCAACACAAAAAGACATCTTGCTTACTATAACACCACAAAACACACTTTGCTGTACTATAATGAAAAAAGCACAACACTACAAAAACACAAAAGCACATTTCGATTGCTATAACACCACCAAAAAAAGCATAACACATTTTACTGTAAGACAACAAGAACACTGTTTACTATACTATAACACAAACAAACACAGTGCAACTACTATGTAACATGATTAAACGTAATTTACTGAACAAAACATATTTTTCCGTATTATAGCAAAACGTATAATACTTTTATTACCACACTAAAAAAAACCACACTTTCCTGTACTATAATATTAAAAAACACTTTTTCTGTAGTACGCACCCATCATTCTCGGAAGACTATGGAGTTGCGGCTCTAGTATTTTAGAGTTTGGGTAAGTAAGTATGGAGGCAAACTGTTACCCATGCACCCTCTCCACGCCACTGAAATGGTCCATTGGAAAGGTAATGACCGGTACGAATGGTTCCAGTACCGTCGCAGGAGCCACCAGAACGTTGCCATATTTCAGCCCCGAGCCGCCCTGGGACTCCAACTCCCCGATTTATCTTCAGGGATGGTTGTCTAAACACACCTGTGTGAATGCTGTTTTTTTATATATTTTTTTTTAATTTTGTCATCGGCTCCTACCGGTACACGATGACCTTCATGAAGGCAGAACGGGGCTTTAACGTGTGCGCCAGATGTTCTGCGTGCGATCGCACATGGGGCCTCGGTTTATAGCCTCATCCGAATGACTTTGACATTCAGTTCGATTTTTTCGTCAAACTGGGAAGAAACCTCACTGATTTTTTTATTGGCAGGTGAACGTCTTAACATAAAAAATGTGTTTTGTAATGTTACGGTAATGTCTTAAAATGTTATTGTAATGTCTTATTTCATTGTACTATGCAACGGTACTTCCTACCCTTTTCTGTACTATAGCAGCACGAAACACACATTTTGCTGTACTATACCAAATGTCCCACATTTTCTGAGTCTGTACTGCACAAAGATTTCACTGTCCTATTTTATGACACGACAAAACACATTTTACAGATCTATAACAATACAAAACACATCTTTTGTACTATAGTACCAAAAAACACATTATTCTCAACTCAAGAAGAAAAGATACATTTTGCTGTATTATAATTTTACAAAAAACAACACATTTTACTGTATCATAATAGCACAAAACACAGAATTAACTGTACTATAACACAACAAAACATACGCACGCACGCACACACACACACACATACACACACACACACACAAATACACACACACACACACACACACACACACACACACACACACACACACACGCACACGCACACGCACACACACACACACACACACACACAACACATACCTACATACCTACATACCTACATACCTACGTACGTACGTAGCAGCGTACATACATACATTCATACGTACGTACGTACGTACGTACGATACTACATACATACATACATACATACATACATACATACATATACGTACGTACGTACATAGATAGCACAATAAAACAATTTAAAGTGCTGTAACATTGCAAAACACATTTTCTGAACAATAAAACAAAAAAACACATTCTTCTTCACTGTAAAAAACAAACAAACAAAAAACCCCATTACATTAAAGTGCATAATAAACAGATAAAGTCAGACATTTTACTGTTCTATTAACACTACAAAATACATTTTTAATATACTTTAATGGCACAAAACACTATTTACTATAGTAGAACACAAACAAACATATTTTATTGTACTATTTGTTGTTTGTTTGTTCATTTGTCGTGTTCCACGATGACCACTAAAACAGCAGAGGAGGCATCTGTTTTGGAAACTGGACAGACATTTGGTGATTAAAAAAAACAACACATTTTACTGACACATAACATAGACAGTGCATTTTACTGTATTTTTTCCGTATTTACGACTGTACAAAACACAGTTTCCTGTAATATTACAAAACGCCTATTCTGTTTTATAGCAGCACAAAACTCACACTTTGCTGTATTATACCAACGTCCCACATTTTCTGACTATGTACTACATAAAACGATTTCCCTGTCCATAAAACATTTCGATACAACACATATTCTACTTTATTATTAACACTAAACACATTTTACTGTACTACAACAACGCAAAGAGACATTAAAAAAAAATCGCTATCTGTCTGTCTGTCTGTCTGTCTGTCTGTCTGTCTGTCTGTCTGTCTGTCTGTCTGTCTATCTATCTATCTATCTATCATACACTCTGCCACAACTCGATGTGTGTGGTGGCAAATTAGTTAATCTCTTTCATTTTGCATCTGATTCGTGTTTGTTCCTTTTTTATTATTGCATATTACATTCATTCTACTTACATTGTCTTTTCCTTTTCTGCTGTTATTATTCTACATACCTTATTGCTGATTTTTTTTCTTTCCTCTTCATCTGTTCTCAGTGATTTGTGCATGAATGAGGTTGTGAAAAGTCTGCCTGTGACGATAATTGAAACTTGTAAATTTTTATGTCTGTGTATATGTGTGTATCTCTGTTGGACAAGAAAGTAATATAGCAATAATATGTCAAATCATCCTAATGCACAAAAGTGGCTGACCAAATTTGGCTTTAAAGCAGGTTATCTCAATGCTTGTCACCTGCTTAACAAATTATCTGATATACCTTCCATTCTTTCCAATGCAGACAATTGTTTTCATGTGTTTTTTGTTTTTCGGAATCTCGTTTGTCTGATGTAGTTTCAAATGACACTGTTTCTATTCCACCATTTAATATAATTAGAAGGGACGCAAAAGTGAAATTAGAAACAGGATTAATAGCATATGTGCATCAGTCTATAAACTACAAGCAGATCAGTAATTTTGATAATTATGGTATTGAAATATGGCTAGAAATCCATTTGAAAGGGTCCAAACCAATGCTGGTTTTGAAACCCAGAAGAAAGAACAGAATGGTTTGATCGTTTTGAGCAAATGATGGATGACGTTTCGAGCCATTCAACCGAAATAATCTTGCTAGGTGATTTTAATATTGACTTATGTAAACCTCACAACAAATGGAAAAACCTATATGAATCATATGACCTTTCACAATTAATTAACACCCCAACAAGGAAAATGTTGTCTTCTGAAACATTAATCGATCACATCTATGTAACTAACCCAACTAACATAATAGAAACATCTGTGCCTGTGTTTGGACTTAGTGATCATTTTCCTGTTTGCTTAACCTGGTCCAAAAAGGGTGCCAAAATTCCCACATGTCGACACAAATGTGTTTCCTTTAGAAGTTACAAATCGTTTTGTACTGATGAGTTTCTGTCTGATTTATGTATAGCTAATTTTTCTGAGGTGTATCAACACAATGATCCAAATGAAGCTCTGGCTGTTTGGTACAAAACTTTTCTGTCAGTCTATGACAAGCACGCACCACCCAAAATTAAACGCGTTAAATTTAAAGAAAAACCACCCTGGCTAACTGACGAAATAAATGCAGCCATTTTAATCCGAGATTCGCTGCTACGATCAACAGGCAGAGATGAAAATTTCAGAAAGCAGCGAAATAAGATAACAGCAATGAAAAGAGCTGCAAAAAAGAAATATTTTAGTGATCTTAAAAGTTAAAAAGTTAAAGTCTGTCCCGAGCCGAAGGCTCATCAGGCCGGTGCTTATCCCGGTTTCTGTGGCGTTAAGCGACTGAGAGTCATAGACTCCCCCCTGGATAGGACGC
>CM060346.1:13015615-13073115 GCA_030674155.1 Stramonita haemastoma
CCACCTTCTGGCAATAGAGCTAGCATGCCCACCTTCTGGCAATAGAAACAGCATGCCCACCTTCTGGCAATAGAAACAGCATCCCCATCTTCTGGCAATAGAAACAGCATGCCCACCTTCTGGCAATAGAGCTAGCATGCCCACCTTCTGGCAATAGAAACAGCATCCCCACCTTCTGGCAATAGAAACAGCATCCCCATCTTCTGGCAATAGAAACAGCATCCTCACCCTCTGGCAATAGAGCTAGCATGCCCACCTTCTGGCAATAGAGCTAGCATGCCCACCTTCTGGCAATAGAGCTAGCATGCCCACCTTCTGGCTACAGAAACAGCATGCCCACCTTCTGGCAACAGAAACAGCATGCCCACCTTCTGGCAATAGAAACAGCATGCCCACCTTCTGGCAATAGAAACAGCATACCCACCTTCTGGCAACAGAAACAGCATGCCCACCTTCTGTCAGTATCAATATCATCCCCACCTTCTGGAAATTATGTGGTAGGAATTCCTTTTTTTTACCATTTCTTTGTTTCTGCCTTGTTCTTTTTTTTTTCTCCCTGTTACCTTCTTATTGTCTGTTTTCTGCCTTCTTGGTTCATTCTCCTGCCCTCTGTCCAGAAACACTTGGAAAAGAACAGTTCTCTCCAACACCGAAATCGGAAGTGCTGAGACCTGACTTGCCAGGTGTCTAACGGCAGCCAACACATTTTCGCTCAAGGCATGACAACAACAGGCACTGTCCATGCGTTCGACGAAGGAGAAGATTGCATATGCAATTATTGTCTATCGTTATGATCAGTGGAAGTGAAAGGAAGTCCTGATTTTCTTCTTTCATTTTCTTCTCTTCTTGCTTCAGTATACAGACAGCCCGGGGGGGGGGGGGAGGTAGGGGGGATAGCCTGGTGGTCAGAGCGTTGCACATTGCGCTCGCAATCTGCTGACCCGGGTTCAAATCCAGTTCAAGGGGATTTTTCCCCTGAACAACAACATCAGTGCCGACTCCACCCCCCCCCCCCCCAACCCCCCCCCCCCCCCCCCCCAAAAAAAAAAAGTCGTTCAGGGGGGACTATAAACCAAGGTCCCGTGTGCGAATGCACATTAAACACCTACATATGTACACATCAAAATCTGTTCTACCTTTGGAAAAGTATGCCATTCTTTTGCTGGAAGTAACGGATGACAAAGTTATCAAAGCCGAATGTACACGGGAACTGTATGTAAGAAAACAACTTGTGCCATCTTATTTCATTGTCCCCCAAATAAAAGAATACGATAAGATGGGGGGGGGGGGGGGCAGGCTTTAGTCATGAAGATTAATAAGTAACTGCCGCATCATTTTGGTTGGTGTTCCATAACCTAGGCGATCCTAGGGGAGCGAGGCATCAGAGACCTCAGCTTCTCTAGGGGCCAGCATACCATCGCTTATTTTCTCTTGCATGAAAAGACACCCGATGACTGGCTTTAGAGACACTGTCAAGAGCTTGGCAGAATAAACAGACAGACACACAGACAGATGAAGGCCAAGAAAGGTTTGGAAAACATCATCACAACTATGACTGCGTGTCTCTCTAATGCTTGTCATCATGACCAAAGACTCGAGCGTTAACAGGCAGATGTAGAAAATGCAATAAAGTGGAGAGCCAGTTTGAAGGAAAAGATCGCTTTTACACACACACACACACACACACACACACACACACACACACACACACACACACACACACACACACACACACACACACAGGGGACGGGACGGGACGGGATAGTCTAATGGTCAGAACATTGCGCTGGCAATATGACGACCCGAGTTCGATTCCCGTTGGAGGGGATTTTTCCCCTGGAGTTAACATCAGTGCTGAGTTCACTCCCCAAAACTCTTTCGGATGAGACTGCAAACCGAGGCCCCGTGTGCGAACGCACGCAGAACATCTTGCGCACACGTTAAATCCTGTTCCGCTTTTCGTAAGAGTAGGCCATTGTGTGCCGGTTGGAACAGATGGCAATATTTACACAACTACATACACACGGGGACTGGATGGAAAAAAAAACATGAGTGCTTGTCCCATTATCCTCGATATAAAAGAATAAAATAAAAAATAAAATAAATAACATAAAGATAAAATAAACAAACACACACACCACACCACACACACACACACACACACACACACACACACACACACACACACACACACACACACACACACACACACACACACATAAACACACACACACAGACACACACAGACACACAGACACACAGACACACAGACACACCACAACACACACACACACACACACACACACACACACACACACATACACACACACACACACGCACGCATCCACGCATGAACACATGCACACAAGTACGCACGTGCGCACGCGCGTGCGTGCACGCACACACACACACACGCGCGTGCGCGCGCGCGCGCGCGCGCGCGAGTGCGAGCGTGCAAGAGAGGGGAGACACACACTCAAGAGATAGAAGAAAAAGAAAACAAGAAACAATGATAAGAATTATTATCAAGGAGAATTTGAAGAAGTAGAAAAAGAAGATCGCCTCAATAGCAAAGAAGAAAAAGGAGTAAATCCAATTGCAAAGCAGATGAAGAAAATCAATCTCTCTCTCTCTCTCTCTCTCTCTCTCTCTCTCTCTCTCTCTCTCTCTCTCTCTCTCTCTCTGTCTCTCTGTCTCTCTCTCTCTCTCTCTCTCTCTCTCTCTCTCTCTCTCTCTCTCTCTCTCTCTCTCTCTCTCTCTCTCTCTCTCTCTCACAGCGACACATTCCAATCTTTCCCAGCAGATTCAATCTACTGTCAGAACAGATTCCGATGAGGAGAAAAGGAGCAGACGACTGCCATAATCCTGTCTGTGAAACCAGCTGTAAACACCACCCAGTGAGGGGAGACAAGCAGTGAAGTGATGTGTACAGGGGTGTAAAGAAACAGACAGACAGCAGTGCTACGGGGAGGACAATGAAACAGTTGGAAAACCGTTTCTTCCAGCATTTGTTTGCGCACAGGTTGCGAAACAAAATAACCAACAAAGAAAAAACAAACAAAACAGTCACACACATAGTTAGCTAAGATTAAAAAAAAAAGAACCCAGCTTAAAGAAGGAGGGTTGAGAAGAAGAAGAAGAAGAAGAAGAAGAAGAAGAAGAAGAAGAAGAAGAAGAAGAAGACCAAACAACAACAACAACAAACAACAACAACAACAACAACAACAACAACAACAACAACAAAACGACGACGACGATGACGAAGAAGAAGAAGAAGAAAAAGAAGAAGCACAACCACCACCACCACCACCACCAACAACAACAACGACAATATCAGTGGCATCAACAACAGCAACAACAACAAACGCGCAAGAGCTAACTTCACCAGCAGAAAAGAAAGTAGACGAAAAGGAAAACAAAACGGGGATAACAAAAAACCCTAACCCAAACTCAGCAGATTCCCAATATTCACCTGCCAGTCTCTGCTTAAGCTGTTTACATAGCATGGATATTTTCCAATGACTTTTTTTTGTCACTGACAGCGAATCATCCACCCCAAAAAAGCCACCACCACCCACACACACGTACTCAAAAGAAACCCACCTCCCCGGTAGCTCAGTTTCTTTTTCCCTCTTCTGACTTTCTTCTTTGCAAAATATGCTTAAACAAAACTTAAAAAGCGTAACTATAAATATTAAACGCAATGTCCATGTTTCATGCAAAATTACAGTGATTTCTTTCATATTAAACTGTCAGTAAATATATAAAAACGATTTAAACAAATAAACGTTGAAAACAAAGAAACAAAAAAAGCATCCTGTATTAGCATTAATATATATATATTTTTTTAAAGTAAGATGAGGTATAATGTATTTAAAACAAAATTGTTTTGAAGGATAAAGTTATCAAGAAATATCAAGCACTGACACGAAACTCACTATAAAGTCAAACAACACATTTCCCCCCATGTATGCACTCATGCAAGTAGGTAGGTGCATTAACTAATTTCTTTCTACACACTTGGCCAGCAGCTGTTGCTCTGTAAGCGGTTTGCTGGCCTCGGCTAATGTGTTCTAACTTCAAGGAAGTTCATTTTAAAAATTCGTACAAAAATCATCAGAAAATATTTTGTCAGATTTCTTCTTTTTTTTTTTTCTTATAGAAAAGAGTAAGAGAATCAAATGGGAAGAAAGCCAAAAATGCCTACACAATATATACATATATAATTATATATATTATATATAATATACATATATATAAGAGAGAGAGAGAGAGAGAGACAGACAGACAGACAGACAGACAGACAGACAGACAGACAGAGACAGACAGACAGACAGACAGACAGTGCATGACACCAAAGAACTGTGTAAAAGAAGTAGGTCAATTTCTGTTAGCTTTGTGCCACAAGGTAATTTCATCAAATTTGCGAACACTTACCTTCCTTCTTACTTCCTGTACTTGCACATTTATAGACAGCATACAATGCACAGATGTAGTTCCCTCATTTGGAATTCCGGGATCATTGTCATTATCAACAGCAAATGAGAATATTATCGTGGGCTATTAGAAGTATATAGTATGGAAAAGTAGATGGAATTAGTGTAAACAAACTAAATGATGTACACTTAAAAGACATGTTGACATTATAGGATATAATATTTTTACAGGAAACACATTTACATAAAAAAGCTGTAGAGGACATTACTCTACCAGGATATATGTCTGTGCACTACTGCAGAATAAAAAGAAATTAATCTGTAAGTGCTTTCAGGAGGTGTTTCAGCTTTCATTAAGGAGGGGTATCCGAAAAGAATAAAATTTTTACCCTCAAATAATTCAGATATTGTATGGTTACAAACTATACAGCACAGCTCTACATCATAAAACAATATTTTCATAGGATGTGCATATACTCCTCCCGAATTTTCTTCTTTTAGAAGAGTTCATTCAAGAATAATATGGGACAATTTAGAACAAGACATAGAAAGTTTATCTCAAAGAGGTCAGATAATTTTATGTGGAGATCTGAATGTGCAAACAGGGAGACTGGCTGATTTTATAGAAATAGATTCAAAATCAAGTTATTACAATTTACCTGAAGAAAGGGAAAATGACCAATTTACCTAAGAGGCTAAATGGATAGAATTAAACAGGAAAATGGCAGACTTTTAGTTAATATTGGTACAGAAAATCAATTGTATATATTGAATGGCCGAACATTAGGAGATTTACAAGGTAAGTTTACATACTTTCAACCTCAAGGCTGTAATATTGTGGATTCTTTCATTTCTTCAAACTCATTTATGAAAAAGGTAAAACATATGAAAGTTAAAGATTTAATGGAACATTCTGATCATTGTCCACTTGATTTAGATATAGATATACCAATCATAGACAAAACACATTTGCACTGTCACACAGTCACACACACACAGTCACACACAGTCACACACACACACGCACACACACACACACACACACACACACACACACACACACACACACACACACACACACACACACACACACACACACTCATATATTGTAGCATTTATCTTACTCAAGTTCACTTGCTTCTATTTGTTATCGTTTTGTAGTATAGTTCAAGCAGTTTCTAATGGTTAGACCTTTTTTTCTTTTATTTTCACCAGTCCACACAAACACACCGACCTTTTTTTTCTTCCCAATCACTTGTCTAAAATCACTTTTTAGTGGATAGACGTTAAAATGAAGACACACATTTGCACAAGTCCCTCAAAATAATGAGAGATACACAGGCAGAGTATATAACTAAAGATTCACCACAACAAATACAATTTTTATGGGATAAAAATTCCAAAGAACAATTTCAAAAGGCACTTTTACTACCATCAATGCAACTGCATATAACACAAATAAAAAATCAAACAAAAACAGTATTTGAACAAATAGATCAAAATACAAAGCAATCTGACTCAACAAATGTAGTAAATGAATGTTCCAAGCAACTGTCTGATATCTTTATCAAAGTGTCAAAATGAAGCTTGAAGACCAGTAAGTCAAAACCTTTAAGAAGAATTAAACCCAATAAAAAAAAAACTCAGAATGTACAAGTATGAGAAAAGAAGTAAAATCTTTATTTACTAAACACAATGAACAGAACTGCATATAAACTTGAACTTTGGAAGAAATGCTTTCAAAACAGAAAACAGTACAATACTTTGATTAAAAAAAATCTTAAAAAATAAGTTAGTATCGCAGCTACATGGACATCAAAGAAGATCCAAGTATATTGTGGAAAACTTTACAAAAATTAAAAGAAAGTGAAGATGATGGATTGAAACATCAAAATCATATTAGTAACAGTAAGTGGAGAGGACACTTAAACAAATCATGTTTGCAAAATTGAAAATAACTGATAACCCACTCTTAGATAAGCAAATTACGGCAGAGGAAATTACAAAAACAATCAAAAACTAAAAAATAACAAATTGCCTAGAAAAGATGGAATAACAAACGAAATGATTAAATCAACTTAAAAAAATTAATTTTTAATATTTTTTTATACCACTTTATGTCACAGCAGATTTATCTGCCTGAAATCCCAGCTGCTATCCCGGGGAGAGTTCATCACCACATGTGCAGCGCCTACCCATTATTATTTTTTTCAGGGATGGTGTCTTAACACGACACCTGTGTGCATGCTGTTTTTTTCATAATTTTGTCATGGGCTCCTACCACACTGGTACATGATGGCCTGCTCTTCCAAAAGGCAGAACGGGGTTTTAACGTGTGTGCAAGATATTCTGCTTGGGTTCACACAGGGCCTCGGTTTATAGTCTCAACTTCATTTAGTCTTATAGAGACAATGCCAGATATTTTCAATTTAGTGCTAGAAACGGGAATATATTCCTGGGACTGGAATGTGGGAGTGAATGTCTCTATCTATAAAAGTGGATGCACAAATAACCTGGAAAACTACAGAGGAATCACGTTAACAAACACTAGAGGAAAACTTTTTTGTCAAATACTAAATCATAGAATATCTGAATATTTAGAAAATAACAATCGTATTGTCAGAGAACAAGCTGGATTCAGGAAAACATGCAGAACAAGGATAATATTTTTCTACTCAACAACTTAATAAATAAGGTACTAAAAGTAAAAACTAAAAGACTCTATTGCTGCTTTGTAGATTTTCAGAAAGCTTTTGACAATGTGTGGCATGAGGATCTTCTTATAAAGCTAAACGAAATAGGAATATCAGGCAACACGTTTAATGTCATTAAAAACATGTATTTGAATGCAACAGTAGTTACAAAAATACAAGGAAAACACACCTATGAAATCATAGTGAAAAGAGGGGTGCATAAGGGAAATACGTTAAGTCCTACATTATTTAACGTGTTTGCAGTCATATAGTTCAATATATTGACTAGAAAGATTTACCATACATAACTGCAAGAGATAGAATTCCTTGTTTACTCTATGCTGATGACCTAGCATTACTATCAACAACCAAAGTAGGTCTTCAAACTAAGCTGAATAAACTGCAAAAATACATTTTGAACTGGGGTTTAAGGATAAACAAAACAAAAACAAAGGTAATAGTCTTTACGAGATCACCTCCTAAAATTCCAATTTATTTTAAATATGGAGAGCATGTAATTGAAATGGTAGAAACTTTAAAATATCTAGGTATAATTTTTCATCAGAATGGTAAGTTTCAAGCAACACAAGAACATTTAGTAAATCAAAGCAATAAAGCATTGTACACCTTTAAAAGAGTAATTCATGGAGAGTATTTAAAGACTACTATAAGAATGCGTCTATTTGACTCATTAATAACCCCTGTTTTAACTTATGGAGCAGAGGTTTGGTTTCCTTTTTGTTTTCATGGGGAGACAGAATTTCATATTGATGAATTGTTTATGACATGCTTATAAAATCAGTCTCTGTATGAACATTTTCATATTAAATTTTGTAAACAAATACTGGGAGTTCATAAAAAAGCATTAGTACTTCCCACTTTAGGTGAATTGGGAAGATTTCCACTGACCCTTAAAATCATATGCCAGATAGTATCCTTTTGGATTCATTTGATAGAATCAAAACAGGCACTTATATTAGAATAGTATATGATGATTTGTATCAGAAGAATACATGTGATAAATGGATCAATACCTAAAAATATTCTTTACACAATTGGATTTAAACATGTGTGGAAAAACCAAAGTACTCTTGATGTACATCCCTTAAGCTATGCTGTTCAAATACAGCTTGAGGCCATGTATAAAACATTCTGGATCTACCAGAAGAAACAGTGTGCAAAGCTAAAATTTTATGATTTTGCTACCAAAGAGTACAGATTGGAACCATATTTAATAAACTATGAACACAAAACCCATAGAAATACCTTTTGTAAATTTCGCATATGTTGTCACAGTTTATTGAAAGGGAGGCACAAAAATATGCCCAGAGAGGACAGAAAATGTAAAAACTGTAGCAAAATAAAAGACAAATTTCATTTATTTGATGAATGTGTCTTATATGATGAACTTAGAAACAATTTCTTACTAAAGATTAAAACCGGAGACAAAGAGTGTAAGCAACATATAGATAAGTTAAGCGCCATAATCACAATTGATATCTATCAAGCAGATATCATTAGATATGTGGATAAATGTATGGAGAAAAGAGACAAAGAAAAGTAGAATACAACATGTTTTGTTTTTTTTTAGTGGACATCATTTGGCCAGAAAGATAATTAAAACTGATGTTTGTTTTGTTGTGTCAAAATAGGTCTGCATGACTTAAATGGCAATAAATATTTTGAATCTGAATCTGAATCTGAATCTGAATCTGAATCACACACACACACACACACACACACACACACACACACACACACACACACACACACACACACACACACACACACACACACACACACACATCTATTCTTTTATTCACAGTGTTAGTGTCTTCTTTTCCTTCTACCAACCCCATTCCACCCCACCACACCCCATCCCTACTCCACCCCATCCCCTTACTGGCAGTTATTCTCAGCTACATTGACAGATTGAAAGCTGTCCTCTGCTCATTTTCTCTTCACTGAAAGCAATTCCAATGTCAGACGCAATCCAGTGATGGACACTGTGTTTATCTGATGTAGAAAATAATCTTTACCCTGAAGGCAACTTCTTTTTCATGATAGAAAGGCTGTGATCATTGTGTCAGATTCTGTGAACCAGTAAATTAGCAAGATGGACATTTTAGGAGTATGGGCTGTTTGGGTTTATGTTCCATCATCACTGTTTGATGTGTTCAGGTTTTATCTTCTGATTTATTGCTTTGGGGGCTAATCTTAAAATACCTAGCCAATGACGAATTTGTGATGCAGACTACGTAACAATGTGATTATGTCATGTGTGATGAGATAGCTGTATCTCTGCCCACATAAAAGAAATAAATGTATCTAAAACTCTTTAATTAGGTACCTGATGGGTTAAAAGGAAAAGAAGAAGAAAAAGTCAATGATGGAAAAAAGAGAGGGATTGCAAAGAAGAGGAAATATTGGAAAAATTATGCAGAGGAAGTCAAATGCAAAGAAGAAGAAATGAATGCAAAAAATAAGAAAAAAGAATACAAAGAATAAGAAAAAGAGAGCGAAGAAGAAGAAGTAGAGAAGAAGAAGAAGAAGAAGAAGAAGAAGAAGAAGAAGAAGAAGAAGATGAAGAAGAAGAAGAAGAAGAAGAAGAAGAAGAAGAAGAGAGAAGAAGAAGAAGAAGAAAAATATCAAGAACACAAAGGTTATGATGATTATGATGTTAAAGATGATGAAGTGTTTTTGTTCATGTTTAAGCAGCTGCCATGGCACACTGCTTTCTGTCCAGAAGGGAAAAAAGTATGATGAAGTTTAAAGTATAAAAGTATAACCATTACGGTTATGTTACAGGCTTTTGGTGTGTGTGTGTGTGTGTGTGTGTGTGTGTGTGTGTGTGTGTGTGTGTGTGTGTGTGTGTGTGTGTGTGTGTGTGTGTGTGTGTGTGGTGTGTGTGTGAAGTCAAGTCAAGTCGACTCAAGTCAAAATTATCTTTATTGAGGGTAAAATATTAAGTTTACACAACTTTTTTTCATCCTGCCCTCACAAAAAAATCATGTAAATTGACTTCTAAAAGATTCGAAGACAAATATCAACATTTGTTGAAAAACTAAAATAAATGAGGATTACTTTCCAACAAATCTCTCAAGATAAAAAACAAAACAAAAAACAAAACAAAACAAAAAACAAACCAAAGACAATACAACATAAGCTCACATATTACATACAAATGATAAAAATACAATATAACATGGGCATGAATAACAACAAACAGCCAAATGTGAGGTAGTATCAAACATAAACGCGGACTTATAGTTTGTCCATCAGATGTTTCTTCAAAAGTTCCTTAAACATTTGTTTTGAAGGAACTGATTTTAGAAAAGGAGGTAGATTATTCCACAATGTTCTTCCTGAATATGCAAGGCTTGATTTATAGAGATTATTATGGGGCCTGGGCAGTAACAGTCTATGGGTAGGCCTGTTTTTATTGACAGCAAATTTTTCCACAATTTTCTTTGGGGCTTTTCCGTTTAGTATACTGAACTTACATAGATACTTGTTGAACTGCAGTCTGTCTTTGAATGGCAAAATATCTAGTTCTTTGTAGTTGGTGGTGGTCACTGTATTAGGATTCAATCGGATTAGTTTAACAGCTCTTTTATGTAAGCGATTTATATGCTTTAGGTTTGTTTCACTTGCACTGTCCCATAAGGTAGAAACATAATTTATAAGAGATAGAATATGGGCGTGAAAGAATAGTTTTCATGACTGTAAATGTAGAAAAAAATTTATTTTTCTAAGTTGATATAATCTTACTGAGATTCGTTTTCCTATTGTGGCTATGTGATCTGACCAAGACAAATCATTGTGGATTACTGCACCTAGTACTTTGTGTGAGACAACTTCTTCAATTTGTTGTCCATAGATATAAATTGGCGCAAATGAAGAACGCAATTTCTGTCTTTTTTGTCGAGTGGTTATAAACATACATTTTGTTTTATTAGATTTAAGAGACATATGATTGAGTTCTGTCCATTTGATAAGTTTATTGATATCTGCCTGCATATCTTTCACAAGCTGGTATGGATCATCGTTGTTACATTGAATTGATGTATCATCAGCAAACATTTGACATGAACAATGGATATGCAGAGGTAGGTTATTAATATAATTGGAGAAAAGAAGTGGTTCTAGTATTGATCCCTGTGGTATTCCATATTTCACGGGTAATAAGGTTGATCTCTAAGGCCCGATTTCAATAAGTTGATGATGATTACTGAGAAATGAGTCTAAAAGTGATAATGCTTGGTCAGAAATTTTATAGCATTTTAATTTTTTGATGAGGAGAGAGTGGCTAAGAATGTCAAAGGCTTTAGCAAAGTCTAGAAAAAGGACTCCAGTGATTTCATTGTTATTGATATTCAAAAGACAATGCTCAATTAGTTGTATGAAGGCTGTATGGCAAGAATGGTTTTCATGGAAACCTGACTGGTTTTCATTAATTAGATCATATATTTTGAAATGAGACTGTAAGTGAAATTGTATGTTTTTCTAATAGTTTAGATAGGACTGATAGTATGGAGATTTGTCTGTAGTTCGACGGATTGGTTGGGTCTCCTGCTTTTGTTTAAGGGTATTACTTTTGCTCGTTTGAACATCATTGGGAAGTAATTCTTGTCAATACACAAGTTAAATATGTAGGTTAGGGTGTCAGTTATGGCATATGCACTGACTTTTAATATTTGACTATCGATTTTGTCAAGGTCTTTTGATCTTGACTGTATTAATCTGAGTATACTATTAAGCACTTCTACTATTATTGGGGGTATAACAAAATCAGATGAGATGTTCTTTGATGAACAGTATTGTTTTAATTCTATCACCTCCTTTGTTTTTGTTTGATCATTAGATATTATAGAGTCAGCAATGTTTGCAAAGTGAGAATTCAGGTTTTCTGCTGATATTTCTTTTATGACTTTTTGGGAGTTATGTCTTGATTTATTAGTTAAGGTATTAATGGCTTTCCAAATCGCTTTAAGATTTTGGGCTGAAGACAGCAAATTTTGAAAGTATTTTGTTTTGGCTTTGTGCTTCATTGAATTGACTTTGTTCCTTTGCTTTTTATATTCATCTTTTTGCTTTGATTTAATAAATAGTCTCTTAGAGTCATTTCATTTTCAATTTCTTTTGTTAACCATGGAGGTTTCATGAAATATTTTATTCTTTTCTTAATAAATGGAGCATGCTTATCATAAGTAGCTATAAGTGTCTCTATCCAATAGTTAACAGCATCATCTGGATTTGTAATCTGATAAACATAGTCTTGAGTTTGAATTAAGAATATCATTAATGAAGTCATCTTTATCAAAATGTCTAAAGGAGCGGTAGGATATCTCCTTGTGTCCTGATTTGGATATCTTTATTCCTTTTTTCCGCCATGTAAAACAAATGGAAAATACCCGCAATAGTAAAAAAGCAGATCCTCAGGGAGAGATGGAGGTGGCAGAGCAGGGCAAGACAGGACCTGTAAGCCTGTGTAATGCCCAGCCATCAGGAACAGGGAGGCAGCCAAGGCCTATCAGGCATGCTGCCTCTCAGAAACAAGCAGGTGCTCAAAGTGTGCATGTAGAGTCACGCAGGTCAGTAAGCTAATCCAGCATCCTGGACTCTCTCAGGAGAGTTTCCCATGAGAGTGGAGTGGCCTCACATGAGAAAAGGAAGCCTGCTAATTCTGGAGCCTCTGTCTCTAACAAATAGGACATTGGCTGGGCCATGAAAACAATATCTAAAGATAAGAAAAGTCAATTTTGTGGCTCAATTAATGAATCCAAAGAGAAACACTCACACCTGCTTGTAAATAATGTACATAAACAACATATTGATTTACTCACTTATAATGTTAATGGTTTATTGCAAAAGTGAGAAAATAATGATTTTGTTAGCTTTCTTCTGCTACATGATTTTTATGTTTAACAGAAACATTTATAAGCTATGATTTTGAATCACCACTTTTCGGTGATTTTGTTGTATTTACATCAAAGGCCAAGAAATTGTTGCATCAAGGCCGATATTCTGGTGGATTGATTGTGATGGTGAGAAAGAAATATGCCTGCTACATTGATAAGGTTGACATAGAATATGATAATATTGTTGTGCTAAACATTCAAATGGATCTGTTACAAACCAATAAAAATGTACTTCTAAATTGTGCTTATATATCTCCATATGATTCTGTGTTTTTGAAACATCACTAAAATGGTTATGGTATGGAAATGCTTAAGCAGTGCATATTGGACTTGCAGGAATTGAATGATGATTTTTTTTGTTCTATTGACTGGTGATTTGAATGCAAGAACAGCACGAGAGAATAATTCTTTTTCTGATGATGAATTTGATGGGGAGTTTAAAACAGTGTATGACACAAGTGATTTTCTTAGAAACTCACAAGATAGACAGACAAATTTATTTGGCTATCAACTACTTGAAATATGTAACATGTTTGATTATTTGATTTTGAATTGTCTGTGTAAACATGACTTTGATGATGGTTATACATATATTTCATTCTCAGGAGCCAGCACAGTTGACTATTTTATCATGTCTTGTGAATTGTATGCAACTGTCAATATTGTAACCATAGAAATATAAAGTACTACAGAATCAGATCATCTGCCTGTTCGTATGAGGATTGATTTGAAAGCTGATGTGACCAAACAAAGTGCTGAACTAACTAATGAGGAGGAACATAGTGTAGTAGAAAAAATGGTTTGGAAAGATGACAAGAAGGAAGAATATATGGAAACACTTAGCAGCCATTCCATACAGAATAGAATTATTAGTGCCTTAAACTTACTTGATAGTGACATAGATGGTGCCCTGGAGCAGTATACACAATGCCTTAATGAGGCTAGCATGTGTATGCTCACCAGAGGTCATAGTTATCAGAACAAACAGTCAAGATGGTTCGACGATGAGTGTCGTCAGGTTAAAAAAGAGACAAGAAGAGCCTTGAATGTATTTAGAAAAACTAAGGATGAAAATGACAGACAGACTTATGTTACAACAAGGAAAAGATATAGACAGTTATTAAAGACCAAACGACAAACATTTAGAAAGCAAAAAGTAGAATCTCTTGCTAATAATAGTTCAAATTCAGTACTGTTCTGAAAAGACCTTCGAAGTATGGGTTGTGTTAATAAAGATAGAGTTTCAAACAGAATAAATCCTACAGAATGGGTTAAGTATTTCAAAGAGGTATTCCAAATTAATGAATCAGTATTTAATCAATGCATGCACACAGACGCAGATCTGTTAGAAGAAAATGAACATGAACTAAATAGAGAGATCGCAGAAGAAGAAATAAATACAGCAATACATAAAGTGAAGTCTGGTAAGGCATGTGGGATTGATAAAATTACTGCAGAAATGCTAAAAAATGGAACTAGTGAAGCTAAGCAGTTCATTTTCAAGCTTTTCAATACTATTTTCAGTAAAGGTATATATCCACAGGTTTGGTCTAAAGCCATCATTATTCCAATTTATAAAAAGGCAATTATGAAAAGACAATTATAGCGGAGTATCATTATTAAGTATATTATCTAAATGTTACACTTCTATATTAAACACAAGATTATATTCGTGGCTAAAAAATAATCACTTGATACGTGAAAACCAAACAGGTTTTAGGAAAAGATATTCTACCATAGACCAGATCTTCAATTTGCATTCAATTGACCAAAAGTGTATGTCTAAGAAAGGTAAAAAGCTGTATGTTGCCTTTGTTGACTTCATAAAAGCTTTTGACTCTGTTAAACATGATAAACTTTTGAACTGTGTTAAAAGTCGGGGAGTAAAAGGAAAATTCTTTGCTTCATTGTCAGCCATGTATAACTCATTATTATTGTGTATTTGATCAAACAGCCAATTATCAGAGTTTTTTGAATGCCCAATAGGAGTCAGACAAGGTTGTGTTCTGAGTCCTATATTATTTTCATTATTTATCAACCAGTTTGCTAATGTTATGAATGAAAAAGGAACACATGGAGTTCAGTTATTACCAAATATCATGGATATATTTATTCTGATGTTTGCAGACAATGTTGCACTGTTTTCAAGAACCCCGGGAGGTTTGCAACATCAATTAAACATTTTAAAAGACTGCTGTAATGATTTACAATTGAGTGTCAATATCAATAAGACTAAAGTGATGGTCTTTAGGAAAGGGCGATTTCTTTCAAAACAGGAACAATGGTTTTACAATGGTATTAGTTTAGAAGTCGTGAATCAGTATTGCTACTTAGGGTTTAATTTCACAACAAAGATTAGCTGTAAATTGGGTATAGAACATTTAGTCACTAAGGGAAGGAAGGCAGTGGTTCAGTTAAATAAAGTCTTTCATAGATATAAAGAGATGAATGTTCATACTTTTTTCCAGGTTTTTGATACTAAGATTCAGCCAATTCTATTGTATTCATCAGAAATATGGGGCACAAACAGACTAGATCACATTGAGAAAATTCATTTGATGGCATGTAAAAGATTTTTAGGAGTACCTGTAAGAACACCAAATAAGATGGTATACGGTGATTTAGGAAGATATCCACTTTATATCAATTCCTGTATAAGAACCATTAGGTACTGGTTAAAACTACTGCATTTAGATCAAAATAGAATATCATATAATGCGTATTGCATGCAGTTAGAGTTAGATAGAGATGGGAAATATTGCTGGATTTCAAAAATAAGAGAAATTTTGTGTGAAACCGGTTTTAACATTGTTTGGATGCAACAAATGTGGGGGATGTAAAAGATTTCTTAGGTATGTTTAAACAAAGATTAGTAGATCTGTTCATTTAAGAATGGGATGGGACTATAAGAGACAAAGAGAGGTATGACAGTTACAGATCATTTAAACGTATTTTTGAAAAAGAGGAATATATAAACTCTATTGATGTCTACTGCTTTTGAGTAGCAATTACACAAGCAAGATGTAACATTTTACCTCTTAATAACAATGTATATAGATAATGTTCAAGAAAAAAAGTGTCCTTTTTGTAAAACAAAAGATGAAAATGAAGCCCACTTTCTCATGGAATGTTGCATGTATGCAGACTTGAGAGAAAAGTTTTTAAGCAAGTGTGTCAATGTGCCATTGCCAGATCTGCTCAGAGCAACAAACGATGAGTGCAAGCACGGTTTAATTTATCTAGATATATTTTTCATTCTATCAACAAAAGGAAGACACTTCTACTTCAAGCTGTATATTGAAATACTGTTACGATTTGATTTACACTTAATATGCATGATTTCCTAAATTTTCATTAGATATCATTTTCATTTTGTGAGTTGGTTATGCTCAATATAGGGGTCATGACAATGAATTATAATACTCTCGGTTTTACTACTTTGTTCAGTCATCAAAATGTACTTTTTGTGCATGTGCTTTACCAATGATATGAATAAACCCATTATGACATCCCAAGCCCAAGAGGTGTATTGTGGGCCAAAGCTAATGTACATCAATTATTCCAGTGTTCATGGTTCTCTTCCTAGGGAAAATCATATTTTGTGATTGTTTATGCTTGATACTAGGGTCATAATCATGATTTAGACTAATGTGGTGGGTTTTTTATTTATTTAATTTTTTTTGGACCAGTCATGAATCTATACCTTTTGTGCATTTGCTCTGCCAATGATATGAATGAACCTTTTGTTCTATCCCAAGCCCAAGAAATGTATTGTGGCCCATGGCCAATGTACATTAAATCATTTCAGTGTTCAGTGTTCAGTGTTCAGTGTTTCTCTCTCTCTCTCTCTCTCTCTCTCTCTCTCTCTCTCTCTCTCTCTCTCTCTCTCTCTCTCTCTCTCTCTCTCTCTCTCTCTCTCTCTCTCTCTCACTCACGTGGTCTTGATGAACTAGATGGGAAAATTCTTAAACTCAGTACCTCTATTATATTTGACTCCTTAACATATTTATGTAACCTTTGTATTGATAAATGTTACTTCTATAATATTTTTTAAAAAGCTAAAATCGTGCCTCTTTATAAATGATAAAACTGATCCTTCAAATCATAGACCCATTTTCATCTTATCCATTTTTTCAAAGCCTTTGGAAAAGCATATCCAGAAGTGCCTTAAATCTCACATTTCCAAGCACAATCTACTTAATCCTAATCAGTTCGGATTACGTGAAAATCACTCCTGTCACTCTGCTCTTATAAGCCTTTTTGATGACTGGCTAAACAACATAAATGACAATAAGTTCACTGGGATATTGTTTGTTGACTTCGCTCAGGCTTTTGATGTCATTGACCATAACCTCTTACTTCGTAAAATGGTTTTATATAACATATCTGACAGTGCTGTATCTCTCCTAAAATCATTCCTAACAGATCGTTCCCATACTGTCTTTCTTGGTAAAAAAGAGTCTGAATTTCTTACCCAGAAGTTTGGCGTCCCTCAAGGGTCTGTACTTGGGCCTCTTCTTTTTTCTCTTTATATAAATGATCTGCCGCTTTTCATTACAAAAGGCCATTGTGAACTTTTTGCTGATGAACACAAAACAAAATACATGACAATTGCTTCTCGACAAAAGTGACAAAACATCTCTTTTCTCATGCCTCATATTATTATCTTGGTAATAACACTATCAGTGAAGTTAACACTCATCAAGTATTGGGAGTCATTATTGATAACAATCTCAGCTGGTCATCCCATATTGACAGCCTATGCAAGCGAATCTCACAAAAGGTATCTTCTTCTTTCTCATGACTGGAACGGTCGTGGAGGAGACATGAGAGACGATTCTGCAGCCAGCCGTCGCCATCCAGACCTGTCCTCTGCCTTCCGAATGAGTGTTGGACTGTCCAGGTGGGTCCACTCCTTGATGTTATCCATCCAGCTTTTGTTTTGTCTGCCTCAGCGTGTGCCACCTTCTAGCATTCTTTGTAGGACTGTCTTGGGGAGGGTGTTGTGGCATGTGACATGGCCGAACCATGCCAGCTTCCTTTTCTTGACAGTGGCTAGTAGGGGTTCCTGAGGGCCAGCCATCAGTGCGACTTGACTTCGCACATAGGTGTTTGTTTTCCTATCCTTCTAGGAAATTCCAAGCAGTCGCCTGAAGCATTTTGTCTCGAACGTCTGGATCCGCTTGGTGGTTTCAGCAGTCATTGTCTAACTTTCGCAGCCCTAGAGCAAGATGGAGATGACCAGGGATCTGAACAATTTGACTTTTGTTTTGAAGCTGATGTTGTCGCTTCTCCATATCTTGTTCAGTTTTGCCATAGCTGATGTTGCCATGGCTAGCCTGGTCTTGATCTCTGTGGTGGAGCATCCATCTTTCGTGAGGGTAGCACCAAGATATTTGAAAGCATCTACTTCTTCCAGCTGCTGGCCATTCATGTAGATCTGTGCTGTGGTGTCATTTGCACTGTTGAGCAATACTTTACTCTTTTCTGAAGGTATATCAACTTTCAAAAATTAAACATTATTTTGATCTCAATGCTCGTAAACAATTTTATCATGCGCATATACAATTTATCATTGATTATGCCTCAACATAATATGACTTAAGCAGTTGTTAATAACTTAAAACCTCTTTCAAAGATCCACAAGAGAGCTCTTAAACTCATACTGTTAAAATATTCTAGCTTGTCACCTCAAGATTACATTAAACTAGATATCCTCCCCTTAAATTACCAGTTTGAATACAATAAAGCTGTTACAATGTATCGAATAATGAACAAACTTGCTCAAACTACTGTGACTGCAAGATTTCCCCTAAATCAGTCAAAATACATGAACAATATACTGATTTGGAAACCAAGGATTGACATGTACAAAACTAGTTTTTCCTACTCAGGAGTTCTATGGAACATGTTGCCAGAATGCATAAAAAATGCTAGCAGTATTTTGTCTTTTAAATATGCTAATAAATGTCATCTTATGGATTCATTGAAAAATGAGTTAACCTAGTCAATATTTTGTATTTCCTGTCTTTATTGCTACTACAATGCTAAGTTTAAGACTCATGTCATATACGAGTGTTTTGTTAGTTGAAGCCTATTGATCTTAAACTTGTGTTTTTCTCATTTTAAAGTAGTTTTTTATGGTATAATTATCCATACAGTACATCCATTTGTCATGCATATGCAACATGCAGTAATCAATATGTTTTAATATGAGATTGAGTGCGTGTGTGCGTGCAGGTGTATGCATTTTGTGATATTTTCTTATGATAGAAACACTTTTTTTTTTAAAGAACTTTTTGAACTATTTGCAAATAAAAATGCTTCAAGACTGAATATGTATGATTTCCATAATGCACCCCTATCTCCTCTTGAAAAGAGGGAGCAAGAGAGAGGGAAAACACTGAACACTGAACACTGAAATGGTTTAATTGCACATCGGCCTTAGGCCACAATACAATATAGAAAAGAAAATAGGAAAATATCTGATATAACAACACCTATCTATATTCTGCTATCTCTGGTTAACTTAAACTCATATACACCTCATACCCACTACAGTTTAAACCTTCAGAATAGTTGTCGAACCATATGTAACCCCCTCACAAAACGTATTTTTGTGTTTGGCGTTACTAAGCGTTAGGTTCAGTAACTCCCTTGTAGAGTTGAGTGATCGCCCTTAAAAAAGAGTGCGTATCGGGATTTCTGTTTTTTAAATCTCACTTCCTGCCTGGGCCTAGTGAAGGAAAGGAGCGTGACTGGACTCTCTGAGTCTGGATGTTCCTGATTAAGGTTTGATATTATTAATTTCGTTTTTGGTCATACGATCTGTTTAAGCCAATTTTAGCTTAATTCAGATTAGTTGTGGAAGGTTCAGAAAAACTATATGTTTGATTTAATTTCACAGGCTTTCAACCTGTGAATTAACAGTTAACATAAGTGATCGCTTCGAACAAAGGAAGCGAACAAAGGAAGCGTTTCGAACAAAGGAAGCGTGGGGTAATTTTTGGCACGTCATGGTCCTTGTTGTAAGATTAATTTTTGGTAGGATATTGTTCAGTTATTAACCTTTAGCACGCTGCAGGCGCATCGTGTCGCCGAACGAATTATTTCCCTTGCATCTGCAGGCGCACTGTGTCGCCGAACATAGGGTGTTTAAACTTCGCGGTTCATTGGCTGAGATTCCCTTACTATTAATAGCAATAGACGTCACTTTCGATTCAAAACGAGGCTAGAGTTTCCTCTGCTGGCAGCCATTTGCATTTTCTTCAACACAACACGCGACAGTGAATTTTTGAAAAATAAAAATCAACTTTCGGGATTTGTCCATCACCAAAATGGCGGACACCGATTCGGAACGATTTTTGCTGGAAATATCCATCGAATCTGACTTAGAAAATGATTTTGAAGGCTTCAAACTTGTTAAAATAGACTTTGAAGTGACGGTAAGTGATCTAGGTCACAGTAATAGTGTTTCAAGTGAGATCGATGATGATCGCGAATACGATGTACCAAGCGGCCGTAAATATTTGTCGCTGGCCGGTATCATGGAAATTTTTGGTTGAAATGAGATGCCTGATGGTATTTCTGAAGGAAAAGTGTTTTATTTGTTTATAACCGATAAAATTATCACTTTGAGACTGACTGAAGTGCCACAGTCCGGTAGAAAATGATCGCGAAGACGATGTTCGTAATCGCCATGAAAACTTTTCGCGGATCGACTTCGACGAAACTTTTGGTCCAAAGGAGATACTTCGTGCTATTTATAAGGAATAACTGTTTTGTTTACTTCTAAAAGACGACATAATCACTTTATTAGTGACTGAAGTACAACAGTTTGGTAGATAGCACACAAAAAACTCCATTCAAAGTGAAAAAATAGTAAGTCAACACGGTTCCGGTTTTTGTTTTTATGTCTGTTTTTTTTTTTTCAACGTCAAAACATGCATGCAGAACATATTGCCTTATATGAAAACATTCCTCATCCATTCTTTTATTAATATACAAAATATCAAGTCTCTACATTAAATTCATCCACTTTTATAAAGGTTCTAAACAAGTAGGTGCTCTCAGTTTTTGGTCACCGGAAAAAGAATGCAGGGAGAGAGGAAAGCGGTCACCAAAGAACACAGGGTGCTAAAGGTTAAAATGCTGGAAATATTCTAGTATGACTTTACACTACAAATGTTTATCACTACGAATTCTGACGTATTTGTGATATATCATTTAGGAAATTTAAACAGTTGAAATATTAGTGGGGGCATTAATTTAAATTGAGAGGCTTTTAGCCTGTGAATTAACAGTGAGACCTAGTGGTTGTTTTGAACAAAGCATGTAAATGTTGACACAGTCATGGTTTTTGTTGTATGTTTAATTTGTGGTAGAATATTGTGCAGCTATTATTAAAATGCTGGAAATATTCTAGTGTGGCTTTACACTACAAATATATGGGTGTGAAGGCCTACTTGATTATTAAGAATTAAGAATTCTGATTTATTTGTAATAAATCATTTAGTAATTCTAAAACAGGTGTAATGGCATTGGAATGTTATTGTGGACATTTATTTAAAATAAACTAGTCCCTTTTATTAATGTTTGCACAGTTTCATAGGATGGACCATCCTCTGTCCTAAAGTAAATGAGACATGCTGTGAGACAAGTTATTAAAATTATGTAGTAATGATTTTATCATTAGAATTGTGATTTATTTGTGATAAATCATTTAGTAATTTTAAAACAGGTGTAATGACATTGGAATGTCATTGTGGACATTTATTTAAAATAAATTAGTCCTTCTTAATAATGTTGGCACAGTTTTTAGGATGGACCATCATCTGTCCTAAAGTAAACGAGATATGTTGGGATGCTTGCACAGTTTCATAGGATGGACCATCATCTGTCCTAAAGTAAATGAAACGTGTGTAATACTAACTACTAAAATTATGTAATAATTTTAGAAGTGATGTTAGATTGTTCTGAGAATATTTAATTCTCACAAGAATGGCAAACTGGATAGGGTGAAAGTACCTTTGGGTAATTGAGCTTAGTGTTGTAAACAAGCTCAGTGATGGATTGTTTTGTGGTGATGTTTTTTACATTGTATGTTCTTTTGATTACAGGAACATCGTGGCTTTTTCTGTCACCTTCTCCTCACACCATCATCCCATCCCCACTCCTTCCATCTGTGCCTAAACTAAGATTGAGCCATTGATTTTAAATATGAGGAATTAGAACAGAATATTTTTGTTGTTTTTTTTATTGTACTTGTAGTACAATTAGTCATTGGTGTTTTGTGTAATGTGGTAGTGTTGTAGGTTGTGTTGTGGAATATATGTGGTAAACCCAATTCGCTCGGTCTGGAGTCGCATTGAATGAATGTTGTTGTTCGTCACGTTCAGTGTATTCAGTGTGGCTGCTGAGTGAGTTGAGGTTAATTAATTTCACTTCACCTACTTTCCTACCTCTTCTATATTTCTTTTCCCCTATTTTTCTACTATCCTCTTACTATCCCCCCTTTATCACTCCCCGGCCCATAAGTAGCTGAGCCCTACTCTTCTTTAGGGTTACTGAAGAAAATAAGAATTATTCTAGGACTCGTAAGATTTCCGGTACCGAATTAGACAGAACGGGAATTAGAGTGGCGACTTGGATAATTCTCGTGTAGGACCCTCTACACATAGTTTACATTTCACTCTTACTGTAGTAATCAGAATCAGCAATAGTAGTATGAAAGGGGAGATAACGGAAAACAATATTTTCAGAAAAATGGAGCATGAAAGACTTTACACTCTTGCAGTCAAAAAGTATATGAGTATTAGTGATATTAGTGGTGTGTGTGTGTGTGTGTGTGTGTGTGTGTGTGTGTGTGTGTGTGTGTGTGTGTGTGTGTGTGTGTGTGTGTGCCTGTGTGTGTGCATGTGTGTGTGTGTGTGTGAGTGAGCGAGTGTGATAAATTTTGTTAATAGCATTGTTTGTATGCTAAATGTAGTGTGTAGACTTAGCATGACAGGGGAGTTGATTAGATTATATTCCATGCAATCATGTCACTGCGTAGTACTACTATTTTCAGACAGACCAGTAACTTGTGAGACACTTTGGGCACAATAGGTATCGTTAAGTTAGTGTATTTGTCTCATTCTTTGGTCTTCACTTTGGTCTTCACCCATACCATTGGCATGTTGAGTAGCAAATAAAGAATGACCAGCCAGCTACTGTCTTCCCCTGAGTCTTATGTTGCCCAGTTGCTATGAATTGTTGCTTGAGAGTTGTTGCTTGAGAATTGTTGTTCCACTCTTTCCCTAACCTGTCTTATTCCTTACCTCTTGGTACCATCACAATCTTATTACAACAAGTTTTTAAGACATTTAACTAACTCTGAAGACCACTAGGTGTTGTTGATATCAATACCACATCATCTGCAAATAACAAAAGAAATAATTCCACAATGTCCGGAAATACCTGCACCCCATGCTTACCCTTTTTGTTGATTTGATCTGCTAGATGGTTTAGAAACAATAAAAACAGTGCCGGACTAAGGACACAGCCTTGCCGTACCCCAACAGGACAATCAAACATTTTGGTTATTTCAAAATTTGCTCAAACACATGCTTTTACTGACTTGCACATAGCTTGTAATGCAGCAAAGAATTTACCATGTACACTTTGATTTTGAATGCATTGCATGAGCTTGTTATGCTGAACAGAATCAAAAGCTTCTCGGAAATCTACAAAAGCAACCTAGAGTTTTCTTTCTTTTTTGTTCATGTGGCTCTGAATAACTGCAAATAGTGTAAATGTTTGATCAACTGTTGAATATTTTCTTCGAAATCCTGCCTGACATTTTGTAATTAAGTTATTGCTCTCTAACCAAGTGTATATTCATGTATTAAATATTGAAGTATAGCACTCAAGTATTATACTCAACAGATATATTCTCCTGAAGTTATCTACATTATTTAGGTTTCCTTTTTTATGCAGTGGTATAATTATGGCTTTTGACCATTTCTGTGGGTAAATTCCTCGTTAAAAAATAACATTAAATAATTTTGTGAGAAACATTACAATATTACTGTCACTAGTTTGCAACATTTAGCTAAAATATCATCTATCCCACTAGCTTTACCCTTTTTAAGTCTACCTATAACTTGAACAACGTCTACTTCCAATATATTTCTTTATTCAGTGTATTATCTATTTGTTCTGAAAGTTCCGAGTTCAATACAGTCATCCCTTTCAATTTTTTTTATCATTATTACCTTGGAAAACAGTTTTGAAATGATGATACCACTCATCTGTACTAATATGATTTACTACTTTTTTCTTGTTTGTACAACCCATTTTCCTCAGCTATTCCAAAGGTGTGGCCCATTGTTAATTTCTTTTGTTTATGCTTCAGTCTTTTGCTTTCTTAAAGTGTGTCTATTAGTTTTCAACAGACGCAGGTATTGTTTTCTCGCTGTAACATATATTTGCCTATTTACTTCTTTTCAACTTGCTCTAAAATGCTTTAGCTTTTTTCTACATTCCTTTTTTGCATTTTTACATTCACTGTCAAAACACTCTGATCGCTGTGCTCTATGTATATGACATCTTTTGAGCATGCATTTGCTAGACTCTTTTAAACATTCAATTATATCTAAAGCTCTGTTTACATCATTATCTAGGTTATTTATCACCATTTCTAACCTGTTTTGAACATCTGTGCTGTCCCACAATTTCTTGAATTTATTTTCTTGAGCTTTATTCCAGATTAATTTTTCAACCATAACATTGTAATTTACTTTTCTGTTATCTGGACTGTCATTGCTGTTTCCAGTCGCTTTCACCTCCAAAACAATGAGTAAATGATCTGACTCTACAAAGTCTTCAACAACTAAAGATAACATTTGAATTGAAGAGAAAATTTCAACAGAAGAAGCAAAATAATCCACAGTGCTTTCTCCTGTGTATCCAACATACATACAATTCTCATCAGAATTTGCTTCACTCAGCCCATTCAATATAAATCAATCATACATATTACAAAATTCAATAAGTTGTTCACCGAAATTGTTAACAGTACTATCATGTGATTTCCTTAGGAATTGGTCACTATCTTGTATGGTCACTATCTTGTATGTCATATGTATGGTCACTGTGTTGTCTACCATGTACATGTTCATTGTCTTGTTTATCACATGAAAAGTCATTGTCTTGTCTATTAACTGAAGGAATATTTTGATCTTCATTGGTTTTATCTGCAGTGTCAGTCACATTGGTCTTATTACTATTGCTCTCATTCACATTTGCCTTTCTGACTAATATTCTTTGTGTATGACCAGAGTCCATGGAATCCTCACTGGATATACTATTTCTTTGAAGCATAGTAGATGATTCTGCATTAAAGGTTTCATTTTGAGGCTCTGTGGTGCTCTGTGGTGCTAATAGTGTCACTAAGCACATTTTCATCATCACTTGTCACTGTTATGCCCCGGTCATGCATTTTAGTTTTGTTGTCATTTGACTCAGGGATGAAGTCAACACTGTCAAAGTTTTCATTGTATATGGGTTCTTCTAATCTTCTGTCTTGGTGCAGATTGTTATTGTTAGTTTTGTTGGCACCATCTTTCTCAGAGGGGAGTAGACTATCCCTGGTGACTCTCTGTGGACCATTTGAAGTTCTGGAGCTTCCTCTTGTAGACTTTGTATTCACACCCTTAGTTTGTTGGAAAGGGTCCTTTCTCTTGACATTGTGGTAACGGTTATCTTTTTCATGTAGTGCACCATTTTGAACCACCCCCTTGTATGACCTTGTGCTTGGAACAACTGGTACAGAGGAATTTCTTCCATGGTCCTGATGTCTGGATTGAAACAACTATCTTTTTATGTTTTCTACTCTTGATCAGATACCTTGGTCATTTTCCAAGTCTGCTCGTATGTGGGACTTGGGGCTTCCCATGTCTCCTTCTCTCTAGTATCAATGTGTTGGGCTGTTTCTGTTTGACCAGTGACTTGGAAATGAGTCAGCCTCATCCTGTTGGGTGTTGTGAGATGGTCGTTTTTCTGGCTGGTGTGTGTACTGCTGATGCCTATTAGCCTGGTAGCTGTTTGAGTGCCAGGCTTTTTCATTCCTGCTGTATCCATTCCACCTATGATCGTGTACTCGAGGCCAATTGTCATCCCTATGACTGTGGCTGAATGACCTTGACTGCTCCTTATTTCATACATGTAGCTTTGCGATAGTAGTATGCAATCTTGCCAAGACCACGGTGAAATTCCAGCATGTCTCTCTGGTGTGTGGTAAGGTCTGCAGCTACCCGGATGCCACTTGCTTTTAGGTCTTTATCTCCCAAGATAGCCATCTTGTCTGCCCAACTCCAGAACTGGGGTTCTTCACTATGAGGGCATGGCCTTCCAATGTGGAATGCTCTGGCAATGTCATCTTGCTGCCAACTGGGAGAAGGTAAATAGCTATTTAAGATATCTACAATGACCTTCATCCTCCTGGTTGAGCTCACCAAAGCCAATGAACCTCAGGTTAAGAGCTCGGGAGTCCTGTTTAGTGGATTCCACTTTTCTTTTCTGTCTATCATTGTTGCGCTGTCTTCTTCCATTTCTTTAATGTCTTCTGCATGTTCAAGAACTGTTTCTTTTATCTGGCTAACTTCAGTGCAGAAGCATGCAATATAGTCTTCTAGATTACGGAATTTTTTGTCAATGTTGTCTTTTATCCCTGCCAAATGAACTTGTAGACCATGTTGCATTTGGCGAAACTGCCATTCAATAAAATGAAGCAGGTTACCTTGAGATGTAACAGACATAGTTTATGAAGCTTTTCAAGTGCCTGTGTTTGGAGACTGTCAGCTTTTATTTACCACAGTCATCACAAATCTTGACAACACAGTTATAATCTACATACATCAGGAAATTCCATTTGGTTTGCAACAAGTGTCCATTCCATTGCAGAATAATCATATGCAACCAACTGCACGTGCAACTGGAGGTAAAGGAACATGATTAAGCATGAGTTGTGCTTGCCAACTTCCAACAAATGAATGTTTCTATATTTCATGTAAATTTTCAAATGTTAATTGTAGGCACATTACTAACTTTATTATGATTCTGAATACATCTTCGTATGCACACTTACACTACACACACCTCAGCCAAATTTCAGCTACATCACTATCTCTCTCTTCTCATTATACATAAATGACCTTCCTCTACACATCAATTCCAAATGTGAACTATTTGCTGATGACACAACCATACATATGAGCCATAACAACATTGATTATCTTGCAACCATATTACAAAAAAGCGCTGACGAACTTGTCAAATGGACAGAACAAAACCACATGTCTATTCATCCCTAAAAAAACAAAATGCATGCTTATCACCACCAGACAAAAGCAACAAAATTTACCTCATAAACTGTTTAAAATTTACATAAAAAAGGAAGCAATTGAACAAACCTCTCACCACAAAGTTCTAGGAGTGACAATCGATGAAAATCTCAGCTGGTTCTACCACATATCTCATCTATGCAAATACTTGTCCCTTCAAAAATCACCTTCTAAACCACTTGATGCATTAAAAACAACAAACCACACTCCCCCCCTCTCTACCACTGTGTGTGTGCATGGGTGTAGATGTGTGTGTGTGTGTGTGTGTGTGTGTGTGTGTGTGTGTGTGTGTGTGGTGTGTGTGTGTGTGTGTGTGTGTGTGTGTGTGTGTGTGTAATTCTTTTCTATGTGTCTGTGTGGGTGTATGTGTCTGTGTGTGAGAGTATGTGAGTGTGTGTAAATCATTATCCAATTTATAAAAATGTTTTGCTAATTCTGTAAACATCTGGGATGTTTTATGTTGTTGTTTTTTGTTTGATAGTATTTCTCCCCCGCCCCCTTCAAATAAGGATATCAATTATTTTTTCCCCTTTTATCCAAATGTATGATTTATATGACTTGTATAACGTTAGACATATGGCCATAGATTGATGTTTTCAGTTGTTTATTCATAATGTTCTCCTGTTTGCTCTTTATCTATTAGCGGTATTTTTTTGTTTTTTTTTGTTTGTTTGTTTGTTTTTGTTTTTGTTTGTTTGTTTGTTTGTTTTGTCCTGTTTTTTTTCCTTTTTCTTCTTTAATAAACAAAATTATTTTATTGTGACTTCTGATTTTCGTCTTCTGAATGAGTGCATTTTTCTTACCTTATTATATGTAGTGTACTGTCGCATTTCTCTTACCTTATTATATGTAGTGTACTTATTTCTTGTATGTTGTTTGGTACTGCGTATAGTTTTATTGTTTAGTATCTTTTTATCTTGATGTTATCCCTGAAAAGGGCGGGGACTGGATGTAAAAAAGCACATGAGTGCTTATCTATTATCCTTGAATTAAACAATTTGCCTTGCCTTGCCTTGCCTTGTCTCTCTCAGAGAGAGAGAGAGGGGAGAGAGAGAGAGATCAAAGGGAAAAGAGGTATAATGTTATTCTACAATGTTAAACATCCTCTGATGTTTCTCTCTCTCTCTCTCTCTCTCTCTCTCTCTCTCTCTCTCTCTCTCTCTCTCTCTCTCTCTCTCTCTCTCTCTCTCTCTCTCTCTCTCTCTCTCTTTTCTCGGTGGTCGAGGGTGATGTCCCTTGCATGTAGACAGGCACACCAAGAGCCGTAAATTTTGGTTAAAAAATAGATTATATCCAGCACTATGCCCGTTGTTGGTTTACCTACAAGGCTAGAAGTGACTTTAGGTGTCCTGTACATAAAAGTTACCTGACCTCCTGGAAAATCTGTGGAAAAGAAGACAGCACCACTGTTGTAATCAGACTGAAGACCGGTTCTGACACTGTCAACATGGCGGGACAACAAACATCATCAGTCTCGCAGTGTTACCAAAAAAAGCTACCCAGTCAGCATGACAGGCAAGGCAGAATCTTTTATTCGAGGACAATAGATAAGCACTCATGTGCTTTTTTACATCCAGTCCCCGACCTTTTCAGGGATAACATCAAGACAAAAAGATACTAAACAGTAAAACTATATGCAGTACCAAACAACATAAAGGAGTGACACTATATATATAATAAGGTAATAAAAATGCACTCATTCAGAAGATGAAAATCAGAAGTCACAATAAAATAATTTTGATTATTGAAGAAAAAGAAAAGCGTTAATAGATAAAGAGCAAGCAAGGGAACATAATGAAATAAACAACTTAACAACCAAGAAAAAGTCCACCCAAAAATATTTAGCTACAACATTGTTACATCTCATAACAACAAAATAAACTCAAAAGGGACTAAAGATAATACAATGATTATATGATAACAATAAGAATTATATCAACAATAGTGATAATAGTATGATAATAATACACTGTAAAACTCACTCCTTCACGTAGGTTACACACACACACACACACACACACACACACACACACACACACACACACACACACACACACACACACACACACACACACAACACACATACATACATACATACATACATACATACATACATACATACATACATACATACATACATACATACATACATACATATACGCAACTCACTCATGCATGCATGCACGCACGCACATGCACATACAAATCACACACACACACACACACACACACACACACACACACACACACACACACACACACACACACACACACTTACTCACGCTTATATAAGCACATATCCGCAGGCGCACATGTACTTGAGGTGGTTTTGTTTTTTGTTTTTTGTTTTCTTTTTTAGTCATAGAAAAAAGAAGAATGATAAAAGTCAAACAATCATATCAGGTGACAATATTATCCTTTCTTTTACATTCATACTTCATATAAAAAGAAGAAATAAAAGCAAATAGCAAAGTTAAAACAGAAAAAAAACAAGATCAAAAACTTGAGGTACTGTATCGGTATCAACCTCTTATGGTCACCTGTCTACGAAACCATGGTTACTATACATGTAGGTGCAACCCCCCTCACAAAACGTATTTTTGTTTTTGGCGTTACTAAGCGTTAAGTGCATTAACTCCCTCGTAGAGTTGAGTGACGGCCCCTTAAAAAGACATGCCTATCGGGATACTTCTGTTTTTTAAATCTCACCTCCTGCCTGGGCCTAGTGAAGGAAAGGAGCGTGACTGGACTCTCTGAGTCTGGATGTTCCTGATTAAGGTTTGATATTATTAATTTCGTTTTTGGTCATACGATCTGTTTAAGCTAATTTTAGCTTAATTCAGATTAGTTGTGGAAGGTTCAGGAAAACTATATGTTTGATTTAATTTCACAGGCTTTCAACCTGTGAATTAACAGTGATCGTGATTTCGTAAGTGATCGCTTCGAACAAAGGAAGCATGGGTCCCGTCATGGTCTTTGTTGTAAGATTAATTTGTGGTAGAATATATTGTTCAGCTATTATTAAAATGCTGGAAATATTCTAGTGTGACTTTACACTACAAATATGTAGGTGTGAAGGCCTACTTGATTTTTGTAATGATTTTTATCATTAAGAATGGTGATTTATTTATAATAAGTCATGTAGCAATTTTAAAACAGGTGTAATGGCATTGGAATGTCATTGTGGACATTTATTTAAAATAAATTAGTCCTTCTTATTAATGTTGGCACAGTTTCTTAGGATGGACCATCATCTGTCCTAAAGTAAATGAGACATGTTGGGATGCTTGCACAGTTTCTTAGGATGGACCATCATCTGTCCTAAAGTAAATGAGACATGTTGGGATGCTTGCACAGTTTCATAGGATGGACCATCATCTGTCCTAAAGTAAATGAAACATGTGTAAAACTAACTACTAAAATTATGTAATAATTTTAGAGGTGATGTTTTTTACATTGTATGTTCTTTTGATTACAGGAACATCGTTTTTTCCCCTGTCACACCTGCTTTGCCCCATCGTTAAATCTCCACTCTTACCATTGTTGTTTTTATTAATGGTCTTGAGCTGAGAATGATCACTGATTCTTGATATTTTAGTTTAGGACTGAACAGAATATATATTTTGTGTTTTTTAATTGTACTTGTAGTACAATTAGTCATTGGTGTTTTGTGTAATGTGGTAGTGTTGTAGGTTGTGTTGTGGAATATATGTTGTAAACCCAATTCGCTCAGTCTGGAGTCGTATTGAATGAATGGTGTTATTCGTCACGTTCAGTGTATTCAGTGTGGCTGCTGAGTGAGTTGAGGTTAATTAATTTCACTTCACCTACTTTCCTACCTCTTCTATATTTCTTTTCCCCTATTTTTCTACTATCCTCTTACTATCCCCCCTTTATCACTCCACGGCCCATAAGTAGCTGAGCCCTACTCTTCTTTAGGGTTACTGAAGAAACCAGGAATTAGTCTAGGACTCTAAATTTCCAGTACCGAATTAGGCGGAACGGAATTAGAGTGGCGCCTTAGATAATTTTCCGTGTAGGACCCTCTACATACGAAACTAATAAACAGGTGGCTTCGAAAGTTACTTTGAGTACATACGTGGCACCCAAAACGAACACGCTGTCTTGTCTAATATGTTTCGAATCTGAATGCTGTATGAATTGAGTCTGTGTGCAAACCAGAAGCCATTACATGGTGTCAGAAGTTAATCGAAAGCAGATCAGTCAGTAAATAAGTAGCAGAATGGCGAAATTCCCTCCACCAGCGAGTTTCGACTTTTCCAGGCCAACTGAGTGGCCGGAATGGAAGGCGCGCTTCCAGCGTTTTCGCATCGCTACCAAGCTGAACTTAGAAGACGGCGTGGTGCAGGTTTCAAGCCTGATTTATGCAATGGGCCGCGAGGCTGATAAGATTTTCAGCACCTTCAACTTCAGAGCAGCTGCAGAAGGTGAGCCTAACCCTAGAGACGATTTCGACACTGTCTTGGACAAGTTTGATGAACATTTTGTGCCAAAACGTAATGTCATACACGAGCGTGCCAAGTTCTACAACAGAAGTCAGCAGGCAGGGGAATCTGTAGAAGAATTCCTACGGTCACTGCGGGAGTTGGCAGCTACGTGTGACTTTCGTGACAGGGAGGAAGAGAGCATCCGTGACAGGATCGTTCTCGGGCTGCAAGACAGTGACGTGTCTCAAAAGTTACAACTTGAGGCAGAACTGGATCTCAAGTCGGCAGTTGACACTGCACATCACTACGAGCTCGTGAAGACCCAAATGAAAGACCAGCGGCCAGCAGAGAAAGTCGACGCAGCATTTTCTCGTGCCAGATTCAGCCAACGTGACAGACCCCAGGCCCATGGAGGGGGCCGAGGTGGCAACAAGCAGTCGGGCTTCAGTGTTTCCCGGGATTGTGGGAAGTGTGGCAGGTCTCATCCTCCAGCCAACTGTCCGGCCAAGGGGAAGAAGTGCTGAAAATGCGGAAAATTATCCCATTACGCTGCTGTGTGTCGTTCCAGAAAAACTGTCAACAACGTGGCAGCAGGAGGGGTATATGACTACGAACAAGAGTATGCAGAGACTTTTAGTCTAGGAGCAGTCCATGGTGCGCACGCTCCTGAACCTCCATGGACCATTTCCCTGAACTTTTGTGGCAGTGCTACAGAATTTAAGATTGACACTGGTGCTGATGTGTCAGTGATCTCCAGTTCAGTCTACAAGACCTTGAGTGTACCACCAGTTCTCAAACCTTCAAAGGCAATACTTAGAGGACCGGGGTGTGTGATCAACACAGAGGGCGAGTTCAACGCTCAAGTGCGTCACAAGGGCAAATCATATTCAGTGAGATGCTTTGTCGTAAACACACGAACAGACAATCTACTGAGCAGAGATGCCGCCACGCACTTGGGGTTAGTTCAGCGCATAGCTAATGTGGGGAAAGATAGCGATCCACTATTTGCAGAGCTGAATGAGAAGCCAGCAAACTGTAAGCCAGTGCACATTTCATTGAAAGAGGATGCAACCCCTTACAGTGTCCATACAGCACGCCGCGTACCCATCCCCTTACTCCAGAAAGTAAAGGAGGAGCTCGACAGGCTAAAGTCAGCGAGGGTCATTGAAGAGATCCAAGAACCAACAGACTGGTGTGCTGGAATGGTCCCAGTGCTGAAACGCAACGGTGCAGTGAGGATCTGTACCGACTATAAACAGCTCAACAGGAACTCCCCAGAGAAAGATACATGCTTCCTACTTTGGAAGATATTCTTCACAAGCTTCATGGGGCCAAGGTATTCAGCAAGCTTGACTGTACCTCAGGCTTCTTCCAGCTACCTTTGGATGAGGAGTCATCAAAGTTGACTACATTCATCACTCCATTTGGGTGCTATATCTACAAGAGGCTGCCACAGGGCATCACTTCAGCTCCAGAAATTTTTCAACGGACGGTTAAAGAAATTTTGAACGACCAGCCTCACACAGTGTGTTTTTTTGATGACATTTTAGTCTTCAGTGAAAACACAACTGACCACAAGGCCCACCTGGAGGCTACAAAACAGAAGCTGCAAGATGCAGGGTTGAAGCTGAACAAAGAAAAGTGTGAGCTTGAGAAAACCGAACTCAACTTCCTGGGCTACCGCATTTCAGGTGATGGCATCGGCCTTGATCCAGCACAGGTGCAAGCTGTCACTGAGATGGCTGACCCAGAGAACGTCAAAGAACTGAGACGATTCATCGGGATGGTGAACTTCTTGGGCCGCCATCTGCCGAATCTCTCTACAACGATGCGTCCACTGACAGAACTTCTTGAGAAGAAGAATGCTTGGGTTTGGGGTCCAACGCAGTCCGAGGCAGTCAAGATGATCAAGACGCTGATCACCACAGCGCCTACGCTTTGCTTCTTTGACCCAGGCAAGCCAACAGTGGTCAGCTCGGATGCAAGTTCCTACGGGATTGGAGGTGTTCTTCTTCAGGAACAGAAAGACGGCGGTATGCGACCAGTCGCCTTTTGTTCAAGAACACTGTCTCAGGCAGAGAGACGCTATGCGCAGATCGAGAAAGAGTGTTTAGCAGCTGTCTGGTGTTGTGAACGGTTCGACAGATACCTTGTAGGTCTTCCCAAGTTCCAGTTGGAGACGGACCACAAGCCGCTCGTACCCCTGATAAACAACAGACAACTGTCGGAGATGCCAATACGGTGCCAGAGGATGCTCATGCGGCTAGCGGTTTTCAACGCAGAAGCAACCTACACGGCAGGAAAGAACATGCACGTGGCAGACCACTTGTCACGTAGCCCACTGCAAGAAGCGGCGAGAAGCAACGCTGAGGAGCTCATCGCCGAGTGTGTAAACGCGGTGTCGGCACAGTGGCCAGCATCCGACGCATGTCTGGATCGTCTTCGAGAGGAGACCAGAAAAGACGTCATCCTACAAATAGTCATGGACTATACAAGAAACGGCTGGCCAACGTACAAGGAAGACGTCAAGCTGGGGGCACGCCACCTCTTCCCTGTGAGAGGAGAGCTGAGCGTGTGGGAGGGGATCCTAGTGAAAGGAGACCGCCTTCTCATCCCACCATCGATGCGGATGGAGATCCTTCAGAGGATTCACGAGGGCCACAATGGCATAAATAAATGCCGTGAGCATGCTGCAGATATGGTGTGGTGGCCTCACATTAGCCAGGATATCAAAGACCACATCAGCAGGTGCAGATATTGCCTTGAAAAGCAGCCATCACAGAGGAGAGAGCCACTCATTTCGTCCGTCCTTCCCAGCTACCCATTCCAGAGAATCAGTGCTGACATCTGTGAACTGAACAATGAACACTACCTCATTGTCACAGATGCCTACTCTAGGTACTTAGAAATAGCCTACCTTCGTCAGCTCACCAGTACCACAGTCATCAACAAGCTGAAAAACATCTTCGCTTGTCATGGCATCCCTATGACAGTCATCTCGGACAATGGGGGCCAGTTTTCGTCCGACGCCTTCGCACAGTTTGCGGAAGAGTGGAACTTCAACCACAAGACATCCAGCCCGCATTACCCGCAGGGCAACGGTGGAGCTGAGAAGGCAGTGCAGATTGCGAAGAACATCCTACGTCAGAGGGAAGTCTTCAAGGGCATTCTTGCATAAAATGCAACACCAATTCCAGAGTTGGGAGCCAGCCCAGGAGAGCTAGCTTTCGGAAGGAAGCTGAGGACAACACTACCAGTTCATCCTCAGAAGTACACTCCCAAGATCATTCCCAGAGATGTCCTCCAACAGAGAGACAAAGTCTTCAAAGATCGCCAGAAGAGGAACTTTGACAACCACTATGGTGCTCAGCCATTGCCTGTTCTTCACCCTCGTGACCCTGTTCTCATCAAATTGCAGGGGGAGAAGAGGTGGAGAGAAACCAGGAGAAGTTGTTAAAGAATGTGCTCCAAGAAGCTACATCATCAAAACCCCTTCTGGAGAGCTGAGGCGCAACTGCAGACATCTTCGTCTTGCTGAGTCTATCAATCCACCGCTGATTCCAACTCATCAGCAATCAGCAGCACCTGCTCAACCTATCCGCCAGCCAGGGCAACCTACCGACCAGAATCTACCAACACCTGAGAGGTTCGAGCCAGCAGTGCCATCAGTCACACCACCGACACCTGTAATTACTTCACCAGGTAGACACACCAGGTGTGGCAGGAAGATAGTCTTACCTGCAAGATTCCGCGATGAGTGATTCGCGTAGAGACCCATGGCCTGTCACTAGGTGGCAACAGTGTAGCTAGGTTGCCTTCCTAGTTAGTCTAGTCATTTGTCCACATGAGTGTGACCACATAAATCTAGTCATTGGTAGAGGACAGCAGACTGTCCTGTAGCAATCATTGTGCATGGCCTGTTTTCCAGGTAAGCAGCATGTGTAGCTAGGCTGATGTTACTTGATGAATATTAAGTAACCGTGTAGCTTGGTTACAATTATAGGTTGTGTTCAGTTTCATCAAGGAGTCCAGAAACAAGAGCCTTGTATCTTTTTACCTGTTTGATATTTTCAAGAATTCATTGACAGTTCGCATGTAAGAATGAAAATTTAGAAAAGTGATCATATGAAAGACTCATTGACCAAGTGTTTTGAAAGTTTATTTCCACAGATATTTTAAAAGCATTTAACATTGTAAGAACATTTATAAAGTTTGAAGAGTTAATCCAGTGTAAAGGGGCAACCCTAATTTTGATGGAAATTCTAACTTAAAAGGGGGAGATGTATCGGTATCAACCTCTTATGGTCACCTGTCTATGAAACCATGGTTACTATACATGTACGAAACTAATAAACAGGTGGCTTCGGAAGTTACTTTGAGTACATACGTGGCACCCAAAACGAACACGCTGTCTTGTCTAATATGTTTTGAATCTGAATGCTGTATGAATTGAGTCTGTGTGCAAACCAGAAGCCAGTACAGGTACAACCTATCAACAAAAAAAGTCATGCAAATAATAATATTTTAATACAAGGGGAGACGAAAAATAAAAACAATTATCCCCCCCCCCCCACACACACACACCCAAACACACACACCACACACACACACAAGTTCGCACTCATGTCATCAATAAACTTCATTCTAAAGGAAGTATGTGCCTAATTTTAATCAAATTATGTAACGGAACACAAAAGGAATCCATCCACTGTAGGAAATATATATAAGGACATACATATTCTAGTACCTGAATCTTATGATTATGGTCATAAAAATCACGTTCATAACCATTTTGTAATCATGATGGACATAGTTATTCAGCTTATTTGAAGATTAAAAGGTTATACAAAATCAACTACATTCAACACGTGATTATTAAATAGTACAAAATGTGAATAAAGTATTTCTCAATACGGATGGTAACATGTTTAGGCAACAGGTGTGAGAGAGAGAGAGAGAGAGAGAGAGAGAGAGAGAGAGAGAGAGAGAGAGAGAGAGAGAGAGAGAGAGAGAGAGAGAGAGAGTCCACAGTATATTTTTAGCCAGGTAGTGTTGCATACAATTGTAACCCCCCCTCACAAAAACGTATTTTTGTTTGGTGTGTTACTAAGCGTTAAGTTCAGTAACTCCCTTGTAGAGTTGAGTGATCGCCCCTTCTACATGCCTATCTGGGATATTCCTGTTTTTTAAATCTCACTTCCTGCCTGGGGCCCGTGAGGGAAAGGAGTGTGACTGGACTCTCTGAGTCTGGATGTTCCTGATTAAGGTTTGGTTTTATTTTGTTAATTTTGTTTTTGATCAAACTATCTGTTTAAGCCAGTTTCAGCTTAATTCAGAATAGTTTTGGAAGGTTCATGAAATTTACATGTTTGATTTAATTTCACAGGCTTTCAACCTGTGAATTAACAGTGAACCATAAGTGATCGCTTTGAGCAAAGGATTTGGCACCGTCATGGTCTTTGTTGTAAGATTAATTTTTGGTAGGATATTGTTCAGTTATTAAAATGCTGGAAATATTCTAGTGTGACTTTACACTACAAATGTATGGGTGTGAAGGACTACTTAATTTTTGTAATGATTTTATCACTACAAATTCTGACGTATTTGTGATATATCATTTAGAAAACTTAAACAGTTGAAATATTAGTGGGGGCATAAATTTAATTTAAGAGGCTTTTAGCCTGTGAACTAACAGTGAGACCTAGTGGTTGTTTTGAACAAAGAAAGTATGTGGTAAATTTTAACACAGTCATGGTCTTTGTTGTAAACTTAACTTTTGGTAGAATATTGTTCAGCTATTATTAAAATGCTGGAAATATTATAGTGTGGCTTTACACAACAAATATATGAGTGTGAAGGCCTACTTGATTTTTGTAATGATTTTTAGCATTAAAAATGGTGATTTATTTATAATAAATCATGTAGCAATTCTAAAACAGGTGTAATGGCATTGGAATGTCATTTGGGACATTGATCTTAAATAAGTTAGTACTGTTATTAATGTTGGCATAGTTTCATAGGATAGACCACTATCTGTCCTAAGGAAAATGAAACATGTGTGAGACTAACTACTAAAATTATGTGATAATTTTGGTGGTGATGTTAGATTGTTTTGAGAATATTTTATTCTCATGAGAATCGCAAACTGAATAGGGTGAGAGTGCATTTTGGTAATTGAGCTTAGTATTGTAAACTAGCTCAGTGATGGATGGTTTTGTGGTGATGTTTTTTACATTGTATGTTCTTTTTATTACAGGAACATTGTTTTCCCCTGTCACCTTCTCCTCACACCATCATCCTCTCTTCACTCCTTTCATTTAGTCCTAAACCTAGACTGAGTCATTGATTCTATTTTGTTGTATGAGGAATTAGGACAGATTATGTGAAAAACTTAATTGTACTTGCAGTACAACTGGTGATTGGTGTTTTATGTTGAAGTGGTAGTGTTGTAGGTTGTGTTGTGGAATATATGTGGTAAACCCAATTTGCTCGGTCTGGAGTCGCATTGAATGAATGGTGTTATTCGTCACGTTCAGTGTATTCAGTGTGGCTGCTGAGTGAGTTGAGGTTAATTAATTTCACTTCACCTACTTTCCTACCTCTTCTATATTTCTTTTCCCCTATTTTTTCTACTATCCTCTTTCTATCCCCCCTTTATCACTCCCCGGCCCATAAGTAGCTGAGCCCTACTCTTCTTTAGGGTTACTAAAGAAACTAGGAATTATTCTAGGACTCTAAGATTTCCGGTACCGAATTAGGCGGAACGGGAATTAGAGTGGCGACTTAGGTAATTCCTGTGTAGGACCCTCTACACAATTTTCAACTGACCAATAATATCATCACTTAACACTATCTTTTTACTTATGCATATATAGAGAATATACCATATGATAAATGTGATACAAAAATAAAATATTAAAAATTTACTCTTTAAAATCAGTTACAAGTGCATAATGATAGATACATATAAAAAAATTTACACACACACACACACACACACACACACACAGAGGAAGAGAGAGAAAAGGGGGAGAATTATATATATCCAACAGGATGAGTACTGGTTCATTAGTTTTGATGCATCAAGTGGATTAGGCGAGTTTTGAAGGTCGACAATGATTGGTGCTGTTTAATTGAATCGGGAAGGGAGTTCCACAGCACAGGGCCTGAGTATAGTAAACTAGACTTGAACAAGTCTATTCTTGGGATTGGGACACTTGGCTTTTCAGTATTTCTGGAACAATTCATTGGGAACTTACCTCTTAAGGATGTGGGGACAGATCCTGCCATTATTTTAAGCATCAGGATGCCCTTGTTATATTTTAGTCTTTGTTGTAGGGGGAGAATACTTAACTGAGTATAATCCACTTCAAGTAAGGTTGTTTTCTTCAGGAGGATAAGTCTGAGAGCATGTTTATACAGACTTGATAACGGTTTCATAGTGTTTGCACTGGCAGAATCCCATAGGGTTGAGGCATAGTCTATAGAGGATTGTATATATGCTTGAAAGAATAATTTCCTTGAATGGTAGTCAAGGAAGTGTTTAATTTTAGTCAACTGGTATACTCTTTGGGACAAGTATTTGCATAGGTGAGATATGTGGTAGAACCAGCTGAGATTTTCATCAATTGTCACTCCTAGAACTTTGTGATGAGAGGTTTGTTCGATTGCTTCCTTTTTTATATGGATTGGAAACTGATTATGAGGTAAATTTTGTCGCTTTTGTCTGGTGGTGATAAGCATGCATTTTGTTTTTTGGAGGTGAATAGACATGTGGTTCAGTTCTGTCCATTTGACAAGATCATTTCAGCTTTGTTGTAATATGGTTGCAAGAGAGTCAATGTCATTATGGCTTGTATGTATGGTTGTGTCATCAGCAAATAGTTCACATTTGGATGCAATATGTAGAGGAAGGTCATTTATGTATAATGAAAAGAGAATTGGTCCTAGTATAGATCCCTGTGGTACTCCATAATGAATGGGTTTTAGATTGGATGTGGATGTAGTTGTTGAAACACACTGTTGTCTGTTCTTGAGATAAGAAGCGAGTAGTTCTAGACTATTTGACGATATATTGTACAGGTTTAGCTTTCTGATGAGAAGTGTGTGGTCAATTGTATCAAATGCTTTTTTGAAATCTACAAATAATACTCCACAAAATTTATTTTCATTAATATTTGTTAGCCAATTGTCTATGAGACTAGTCAGTGCAGTATGACACGAATTATTTTGTCTGAATCCTGACTGATTAGGATGGAGTAGGTTGTTAGTGTCTATATGACTGACTAAGTGTTTATTTATATGTTTTTCCAGGGGTTTTGAAAGAAGGGATATAATAGAGATTGGCCTATAATTTGATGGATCTGAAGTGTCACCAGATTTGTAGATAGGGATCACTTTGGCAGTTTTGAAGGCTAATTTTCAAGACATTGGTTATATATATATATGTGAGAGTGTCTGTGATAACTGGAGCTGAAAGTTTTAGAATTCTGCTGTCTATTCCATCAAGACCTGTTTGAGGTGAATCATGCAATTATGGACCTCAAAAACAGAAATAAATGGTATGTGGAGTTTTGAGGGAATATGCTTTTCCTGGCAATATTGTTTTAATGTGTTTAGGTTATTGGATTTCGATTTGTCATTGCTAACAACATTAGTAGAAACGTTTATGAAGTGATTGTTGAGTTGTTCAGCAGTAACATCTTTGATTACATTTGATTTGGAAGATGATTGTTTGTTTGTTATTTGATTAATGGCCCTCCAAATGATTTTTGAGTTTTGTTTGGAAGATAGTAAAATTTTGGAAATATTTCTTTTTTTCTCGACGTTTCTGTGAGTTTATGGCATTTCGTAATCTTTTTGACTCTTCATGATATTGATGTTTTTTTAAGAAATCTCTAAGATAGCATGTTTCTTCTAGTTCTTTTGTGAGCCAAGGCGGTTTGAGGACATGTTTGACCCTTATGGTTTTAAGTGGAGCATGTTTATTGTAAATTTCAGTGAAAGTTTTTATCCAAAACTCAATGGCCAAGTCTGGATCAGTAATGTTGAATGTTTCTGAGAGCATTGAGTTACTTAGTTCCAGAAGGAAAAGCTTTTCATTAAATTTTGCAAAAGAACGATATGTTATGTTTTTATGGCCAGGTTTGGGAATTTTTGTTCCTTTTTTTGACCATGTAGTACATACTGGGTAGTGATCGCTGCAGTTATAGACAGGGACACATGTTTCTATGATGTTTTTAGGATTTGATACATAGATGTGATCAATTATTGTGCTTGAGTTTTGTGTGACTCTCGTGGGTAAACTAACTAGTTGGTGAAGGTTGAATGAATTTGTAATTTGCGTCCATGCATTATTTACTTTTGTTAGATCAATATTAACCTTTAGCACGCTGCAGGCGCATCGTGTCGCCGAACGAATTATTTCCCTTGCATCTGCAGGCGCACTGTGTCGCCGAACATAGGGTGTTTAAACTTCGCGGTTCATTGGCTGAGATTCCCTTACTATTAATAGCAATAGACGTCACTTTCGATTCAAAACGAGGCTAGAGTTTCCTCTGCTGGCAGCCATTTGCATTTTCTTCAACACAACACGCGACAGTGAATTTTTGAAAAATAAAAATCAACTTTCGGGATTTGTCCATCACCAAAATGGCGGACACCGATTCGGAACGATTTTTGCTGGAAATATCCATCGAATCTGACTTAGAAAATGATTTTGAAGGCTTCAAACTTGTTAAAATAGACTTTGAAGTGACGGTAAGTGATCTAGGTCACAGTAATAGTGTTTCAAGTGAGATCGATGATGATCGCGAATACGATGTACCAAGCGGCCGTAAATATTTGTCGCTGGCCGGTATCATGGAAATTTTTGGTCGAAATGAGATGCCTGATGGTATTTCTGAAGGAAAAGTGTTTTATTTGTTTATAACCGATAAAATTATCACTTTGAGACTGACTGAAGTGCCACAGTCCGGTAGAAAATGATCGCGAAGACGATGTTCGTAATCGCCATGAAAACTTTTCGCGGATCGACTTCGACGAAACTTTTGGTCCAAAGGAGATACTTCGTGCTATTTATAAGGAATAACTGTTTTGTTTACTTCTAAAAGACGACATAATCACTTTATTAGTGACTGAAGTACAACAGTTTGGTAGATAGCACACAAAAACTCCATTCAAAGTGAAAAAATAGTAAGTCAACACGGTTCCGGTTTTTGTTTTTATGTCTGTTTTTTTTTTTTTCAACGTCAAATCATGCATGCAGAACATATTGCCTTATATGAAAACATTCCTCATCCATTCTTTTATTAATATACAAAATATCAAGTCTCTACATTAAATTCATCCACTTTTATAAAGGTTCTAAACAAGTAGGTGCTCTCAGTTTTTGGTAACCGGAAAAAGAATGCAGGGAGAGAGGAAAGCGGTCACCAAAGAACACAGGGTGCTAAAGGTTAAAATCACCTAGTAGTATTACTTTCCTGGATTCTAATAGGACTACGTTCATCATTGCGTCAAACTTATCAATACAATTTTTTCTCTCTGCTGGATTCCTATAGCAGAATCCCATTGCAATAGGTGGTGAACCTTTTATGGACACTTCAAACCAGACAGATTCTACATCATAATGTTCTAAATGGATGAGATACTTCAATGTTATAGATTCACTAATGTATATGATGATTCCTGTTTCTTTTTGCTTTTGTGGATCCTTTCGTATGATTTTATATCCAGGGATATATAAATCAGTGTCAACTATGTGCTTCAAAAGTCTTGATTCAGATAGCCCTAGTATGTGAAATGGTTTGCCATGGTTTCTAATAAGTGTTGATATGTCATCAATTTTATTAACTGCGTGATTTATATTTAAGTGGCAAATTCGTAGACCTTCCTTAGAGGGCCACATGTTGTGTCTTGAATGCATCTATGTGAATGGCAACAGCTACTTTAAGTCAAACAAATTCGTCAGTAAGATTGGAAGTATCAACACATTTCAATGAGTAAAAAGAAAACAAAATGAAGCAAACAAATTGGAAGACACCACAAAAGAATAATAGGTAAATTGATTAAAAGTATGCAAAACTGAGAAACAATACAGACTCAAAGTCTGAGCTGGTATAAATCACAACAGCTGCTTCAAAGTCAAACACACTCCTCAGTAGAATTAGAAGTTTCAACACAGTCGTGTCACTTTTAGAGTCTCTTAGTGATGTGTTTCTAAAGGCCACTTGAAGGCTGGCAGGTGTCCAAAGAGAGGCATTATTACAACTGCCTTCAATAATTACTGAGGCGTGTCTGATGACGTCAGCAGTTTGTCTCCTCACTGATTAGGCCTAAGGCAATTCAGGAAACTACTCAGTGTTCACACACTTCAGTGTCTGCCCTTTTGTCACAATAATGATGAGATCTGTAGCATTCGTCAGGTGTTTACACAGGTAGGCCGAGGGGGAAAAATCCTGGTGTGGGTTCTTCTGCTATACAGCATTCAATGTCTCTGACTATGGGCACTTTTCGCAGTACAAGTTCAGTGAATGACAGAATAAGCAAATGAAACCACAAAACTAGAACAGTATAGTGTGGTAATAAAAAAAGTTGTTTTCTTTTACCAAGTACACAGTACACAGAAATACACCCCAAAATACGTTATGTAACTTATAAGGAAATAAAGGGTTAGATTAAGTAGAAAAAAATGAGGTGATTTTTCCACACTTCCACAGCGACTTTCTATTTAGATGAATGAGTTGCCTAATGAAAGGCTTGTTGGATGGTATTCAGCAGGCTTTCCAGCAGCTTCTGTGTGTCTTGTGAATGAGTGGTGCTGGCGAGGTCCCAGACATTGTTGGTTCTGGCTGCAAGAAGTGGTGGGAAGTGCTCCTCAAAGTCCCGCCAAGTGGACCTGTTACCTGTAGGCCTATCAGGTATACTATTGGCAGGCCTTTTGGTTCCAGGTGTCGGGAGTAGCACTTCGCTGATGTTGCAGTGAGACCATCTGTTAGTTATACCTAGCTGTGTCCTTTGCATCTGGAGGTTGTCCTTGTTGGTTGGAGTAGGGAGCAGAGGTTTTGGAAGCTGGTATAAGTTGTTAATTATGGCTGCTATACCACTTGCACTTGGGTGGAAACGGTCCATATATTTATACAGGGCTTCCCTGGGTGCCCCACTGTTGGTCTGAAAAGAGGGGGTGTGATTGATGTAATTTACCCTCTCTTTAACACAGACCTTGAAGAAGCTGGCGTTGGAGTCCCTCACAGATTTGGTGGCATGGTGTTGGCCATAAGGAGGGAGGATGGTAGAGGCTTTTATGCTGGCAAGGGGGAAAGCTGATGTAGTCCTCTGACCACATGTTGCCACATTGTGCAATCAACTGGGCCACTTTGTAAGCAGTTGTTGATGCCAACATGGAAGGTGACTCGTTTAATGTGTGGAGAAGGAGGAAGGGTGGATAGCCACTTCAGCAGGTGTTGGACGGTCAGGTCTGGCACTGACAGGTTTCTTGCTGGTCTGCCATGGGGAGAAGTTCTGTCTCCAACTGCATTTAGGACAGAGTCACCATGAGTAACTCTTGGCTGGCAGTGGGGACAGACTTTCTCAGCAGTACATCTAAAGGTGTTGGGGGAGGGGGTGGGGGAGGGGATACTTTGGAGTTTACAGAAGAAACTGGATTTTTCATCAGTTTACATTTGGGTGGGGAGGAGGGGGAGGGTGGAGGGAGTTGTTTGGGACTGGGATTTGGTCAGGATCTAGGGGTGAAAACTTATTATTAGTGGGGATTGTGGAGATAAATTCTTCATCTATTGGGGTGTCTGATATGTCTAGGAGTTTTAGGGGTACTTAGGGAATTTGTGGTAGGGTGTTTTTTATGGGATTTGTTATGTCTTTTGGTGTTGAGCAGGAGGCTTTGGAGTTGTGGTTTGGTATTGAGGTATTTGTGAGTAGGTTGAATGTAGTGTGTAGTTGTTTTCTTCATTGGTTGATTTCTTTGTTAATGTGCTTTTGCCAGTCGTTGAAAGCAGAGAGGCTTTTGGCTTGATTGTCAACGGTTTTCTGCAATTGAGCGTTTTGCTGAGTAAGGTCAGCAATGGTTGACTTCAGTATTTGTTCTGTGGCTTTTATGTGGTTTTTTGTTTGGACTAAGCTGTCTTTGCTGGTGCTGGCTGTTATCTCTATCTGTTGGTGCAAGTGTTTGTTCTCTGTCTGTAAGGCATCGACCTGTGCTTTGAGGGCAGTGATGGCAGAGATGGCTGCGGACAGCTGGTAGTGAACTTGAGTGAGTGTGGGCAGGGCTGATGTGGCCAAGCTAACAAGACTGGGTGGAGATTTTGTGTGGATGTGTAATTGCGTGGAACTTGATTGTGAAGGCAGAGGGAGATGGTCAGAAGTAGGTATAGAAAGGCTAGAGTCAGGATAGGGGGTGATGCTGGGACTAGATGCAGAGGGGGTGGTAAAGATAAGGGTAGGAGGGTGGATCAAGGGAGTTCGTGGGTGAGAGGTGTCATTGTCCAGGGGGTGGGGTAGGGGGGTTGTGTCAATACACAGGGAGTCAGCTGGAGGGGCAGAAGAGGGCTGGGGTTGCTGGGGAGATGGTTCAGTGGGGATGGCATCAGCTGAGCACTGAGGGAGCTGGCTTGAAGGTGGGGACGAAGGAGGGGGAGGATGAGGAGACGGCATAGGCAACTGTTTGTCTCCTGGCAACATGTGGGAAAAACTGTCCACTACTGGGGGAAGGGTAATGGCAGGCAAAGCATTACCTGCAGGTAGATGCACATGGTCAGCAGGTGCAGTGATGGCTAGCAAAGTTCCAGGCACAGGCAGATACGCAGGGGAGGAAGAGGGATCAGTAGAATTTCCATTGCTAGCACAGTTACATATACTATATACTATATTCTTTAAAATGTCAAATTCTGTTTCCAACCACTCCTGGCATGTGTTTCCTTGAATTAGTATGGTCCCTGTTGTATGAAATATTGTGATTGTCAGTAGTTTTGATTTGTCTAGGAAGAGCTGCAGGAATGTTTTGTAAAGCTGTGGTGGAAGTGTAGCCAAATAAATGTCCAGATCTGGTATGATTTCTTCTGATTTTGTTAAGTCATGCCATGTAGTTGTTACAGTGTCTGACTTGAGTGTGTCTATGTATCTATTGTGTAGCACTGTTCTCCATGTAGGTAGGTGTTTGGGAGCTGCCACGAATTTTACCTGATGACTATCTCTAGTGAATTGGAGAGTGATGTTCACACTGAAGTCAGTAGGACGTGTTTTTGATTTGCTCCGTATATACGCTTATTCTGCTGTGTTTGTAAAGTGGAGATTTTCAGTACTAGCCATCCTATAAGTCTTAAACTTGAAGGAGGGTGGGTTTTTTTTTCAGTGTTATATATTGTTTTCCATTTTCCATTCCGTTTTTGTTTTTTTGTTTTTTTTCTTTCCTTTCTCCTTTTAATTTTTTTTTCAAAACCTTTCCTTATTATACTCAAGAGTGCGAGTATCGTGGTGGTAAACAATGGCTTCTATAACAGATGGTGAGAGAACTTTGCCTCTATTTTTGATCAATAATGAGTTACCTGCTTTTGACAAAAAATCTTTCACGACTGCTGAAATTTGTGCTGCCGCAGAAAAAGTGTGTGGTCATAACAAGATTGATGGTGCACAGCGAATAGGATCCTTATGGAGGATCTATCCTTGCAACAAAGATAGCAGACAAAAACTTCTGTTACAAGGTTTTTCTCTTCGAGGAGTACATATTAGTGTTAAAAGTCAAAACCCTTATATCGTCAGAAATCTGACAGGTGGGGTAACAGGTGATAGGGAGGAGCAGCCTCCTGCAACCAAACTCGTTATCAGCAACGTGCCCCTGTCCTTCTCTGATGAAGATGTGCTTCAAACTGTAAAACAGCTAGGTGTCTCTGTTCGCTCAAAACTGATCTTAGAGCGAGACAGAGATGAGAGAGGAAAACTGACCCACTGGAAGACTGGTAGACGCTTTCTTTATATAGGAGTTCCTAGTGTACCCCTGGAAAAGACGGTGCAGATTGGCCCATTCAGAGCCACTCTGTATCACAAAGAGCAAAAACTAAACAAAGAGCAGCAAGAAGCTGAGTGCCGTCACTGCCTGCGTAAAGGCCACAGAAACAAGGACTGTCCAAATCCCATCAAGTGCAGACAGTATTACTGTGATGGACACAAGGCAGGTGACCCTGTATGCAGCTTGAATGCAGGCGGTGGGAGGGACGGGTCGACTGACTGTTCATCAACAAACACACAGACAACAGATAGGGCGGGGACTGTGAACTTCAACTCTGGCGAAAAATCAAAACAAAATCCTACAAAGAACTACAAGACACAAAATAGCACTGGCATTATGGACAGTAATGACCGCAGTAGACCACGTGAAAAAAGAAGCAAACGACGCTAAATCCATACAGGAGGAGTGGCTCTGGGTCTGTCAAAAGACCCCGATCCGAAGATTCCACTGTGTCCCAGTCAGAGAAACAACAGAAGTTGCTGGAACGGACAGAATACGAAACAGAGGATGATGTAACTGAGTACTGTGAGGTCTCTGATCACACAGGATGACCCCCCCCCCCGCCCCATCCCATCCCATCCCAACACATTGACTGTGACAGACCTGGCTACGTTTTCTTTGGACTGTGATTATGATTAGCGATTTCAATATATAACTTTGTGTTTTTGTTATGGATACATTTAGAGTGCTGTCCGTAAATGCTAGAGGGCTAAAAAAAACAATTTAAAAAGAAAAGCAATGTTTGATTACTTTAAGAAGGAGAAATGTGACATTGTATGCATTCAAGAAGCTCACATAACCAGTAAAGATGTGTTTGTGTGGGAGAGACAATGGGGAGGAAAAATAATTTATCAAGAAGGGACCGAACATAGTAGAGGTGAAATGATCCTAGTTTCAAAACATTTTCCAGGTGATGTAAAGATAGAACATAAGGAAGACAGAATAATGATAATATCCCTACAAACAGAGGAACTAGAACTCACTATTGCAAATATCTATGCACCTAATGAGAGCACAGAAAAAGTATTTTTCTTTGCTCACATGTATAATGTCTTCAGTAAATACGATACAGGAAATAAATTTATTGTTACTGGAGATTTCAACTGTACATTGAACAGTGACCTTGATGTTTTATCTGGTCATCCACATTCAAAAAAAGAAGTAGAAAGCTTTTCAAACTTTGTAATACAAAGCAGCCTAACAGACATTTGGAGGCTTTATCACGATACGGAAAAAGAATACACTTGGTGCAGGCTTCACCCTTTTGTGGCACGCAGGATAGATTACTGTTTTTGCTAACAAAGAGGCACTGGAATGCTGCTGCAGTTGTGAAATCATAACAGTTCCAAATACTGACCACAAAGCCATCATTACCGAAGTAAATATATCTCGCTTTAAACAAGGTCCAGGATATTGGCGCTTTAATAATTCTTACTTGAAAGATACAAAATTTGTGTACCATATGAATGAACTGTTAGAAGAACTAACAAGTGACAATGATGAAACATTGCAAACCGAAAGCTCGCTAGATAGATGGGAACTCTGTAAGATTCGAATAAAGGAATTTTGTATGGAGTTTGGAAAGTTCAAAGCATACGAAAACAAAAACAAAACACTCTGTCTACAAAATCGATTGAAAAAAATTGAGCAGGCACTAATAATAAATCCCGGTGACACTGAATTGCAGAAGGATCTGCTTAATATTAAACAACAGTTAGAAATATTGTCCCTTGAAAAAGCTAGAGGTGCACAGATAAGAGCACGTGAAAGATGGATAGAGGATGGTGAAAAAAATACAAAATACTTTTTAAATCTAGAAAGAATAAGAGCAAAGAAAAAAATCATGACCAGAATACTCAATGGGAAAAACGAAATAATAACTGAACAAATGAAAGTTATTGAAGAACAGGTTAAATACTATCGTGCTTTATACAATCAAAAAACTAACATCGAAAATGCGGAAGAAACTGTCTGTGACTTCCTTAAAGATGTGGAAGTCCCTAGATTAAGTGCTGAAGAATCAGCTCTTTGTGATGGTATAATTTTGGAAGAAGAAGCTAGTGCCGCATTGAAAACAATGGGTAACGGCAAATCTCCTGGTAGTGATGGATTAACGGTTGAGTTCATGAAAGTGTTTTGGAAGAAGATTAAAACACTGTTAACATGCTCTTTTAATGAGTCATTTCAAAATGAAGAAATGTCATACACACAGAGACAAGGAATATTAATTTTGTTACATAAAGGGAAGGAACTGTCACGCGATCAATTAAATAACTGGAGACCAATCACACTTTCAAACACAGATTACAAGATATTAGCAAAAACATTAGTATTAAGACTCGGTAAAGTAATTCCAAAACTGATCAACCAGGATCAGGTTGGCTATTTAAAAGGACGAAACATAGCAACAATAATCAGAACAATTGATGACGTCATTGAATATCTAAATCACACAAGGAAAGCTGGGTATCTTTTAGCACTAGATTATTCAAAAGCCTTCGACTCTATCTCCAGAAAATTCATTTTAAACGCATTTAAAACCTTTGGTTTGGGTGAACATTTTAGAAAATGGGTATCCACTCTGTCATGCAATACATTCAGTAGCATAAATCACGGGGGTTGGATTTCACAACCCTTCCCAGTAACTTGTGGGATAAGACAAGGTTGTCCCTTTTCACCCCTAGCTTTTGTACTGTCTGTTGAATTGCTGGCAATCAAGATAAGAAACAGCAATGTGTGTGGCATTGAACTGCCCAAAAATGGCACTGAAACTGAAAACATTAAGATAAAGCAACTAGCAGATGACACAACACTTCTCCTGCGCAATAAAGATGACATAATGCATGCCACATCCATAATTACTGATTTTTCAAAATTAAGTGGTCTCTCACTAAATGTACATAAAACAAAAGCAATGAAAATTGGAAAACACACAGAAAATGAAGATATACCATATGTCCTCACAGACAAGATCAAGATTCTAGGTGTATTTTTCAGAAATGATGTACGAGCCCAAAATATCGAAGACAACTGGACAGGTAGACTACAGAAAATTCAAAATCTTATAAAGGTGTGGAATCGAAGAGATATTAGCATACATGGCAAAATTGTTCTAGTTAAAAGTCTGCTGATAAGTCAGTTAGTCTTCATAATGCAATCGATTGGACTCCCAGAAAAGGTACTTTCAAAAATCAATAGAACATTATACAAATTTATTTGGCAGAGAAAATTTTCCAACAAGAAAGCGTTCGAAAAAGTAAAAAGAAAAGTTATGGAAAGTGAATATAGTGAAGGTGGACTTAAAATGGTAAATGTAACTGAGCTACAAATGTGTTTTTACCTTCAGTGGATTGGCAAGCTTTACAAATCGGACAATGATAACTGGACTTTTATTCCAAAGTGGTATTTTCAGACAGTAGCGAATGGAAGTAACATATTTGAAGTAAATTGTCGGTCAGCAGAATTAAAAGCCAGTAAAAGTATAAATAGTGAGTTCTGGAGCACAGTTTTATTCACTTACCTAGATAATAAAAAGCTATGCACAATGGAAGAAATCAACATTGCCAATTTCAGAAACCAACCTCTTTGGCACAATAGACTGATTACATACAAAACTCAGATCTTATTCTTTTCTTCCTGGAAAAATAAAGGACTAGAAAAAATTCAAGATTTGATACATAACAACGAAAACAGCCTATTTAAGTTAGAAGAAGTTCAAAGCAAAGTCAACCATAACCCAGCCAACACGGCTTTTCAATTTAATGCACTCATTAATGCCATTCCAAAACAATTGAAAGACTGGATCAGCCAACAGGATAACCAAACTCAATGCAGTAACCAGGATAGTGAAGCCAGTAGCTACTGCACAAAGCCAAAGAGTAGTTTACAACTCCTACGCAACAAAAGGAAAACAAAAGACAAAGTAAAGCCCTGTGCCATTGGATTTTGGCAAAGAAAGCTCCACTTTCAGATCACTGACCAGGTGTGGTCAACTCCCCACCTGGTCACCAAGGAAGTTCGATTAAAAGAACTGCAATGGAAGATAATGCACAACATTTATCCGACTAATATTCTGTTACACAAGATGAATGTAGTAGATGGCAATAAATGCTCTATATGTACAAACGAAATTGATTTTATTGAACATTTCTTTTATGAATGTACACCAGTAAACGCATTTTGGCGAAAAACGGAAAGTTACCTCCATTCAGTTTTGGGAATGCAAATCAAACTCTCACTACATGACGTACTATTTGGAATACAAAACCGATCACTAGGTGGAAGCACACTGAACATTGTCAACAAAATTATTTTGATCGGAAAAATGTGCATTAGCATATTCAAAAAAACAAAATCATCATCACCTATCCATTTGATATTTGAGTATCAAATAAAATATCGCAATCTATAATTACTATTACAGCAGTGACCAGTCGAACAATGAGTTAATTTTACCTAAAAGTATACAATTTAAAACATAAAAGACAAGGGGAAGATGCCAGTACAGGCAGATGTTGCAGACAGAACATGGAAGACTATAAGATGAAAAATGAAACAAAGAACATGAAATAATACAAAAACTTCATTCATGAAAAAAAGGTCTGTAAACAAGGAAATATGAGTATAAACACTCAACTGCAGCATATTATTAAAGTTGATTAAAAAAAATAATAAAAACAAAGATGTGGCAGTGAAAAATTAAAGAGGGCAGAAGAGTGAACCAAGAAGAGACAAAAATAGACAAGAATGAGGTGACAGGAAGAAAAGAAACATAATAACATGATTGACATGAAGACTTTTCTTCAACAGGTGTGGATAACATATTTAAATAACATGCAGATTTCTTCAACAGGTTGGTTTAGAATTTATAAGATGTGGACACTTTCTCGACAGATGTGGATATTATCTATCACATGTGGATATAAAAAAAAACAACTCAAAGGGGATGGAGGCTAAGGGGAAGAAGAAAGAGTTTAGAAAGGTGGCGTATGAAGTAAAGATGTAGAAGCGTATTGCAGGGTCTTACAGTGTGATTTGAAGTAAAGATTAGAAGCGTATTGCAGTGTCTTACAGTGTGATTTGAAGTAAAGATTAGAAGCATATTGCAGTGTCTTACAGTGTGATTTGAAGTAAAGATTAGAAGGTATTGCAGTGTCTTACAGTGTGATTTGAAGTAAAGATTAGAAGCGTATTGCAGTGTCTTACAGTGTGATTTGAAGTAAAGATTAGAAGCGTATTGCAGTGTCTTACAGTGTGATTTGAAGTAAAGATTAGAAGCGTAAAAAAAAAAAAAAAAATTTAATCTCTAGTGAATTGAATGTTTTCTAATGATAATGAGTGCTTAGCACTTAGGGTGGAGGAGAAAAACAGGCTGAGCAGAGAAGACAGGCAGAAGAGAAGGAGAGGAGACAGAAAGCAAGGCAAGAAGATTTTAAGACCAGCGAAAATGAAAATTTTGATTGTGAAAATTCACTCATCTGTTTATGTGTATGCCTCTACGCCTCAACCAAACCCAGGTGTTCCTACAGTGACACACTCATGTCTTCACTGCATGGCCTGCGTTCTGCACGTAAATTTCACCCCATGGCCTCTGATGTCGACCTGGTTGAAACCGACACATGCCCTGATTATCAAAACAAAACTGACCTTGTGTGTTTGCCTGCAATGGATACAGCAGGGGACAGTGACTATGACGATGCACTACAGAAGGCTGAAGACTCTGGCTACAGTGTGGATATCATCAGAGACTATGTCAGTGAACTGACTGATAGATATCTACAGAGAAAACTGGGGAACACTTCAAGGAATGCGGACTTTCGCAGTGTGTTGGTTTCTGAAGATAGGCCCTCTACAGTGATCTGTGAAAGTGATGACGGATATTCCAGTTTGACTGGATAGCTGAAAGTGGTGTGCCTACCAATATTTTTTGGTTTGCCAAAAGGAACACTAAATGCATGAACCAGAAAGAACAGGAAATCTACGCCAGACTGAAGCTGTGGACACCTGCTGACCGCAAGAAGATCAAAGACGAGATCAGGACTGCACGACTTACACATGGTTATGGATTTAGTCAGATTCATTCTGGGATGAGCAGGACTGGTTACTTTTTGACCAAGTATGGAGTGTGCATCATCTGAAGATCTTCCTGACACGTCCAGTGACCAGCCAGCAGTACAACCATGACAGTTCTTTTGTCCCTGCTTCAACATTGTTAGCCGGTTATTACCAGTGACATTCACACACATGTGTAACCATGTATAAACAATACCACGTTTTGATTACCACTCATGAAGAAGAATCGTTGATATTGTACAGTGTTAAATTTTGTTGTACCTTTCGATTTGGGTCCCTTTCCCCAGCTACCCCTTTGTGAATGGATTGAAAAGCCTAACAAAATAAATCTTTGTCATTGTCATTCTCTCTCTCTCTCTCTCTCTCCTCTCTCTCTCTCCTCTCTCTCTCTCTCTCTCTCTCCTCTCTCTCTTTCACTTCCAGACCCATGGGTCCTACACAGAGGTGGTGGAGAGTGCAGGTGCACAGCGGTCCTTCACCCCTGTCCCCTCCTCACAGCCCAGTCAACAAGGGGATTCCCCTTTCCTCACCAGCAGAGGGGGGTGTCACGTCAGAGGGTGGCCCCACACCTGGCAGCCACAGACGACCAGCGGCAGGCCCCCTTCTCCCTCCTCCTCTCGCTCTTGGACATGGACAGCATGGGACCACTACAGGCGTGAGGTCACCGGAGGGAGTACAGGCGGGCGTTGCGGTAGCAACCACGGGGCACTCCACAAGGTGAAGCCACAGCTCAGCCCCGGTGGCGGGATTCCCCCCTGTGACCTGGCGTGTCCTGCTGATGGTGAGGGGCGTGCTACACGTGACGGGCCTCTGTCCTACCAGCAGACCGAGTATGGGTGATTTCCTGCACAACCCACCCCAAGTCGTCTGCTCGGGGCAAAGCCACCAGTGACAAGAACTGTCGCAGGAGTCAACATCCTAGCAGCTTGAGCAAGAGCTAGGACAGGCCCGGCCATCCATGTCAATACACATTTTTGAATTATAAGGTTGAAAATTTGTACAGTAAATTAAAATATGTATCGTTTATAAACTATGTAAATAAGTTCAATTTTGTTTGCCTCACAGAAACTTTTCTTGACTCTAATTTTGATTACAGTGGTGTTTTTCTTGATTATCTAAAGTTTCATGTCCCTGCTCAAAAACTTTCACATCATGGAAGGAATTCTGGAGGAGTGCTGTTATTAGTGAGAAAGTCTTTAGAAAATTATGTTAAAGAAATTAAAATAGAGTGTGAAAACACTGTTGCTATTAAAGTAAACAAATATATTTTTAATTTAGATAAAGATGTTATTTTGATAGCCTGTTATGTTGTGCCAGAAGGTGGCCATATTTACAATGAAAAACCAATTAAGGATGGTATTATATTATTAGAGGAAGCCTTATTGCAGTGTTTTCAAAAAGATGATTTTTATTTTTGTTTGTAGGAGACTTGAATGCCAGGACAGGTCAAGAACAAGCCGACCTTGAAGTGATGTCAAATTATTTGGATGATGTTGAGTATGATGGAATGAATGATGAACTGTGTGGGCTGCTTCTAAAGATGACACTATGAACAATTTTGGCAGGTCTTTGTTAGATTTATGCTTTATACTTGACATGGGGTTCTGAATGGTTGTTGTGAGGGGGATAGGGAGGGGGGCCGGGAGTATACCTTTGTGTCTCCTAATGGAGATTGATTATTTTCTTGTCCCTAGTGAAATATTATCATGTTTTGATATGTGTATTGGAGAGTGTGTTTATTTATGGCACCTCCCTGTTGAGTCAAAATGGAAAGTAAATAATGAATGCACTAGTATGGAAAGCAGAGAACAGGAGAGTGTAGAAAAAATCAAATGGTCAGAAGATTTTGTAGAAGTATATAAACAAGAGCTTAATAGTGCAAAATTTCAAGAAAGCATAGAAGTAGCTACCCAATTATTGAACACAGATATAAATGGCAGTTTAGATCAGTTTGTGAAAGCATTATGTGGGGCTGCTGCATGCATGGTTAGAACAATTAGGAAAGGTAGAAAAAAATGTAACGATTGGTTTGATACTGAATGTGATCGAAAAAAACAAGACGTTAAGAGATTATTAAAAAGATTTCAACATTGTAAAACAAATTAGGATAAAACTCTAGAAAAAAGACAAATGTACACTACTGCTAGAAAAGAATACATCCATTTTAGAAAAACAAAAGAAAGAGATTTAAACGAAAAGAGATTAGAGAAACTTAAAGATTCTTCTAAGGACTCCAAAACATTCTGGTCAGTTATCAGATCCGTTAACCGTAAGTCACTAGTAAATAATGATATAACTATTCATCAATGGTATGATCACTTTTTGAAGGTTTTTAATAACTTTAATTGTTCGGAAACACAAGAGAATGTGGATGTACCACAGGAAGATGTACACTAACTCCTCAGTTATTAATTTTCTTGTTCAGCTATTTAATCATTTGGTTGAAAGAGGTGCTTTCCCTTTAGAGTGGGCCAAGTCTGTAATAATCCTAATTCATAAAAAAGGAGATAAAAAAGGAGATAAAAAAGGAGATATTAATAATCCTGACAATTATCACAGAGTAGCTCTCACCAGTATATTAAATAAACTTTATATTTACATTTTGAATAAAAGATTAACTCAATGGGCAGAAAACAAAGAATAATTAATTGAAGAGCAAGCGGGCTTTAGAGCAAAATACAGCACTGTGGATCATATATTTACTTTATACTCTCTCGTTCAAAAACATTTACTTTCCAGTAAAAAAATTGTAAGTTGCCTTTGTGGACTTTAGAAAAGCCTTTGATTCTGTGAATAGAAATATATTGTGGAATGTACTACGAAAAAACGGTGTAAATGGTAAACTTTATTTTGCCCTTAGAGCTATTTATGATTCAGTTTTAGCGTGTGTGCATGCAGAGAACAAATATTCCAATTTTTTTTTATGCCCCAAGGGAGTGAAGCAGGGTTGTATTTTAAGCCCACAATTTTTTTAATTTTTTTATAAATGAACTAGCTATTGAGCTATAAAAAAAGGGAAAACACGGCATTCAAATAATTCCTGGAGCAATCGAGGTATTTCTATTACTTTTTGCTGATGATATTATTCCTTTGTCTGATACTGTTATTGTTTTACAAAATCAGCTAAATGTCTTAAAACAGGAGACAGATCATTTTGATTTATCTGTAAATATGGATAAAACAAACATTATTGTTTTTAAAATGGGTGGACATTTATCAGTTTATGAAAAATGGTTTTATGGAAATGCTGAAGTCAAAATAGTCAATAGTTATAAATATTTAGGGATGATATTTTCAACAAGGCTAAGTCTAAATTTTCCATGGGAAGAATCTTGTAGGAAGGGAAAAAGGTGTTATAGAAATTTTTAAAACATTACGAACGCTTAATACGATAGAATGTTCCCTTTTCTGGAAATGATTTGACACACAAATAGAACCTTTGCTTACATATGCTTCAGAAATATGGGGATTTAATGTAAATACACAAATGGAAAAAGTTCACACATTTGCCATGAAACGTTTCTTAAATGTACCAATACATTCATCTAACACTGTGCTTTATGGAGAGACAGGAAGATATCCTTTATATGTAAGAACTTATGTAAAATGTATTAAATATTCGTTAAAACTGTTGAAACTTCCACAAATCACATTTTTGCAGGCAGTCATATGAAATGTTGATTATGCAGATGGAATTGGGTAAAGAGAACTGGGCTTATCAGGTTAAAAGAGTTTTGTCAGAACATGGCTTTGGGATTGTGTGGATGTCTCAGGAAGTTGGTAATGAGTGTCAGTTTCTTTCAGAATTTAAAGATAGGCTTATTTGCTCTTTTAAACAAAACTGACACTCAGATATGGAAAGTAAAAGTAAATATAGCTGGTTCTTTTCTTTCAAATCCGTCTTTCAGACGGAAAAATATCTTAAAGTAATCACTGATAAATGGCACAGGATTAATTATGCTCGATTCAGGTTAAGAACATTAGTTTCAATGCTAGCAAAAGATGGTTCCTGACTGAGACATCCATACAGTTACCATGTCCATTATATGGTCATAATGTTGATGATGAAGTCCATTTCTGTTCCAATGTAAAGCATATGAAACTATACGTAATAAACATAATTTTCTAAGTCTAAAATCAGCAGAAATTCAAGATGTTGTTTCTATTTTGTCATCTGAAAATGAATATATGATTAAATCTGTTGCTAAGTTTATTGCAGAAGCACAAAAATTAAGACAAAGCAAAGTCAACACCAATTGTGTTAATACAAATTGATATAGTCACTTTAAAGAGCAATGAATTATCAAGTAAGCAGATTTCAAAAAGGTTGATATCTATCATATGGAATTTGAATGGATGGTCCATTCGAAAGTTGTCATTTGTTATTGCATTTCAGTTTGCTTTTTCCTTTTTTTTTCATGTACTAGGTGATTTGTAATTGTATAGACGCCTATGTTATGATTAGTTTGTTACTAGTGGTTGAATCCTTTCTTTTTGTTAAACGGATTTGTACTGATCACGTAT
>CM060346.1:13078115-13088115 GCA_030674155.1 Stramonita haemastoma
AAGTGTGAACTAGATACGACAGAAAACTCTCTACACAATGGTCTGACCATCATTATCTTCTTCTTGTTATTTGCATAAAACGATACATATTACTCTCTGAATGCAAGCAACCATCCCCCAAAAAGACTGCAGGAGACAGGGGAAAACACAAACAGACGTTGGGCCTATAGGAGCACACAGAAAGAAAGAAAGAAAGAATGAATGAAAGAAACAAAGAAAGAAACAAAGAAAGATAGGCAGAAAGATAGAGAAAAAAATATACTGGAAGAAGAAAGATATACAGAGATAAAAAAGAGAAAAGGGGGGGGGGGGGGGGGGGGGGATTTGATTTGATTTGATTTGATTATTTTATTCTTTTATATCGAGGATAATGGAATAAGCACTCTTTTGCTATTTTACATCCAGTCCCCGTGTGTATGCAGTTTTGTGTCATCTGTTCCCACCGGCACACGATGGCCTACTCTTACGAAAAGCGGAACAGAATTTAACGTGTGCGCAAGATGTTCTGCGTGCATTCGCACACAGGGCCTCGGTTTAAAGTCTCGTCCAAAGGACTTTTGGGGAGAGTGGAGTCAACACTGATGTTAACTCCATGGAAAGAGAGAGAGAGAGAGAGAGAGAGAGAGAGAGAGAGAGAGAGAGAGAGAGAGAGAGAGAGAGAGAGAGAGAGAGAAGAGAGAGAGAGAGAGAGAGAGAAACTCGAACTCGAACTCGAACTCGAACTCGAAAACTTTATTCACAAAAAGGCCATTGGCCCATACATGAAGGGGGGTTGCCGAGCTGCTTAGTATTTTGGTGAGGAAAAAAAACAACAAAAACAACCCAATAACAACAAAAATTACTGTATAAAAAAGTCAGATACAGAGAGAGAGAGAGAGAGAGAGAGAGAGAGAGAGAGAGAGAGAGAGAGAGAGAAGAGAGAGAGAGAGAGAGAGAGAGAGAGAGGAGAGAGAGAGACTGACAATGATAATGACAATGACAATAGTTTACTGTGATTTAAGCTTTTCTCAGCTTTTCTTTTCTCACAAAGGGACAGTGGGAAAGGGATTGGGCACATACAAAATTTAATAATGATATTGAAAAAAACACAAAGAAACAAAATTAATAGGGTTGCAGCCCAAATGATCTTCATAACTTGGATTCCACGTCCTGCTACAAACACAGAGATCCAGACTCAGATTATTGCAGCAAAGTGTTCAGTCAGGCTGGGCTACTAGCTCGTTTCAATTCACGAAACAAGAAAACTTTAAGAAACATTACAATCCACTGATAACACAGCCCAAACGATGAAGTCCGTGGCAAGGTTTCCAAGTCGCTCTGCCTTCAGTCCTTTATGCCTACTGGCTTATGATATGACGTCACAGGTATGCTGCCACAGATGAGCGTGCAAAAAGTGCGCTTGGCTTCTCTCTCTCTCTCTCTCTCTCTCTCTCTCTCTCTCTCTCTCTCTCCTCTCTCTCTCTCTCTCTCTCTCTCTCTCTCTCTCTCTGTGAGAGAGAGATTTCATTTCATTTATTTACTCCTTTCTATAGGGGATAATGGAATAAGCATTTTTGTGCTTTTTTACATCCAGTCCCCGTGTGTATGCAGTTTTGTAAATGTCATCTGTTCCCACCGGCACACGATGGCCTACTCTTACGAAAAGCAGAACAGGACTTAACATTTGTGCAAGTTGTTCTGCGTGCGTTCGCACACGGGGCTTTGGTTTAAAGTCTCATCCGAATGACTTCCCCAAGAGTGGAGTCAACACTGGTGTTAAATCCAGGAGAAAAATCTCCTCGACCGGACTCGAACCCGGGTCGTCAAATCGCCAGCGCAACGTTCTGACCACTGGCTATCCGTCCCCCCAAGACAGAAAGACAGAAAGAAAAAAAGAAGAGACTGACGAAAGAAAGACAGAAAAAAGAAAGAAAAAAAGGAAAGAATGAAAGAAAAAAATGAAAAAAACATTAAAAAAAAAAAAACGAACGACAGAAAGAGAAAGGGAGAGATTTGATTTGATTTGATTTGATTTATTCTTTTATATCGAGGATAATGGAAGAAGCATTCTTGTGCTTTTTTTACATCTAGTCCCCGTGTGTATGAGTTTTGTAAGTGTCATCTGTTTCCACCGGCACACGATGGCCTACTCTTACGAAAAGCGGAACAGGATTTAACGTGTGCGCAAGATGTTCTGCGTGCATTCGCACACGGGGCCTCGGTTTAAAGTCTCATCGGAAGGACTTTGGGGGAGAGTGGAGTCAGCACTGATGTTAACTCCAGGAGAAAAATTTCCTCGACCAGGCTCGAACCCGGGTCGTCAAATCGCCAGCGCAATGTTCTGACCACTAGGCTATCCGTCCCCCTCCGAGAGAGATAGAGATAGATAGATAGATAGATAGATAGATAGATAGATAGATAGAAGAAGAGAGAGAGAGAGAGAGAGAGAGAGAGAGAGAGGAGAGAGAGAGAGAGAGAAGACAGACAGACAGACAGACAGACAGACAGACAGACAGACAGACAGACAGACAGACAGAACAGACAGACAGAGACAGACAGAAGACAGACAGAAGACAGACAGAAAAAAGAAGAAAGAAAGAAAGAAAGAAAGAAAGAAAAAAGAAAGAAAGAAAGAAAGAAAGAAAGAAGAAACAAGAAACAAGACAAAGAATCAGAAAATGAAAAATGAAGATAGAAAATAGAAAAACAAAACAAATGATGATCGATTGTAAAAATAAAATAAAAAAATAAGGAAAGAAAAAAAAAAGAAAAAGACAGATAAGGAAAACTAAACGAAGACTAATAACAGAAAAGAAAAAAAAAGAAAGAAAGAAAGAAAGAAAAACAAAAAAATGAAAGAAAGAAAGAAGGATAGATAGAAAGATAGAAAGAGAAAGAAAAAAACTAAAAAGAAGAGAAAGACAGAAAGAAAAAAGAAAGAAAAACAGAAAAAAGGAAAAATGACGAAAGAAAGAAAAAAGAAAGAAAAAAGGAAAGAAAGAAAGAAAAAAGGAAAAAGAACAATAAAAAAGAGACGAACGAAAGAGAGAAAGAAAGACAGAGAAAAAAAACAAAAATACAAAAATACGAGCGAAAGAAAGCAGAAAGGAAAAAAAAACGACAAGCAAAGTAGGAAAGAAAGAAAAAATAAAGAACAGCAGAGCAGCAGAAAGAAAGAAAAAAAGAAAGAAAGCAGAAAGAAAAAAAGAAAGAAAAAGAAAGAAGAGAAAAACCCGAAAAAAGTCAGACAGAAAGATAGGAAAAAAAGACACACACACACACACACACAAAACACACCACACACACACACACACACACCACACCACACACACACACACACTTGCACACAAATTCACACCACAATGACACGGGTCTCCACACCCCCATCATTCTGCTCTCTCTTTCAAGAGCAAAACAGGCAGGCGGAAATGACGTCATTGTGCAGAAAGTTAACCCCCCCCCCCCCCCCCCCCCCCCCCCTATCAGCAATCATCTCCAACGCAGACACACACCGCCCTTCCTTATGGAGGAGAGACATTAATGTCAGATCTGATCTGATTCTCTCTGAAAGGAATAATCAGCTTGATAAACCGTCACCAGAATCTTTATTTCTGTTGCTTTTGTTGTTGTTGGTTGTTGTTATTGTTGTTGTTATTGTTGTGCGTTCGCCAGTGTAATACCCCGGGGGTTACCAAGAATACACTCTCTGACTCTCTCATCCCACCTCGGAATCACTGTGAGACTGTAAATGCACACTGGATAACAAGATGGATGGTGGTCTAGAGGTAACGCGCCTGTTTAGAAAGCTAAAAGTCTGGGTCGGAGTGTGCGGTGGTTCGAATCCCGTTTGGGCCCAAAACTTTTCCCCCATCCATTAGACAATGAGTGGTGGTCTGGGTGCTAGTCTTTCGGGTGAGACGATAAACTAAAGTCCCGTGTGTTACACGTCATTATTTAGCGCACGTAAAAGAACCCACGGCAACAAGAGGATTGTCCCTGGCAAAATTCTGTCGAAAAAAGCCACTCTGATAGGGAAACAAATACAGTTGCAGGCAGGAAAAAGAAGAAAAAAACGGTTGGCGCTGCACTTGTGGCGATGCGCTCTTACCGGGGAGAGCAGCGCGAATTTCACGCAGAGAAATCTGATGTGATGTGACATAAGTGGTATAAATAAATATTTAAAAGTTTCTGTGTTTTATTCATTTATTTATCTTTTTATTCATTTATTTGTTCATTTAATTATTGTTATATATTTTTTATTCCACTTTATGTCAAAGCAGATTTCTCTGCGTGAAATTCGGGCTGCTCTTCCCGGGGAGAGCGCGTTGCCACAAGTGCAGCGCCTACCCTTTTTCTGTCTGCAACTGTACTTGTTTCCCTATCAGAGTGGGTTTTTTTGGTTTTGTTTTTTGTTTTAGAGAAATTTGCCAGGGACAACCCTCTTGTTGCTGTGGGGTCTTTTATGTGCTCTAAATATTGATGTGTAATACACGGGACCTCAGTTTATTGTCTCCTCATTTTATTTTATTTATTTTATTTATTTTTTTATTATTATTCTTTTATATCGAGGATAACAGAATAAGCAATCATGTGCTTTTTTTTCATCCGGTCCCCGTGTGTATGCAGTTTTGTAAATATTGTCATCTGTTCCCACCGGCACACGATGGCCTATTCTTACGAAAAGCGGAACAGGATTTAACGTGTGCACAAGATGTTCTGCGTGCGTTCGCACACGGGGCCTCGGTTTAAAGTCTCATCGGAAGGACTTTTGGGGAGAGTGGAGCCAGCACTGATGTTAACTCCAGGAGAAAAATCTCCTCGACCGGACTCGAACCCGGGTCGTCAAATTGCTCCGAAAGACTAGCACCCTGACCACCACAATGGATGGGGGAAAAGTTTTGGGTCCAAAGACGCCTCACGACATAGGCTATATTTTGATGACAGATGATTTTTTTTTTTAACTTGAGTGGAGTTGTTCTTTTGAAAGAGGGTTTTGTGCTTGTCATGGCTGAAGACAAAACAAGACTTCAATTATTTTAATGAATGAAGGCTTAAACACTTCGCCTGCTTCACGGCAAACAGAAAGTTATACCTGGTTTCATTTTTATTGAAAAATGCCACTCTGATAGGGAAACAAAGCACACAGGCAGTCAAGAAAAGAAAGAAAAGATTGATTTAATTGCTGCTCTTATGATGGTGACGTGCTCTTCCCATTCCAGGAGAGAGCAGCTCCGAATTTCGGGCAAAGAAATCTGCCGAGACCTAATTTATTTATTTATTTATTTATTTATTTATTTATTTATTTATTTATTTATTTATCACAATGGTATGGAGATACAAGACAACCCAATACAATAATTGGCCCCGCTATTTACACAGAGTGCACCCAGCCTATAGCTACGAGTCACCTTTTGCGTGGGACATTAGGAATAGCGTAACTGTTAGTTACTTGTTCACATTGATGCTTATAGAACATTACCATCACTTCTTCTCTGCATTGAAACAGAGACTAAGTAGGGAGAGGAGGAGGAGGAGGATACTAATTGGCTGTTTTGTTTCTGGCTGTTGATGATAATGATAGAGGAGCACTTATACGAAGACAAACTTTTCTTTAAAAACAAAATAAAAAATAAGCCGTTATATTGAGTAGATCGGTCCTGATTGTCTTTTTTGTTTCCTTGTACTTTCTTTCTTTTTTTTTATCCTCTTCTCCTTTTTCTCGGTCTTGTTGTTCTTCCACCCTTTCTCTTCCTTCTTCTCCTTCTATTCTTCCACCTCCTCATTCCTCTTTCTCTGTGCAATGCTTCTACTTTGCATTCTTCTTCGCATTCCTTTTTTGGCGTTTTTCTTCGTCGCATTCTCCTTTGCGTTTTTCTTCATTAGCCGATCTCTTGTTCCTTTTACTTTTGCATCTTCTGTATGAAAACACAATGCTGAAAAAAGTTGATGTTGTCAAACACATTATATAACACTGTCATTTTTTATTTAAAAAAAAAACTCCCTGTATCATTCAGCTCCAATGCACATAAACATACTGCCATCATTCAGTCATTTAAAGAGACGTTCTGAAATTTAAAAAAAAACATCTTTTCCAAAACGAACACACACTCTTTATTCAGTGGATCAGACCAGCTCCTTGGAAAAGAATTATAGGCAAAAAGATAAAGGTGTCCCATAACCTAGGCGGTCGTAGGGGAGCGAGGCATCAGAGACCTCAGCTTCTCTAGGAGCCAGCATATTGAGGGCGGCACCCATCTCCTCTCTCTCGCTGCTTTACCATCCTTGACCCTAAAGAGGGCAGGTACATATTGACAGCTGGGTGAACTGGGGAGGACTGTACTGACGCCAAGGCGCGCAAACGGTCACCCATCCAACTGGTAACCATGCTCGACGCTGTTTAACTTGACTTGAGGAAAGTAGCGCTCTGACCCATCCCACCCCCTCATTCTACCGAGCAGAAAACCTGACCATGGGAAAATGGGAACATGAGCAGGCAACCGTTAGACAGCCTATAGTCTGTATTTGAAAGCTACGATGAAAACACCAGTCAAAAAGAAAAGAGGGGGGGAAAGGTGATTCAGAAGGCAGTTAAGCTCAGGAACGCTCAACCACAGCAGTATGAAAATTATTATATTTCCAATCTGTAAATATATGGTAAAAAGAAAACATAGAAAAAACCAACAGACCTTGGGTTAAACGCAAAGTGAAAGAAATGCCTTCCACAACAGGAAAACACAACAGGAAAAAGAGGCAGACACAAAGATAACGAAGAAAAATGCAAAGAAAAAGAAGAAGAAGAAAAAGAAGAATTGCAGAAAAAATAATTACAAAGAAGAAGAATTGCAAAGAAGAAGAATTGCAAAGAAGAAGAATTGCAAAGAAGAAGAAGAATTGCAAAGAAGAAGAATGCAAAGAAGAAGAATGCAGAGAAAAGGAATGTAAAGAAGAAGAAGAAGAAGAAGAATCAACAAAAGAAGAATGCAAAAAAGAAGAATTGCGAAGAAGAGGAAGAAGAACAAGAACAACAACAACAAGGAAAAGGCAGACAAAAAAAAAATCAGTAGTAAGAAAAGGAAAAAAAAAGAATAACAACAAGAAGAACAATAACAGTCAGATTCCACAAGATCGATCGATTAATGAAAACCTTTTTTATTATTTTTTTTCTTCTCAGAAAAGCTTCCCTTATAGGAACTATCTTCTCTCGTGATTACCAATCGCCCGAAAATGATAACCAATTAGCACCCTACTTCACCTTCCTGCTCTATTCATTATCTGTCTTAAAAAAAAGAGAGAATGATAATGATGAAGGGTAACAGTAATAAAGATCAACAACTAATTAGAAGTGATGTTCTCCTTAACATCCAATGCACAAGATGACTCGTAATTAATGACTAAATAAACTGTCAGTAAAAGGCTCTGCCAATTAATCAATCAGAAACGAAAAAATTAGAACAAAAATGTTTGTGTATGATCTTTCTTGTAAATTGAAGTGTGAAAATGCAGAAAGGGTTTGTAAAGCATTCGACAGTAAAAGTCGATTTTTCACGTAAAGATGTTTACACACAGGCGCAAGCACGCACGTGAGCTTGCATAAACACACAAGCACACACACGCGCGCGCGCGCCACGCACACACACACAGCACACACACACACACACACACACACACACACACACACACACACACCACACACACACACCACACACACACACACACACACACACACACACACACACACAAACGAACAAGACAAAAACCAAGAGCAAATCCTCAATAACAACACAACAACACACACACGGACACGACACAACCAAGCAAAATACAAAACACCACACACAAAACAGAGAGACAGAGAGAGATAAACAAAGAGACAAATCCAATAATATCAAACAGAGAGAGAGAGACGAGAGACAGAGACAGAGAGGCAGAGAGACAGACAAACAGACGGACAGAGAATATCTTCAGGTTAAATTCATATTTAAACAAACCAAATAGCAAAACCTGACAAAACATCCACACTATCCTGAGAGAGAGAGAGAGAGAGAGAGAGAGAGAGAGAGAGAGAGAGAGAGAGAGAGAGAGAGAGAGAGAGAGAGAGAGAGAGAGAGAGAGAGAGAGAGAGAGAGAGTTCAGACTTCAGATGGTTTATTCAGATAGGTCGCAGCCCCTTCTAAAGGGGTGAAAAACATACAAAAGTGCTAGTAAACAGCCAATTCACTGTCAATTCTTACATGAAAACATGAATTATGCAATAAACATTTTTGACTTAATTTTTTTTTTATAATTTGCCAAAAAATTTACATTGGCTTATCATCTGTTACTTCCTTCAAAGATTCGTACAAAAAATTTGCAAATTTTTTTAACAGTTTGGTTATTTTCAGATGCCATAAGCAGAGCTAGCCTGACCATTGATGAGTAATTCCAATATATTGGCAGGATTGATTCTTTTCTTAAGTCTCTGAGAACTGACATTCCAAAACAACATGCATTTCATCCTGAGTTGCCAGTTTACACAAATTACAAACCAAATTATCACTGTCATCTTTTGCATATCGTTTCAAATGTACAGCAATATCTGATACACCACATCTAAATTTTGATACTGCTTGCTGAACATACCTATTCATTTCTATCCCTGTGTAGTGTTCAAATCAAAATGACGTTTTAAATGTTGCATACAGAAAAAAATGATCAGTTATTGATTGATTGATTCTTTTATATCGAGGATAATGGAATAAGCACTCTTGTGCTTTTTTGCATCCAGTCCCGTGTGTATGCAGTTTTGTAAATGTCATCTGTTCCCACGGCACACGATGGCCTACTCTTACGAAAAGCGGAACAGGATTTAACGTGTGTGCAAGATGCTCTGCATGCATTGGCACACGGGCCTCGGGTTAAAGTCTCATCAGAAGGACTTTATGGATGTGAGCGTTCCACTCATGCCATCTGCTTAAAAGATTTTATGACTTCGCTAATATCTTTGACTCCTTGATTGTCCCAGACAAAGCCAGAGCCATACTGACACAAATATGTACATATTTTAGATGCCCAAGTATGTTTGCCTTTACAATCAAATTGGTATAGCATTTTATAAGCTTTAGATGGCAATTGCTTATCCTCCATACAAGTTATCTTAAGCCAATAACGAATGCATTTTACCTTAGAATTTATAAACAATGGATACCTTCCTAGTTCTCCATAGATCATGTCATTAGGAGTGTGCCAGTTTACACCAATAAATCTCTTTAATGCAAATAAATGTAATTTTTCTATTGGCACAATATTCTCAGCCCAGTATTGTATAATGAGTTGTTCCTGTGTATCAAAGAGTTTCATGAAGACTTGCACAGAATTATTTTAAAACTTATATAAGATACTCAGAATACTCAGAACAGCTTTCTTAGCCCTTGAAGCTAAATCTTGGAATGTATAATTGCAGCTAAGTTTAGTTGTCAAGTGGATTCCAAGATATTTGTATGAATTTAGAACATTTCTCATGAGCTGCCAAGAATCCTCTTTTCCAAAATACCATTATGTTACTTTTGTTCATATTTACCTTCAACTGCAAATCTTTAGCAGCAGTATACAGATTGTTTAGTTGTATTTGCAGTCCCACAGCAGTTTCAGATAATAAAACAACATCATCAGCAAAAAGTAGTAAAAATGTTTTTTCTGAACAGTCAGAGAAAAACACCCCATGCTTTCCTTTATTTACAATATTATGAGCTAGCTCATTAATGAAAAGAGAGAACAATACTGGGCTGCAGACATCACCCTGTTTAACACCTGCTGTGCAGTATATATAATCACTAAAGTTTACCTTTGCTTTGCTTTCTTCATACATACTTTTAATGCAACGAAACAATTTACCTGTTACCCATTTTTCTTTAATATTGGCCACAATAACTTTCTGGAAATAGAATTGAATGCTTTCTCAAGATCAATGAAAGCAGCCTACAGTTTTCAGTTATGTGAAATTTATTTTTCTATAACTGCTAACAAAGTAAAAATATGGTTAACT
>CM060346.1:13093115-13135615 GCA_030674155.1 Stramonita haemastoma
AAATCCAGACTACTGCACATGTTCAACGAAGACTTTCCATATGTGTTCAGTGTTTGATCTTTAGAACAATGACTGCTTTCATCACATGACAACACACTTTTGTCTGCAAAATCAGTTTCATTTGCAAGCACTGGGAGCACAGTTAGCAGTTTGACCATTCTTGTCACCAGACATATGCACACAGATTTCACCTGGAGATAAGATATTGTCGACAAGGCATTCCTCAAGAGAACTAACACAATTTCTAATGTCTAACAAATTGTAGAAAGGTGAATTTTCTTGATGTACATAAGCACATACAAACAGTACATCTTTATCAACAATAAATTTTTGTTGAACACAAAGGATAAATATTGTCCACATCACAAGGGAAATTACATACTGATACATATGGCATCAAATCATTTTTAATAAGACAGATTACCCCCCATGAACGTCAGCCTCATGCTGACAATTTCACTACTGGCTGAAAACACGCCATGTAACTGTTAAACTGGGGGCCCAAGCTCCCCCCCCCCCCCTTCCCTGAGCCAAGCATGTACCTCCGAGAATCATTAGAAAAATATACAGATAATTTTAAAAAATAAAGATGTACAGTTCTTATCCTCACTACAATCCGAGGAGAACCCCAAGAAAAAGAAAAAATGGAAGTGTGATGTGATGGAAAAACAAACAGTGTGATGGGTTTGTGATGTGATGGACAAACAAGCAGTGTGATGGGTTGGTGATGTAATGGAAAAACAAACAGTGTGATGGGTTTGTGATGGGATGGAAAAATGTGATGGGTTTTTTGATGTGATGGAAAAACGTGATGGGTTTGCCATGTGATGGAATAACAGTGTGAGATGTTATGATAGGTAATGATATAATGGGAAAAAGGGGACAGGCAATCCCAAAACAACCTCAATGTAGCTTGTGAAGGTGTTAGTTAAATGCCAATGTGATAACCAAATCATTGATGACATATTTGTTTGTTTGTTTGTTCTTTTGTGTCGAGGATGGTGGAGTGAGTGCTCATGTGATTTTTTGCATTGGTCCTGTGCATGGGCTTGTGATTTTGTAGGTCTTGTTGTCTGTTCCCACCGGCATATGGTATATATGGCATATGGCATATGCTCTTGCAGGACAAAATGGGATTTGGCATGTATGGGGTGTTTCTGCACACATTCGCTCGTGGGATATCAGTTTGTGGTCTCATCTGGGAAATTTTTTGGGGGGAGAGTGGAGTCTGCACTGATGTTGACTCCAGGGAAGGGGTCCCCTTGGGCAGGAATCGAGCTGGGTCATGGGGTTGCGAGCGTATTGCTCTGGCTACTAGTCAGTCCTGTGCCCTAGGAATGATGTGATGCCAACTAGAGAGTGTGATGGCTAAATATTCAATGTGATGGCTTTATATGTCAGGTAAATGATCCCAGAGCTAGAAAAGCACTTGAAAATTTTATAGAGGAACTTGCTGTGGCTGACATTTGGAGAGAATTTAACCCAGAGTATAGGAGATATACATGGTGAAAAGCAACCCCACTAAAGCAAGGTCACCTTGACTTTTTTCTTCTGTCTGAATACCTTATCTGGTATTTTGAAAACACAGATAGGCCTATACTTTCTGGATACCGTTCTGACCACTCACTGATAACGGTTACTTTAAAATTTGGGAAAAGTGAAAATCTGAAAAGTTTTTGGAAGTTTAACTCTTTCCTTCTAAGAGATAGACAGTATGTGGAAGAAATTAGTACAGAAATTTCAAATGTGATAAAAGAGTATGCAGACAAAAAATATGACAAATCAGTAATAGAGAAGATTCCCAAAGCTGAAGTTCAGCTATCCATCTCAGATAAAACCTTTTTAGACTTTTTGTTGATGAAAATTAGAGCTAAAACAATAGGATTAGCTGTAATGAAGAAGAAAAAACAAGAGAAAATGAAATTAAATTGATAAACGACATCGAACAATTAGGAAAGCTAGAGCATAAAAGAGAAAATGAAATATTACAAATTAGAGAAAAAAATAAAGAACTGGAAGAAATACATAAGCCAGATGGATTGCTGATGGTGAAAAGATATCCAAATATTTCTGTAAGCTGGAAAAATGAAGTTATATCAGTAAACGCATGTCAAATTTTTTAACGGAAGATAATACAACTATTGACAGCCAGAAAGATATTGAAAAAGAAGTTACAGCTTTTTATGAGAATCCATACAGAAGGAGAAACATTGAACAATGTGATATTAAACAGGTGGTTAAAAACCTACCCCAAATACATAAAGAAGAACAACAGCAATTGGGTGGTAAAATTACTATTGAAGAAGCAGGATCTGCACTAAAAAGATGAAAAATGGAAAAAGTCCAGGAACACACGGCTTCACAGTGGAATTTTTCTCTCTTTTTTTGAAAGAAATAGGTCATTTTATAGTAAGAGCTCTTAATGAAAGTTACAAAGATGGTGAACTATCAGCTACACAGAAGGAAGGACTAGTTATTTGTCTTCCAAAAGGGGACAAACCTAAAGAATATATCAAAAACTGGCATCCAATAACCCTTCTCAATGTAGTTTATAAAATAGGTTCTGCATACATCGCAAACCGTATTAAAAGAATTTTGCCAAAACTCATCAGTGAAGATCAATCAGGTTTTATGGCAAATAGATACATTCGTAATAATGTTAGGTTAATTTATGATTTGATTAACTACCTTGATAAACAAAATCAGCCTGGATTATTGTTAGTGTTGACTTTGAAAAAGCATTTGGCTCCTTAAGCTGGGACTTTATGTTCGAAGTCATTAAGGCATATGGTTTCGGAAACAGTATCCATCAATGGATCAAGACATTTTATACAGATATGAAATCAACAGTCCTTGTAAATGGTAACAACACACAATGGTTTAGAATTGAAAGAGGATGCAGGCAGGGTGACTCAACATCACCCTACTTATTTATTCTTTGTGCTGAGATCTTAGCTATAATGATAAAGGAAGATACTTCAATTAAAGGTATATGCATTGGAGAGACAGAACATAAAATTTCCCAATATGTAGATGATACTCAATTGTAAACACAGGAGATAAGATATTATTTGAAAATTCTATACATATTGAAGAGAAGTTTGGCCAAATTTCAGGTCTTAGAATGAATAGTAACAAAAGTCAAGTAAAATGGCTAGCTAATAAAAAGAATCAAGTAAGGTGTTTTGTCCCCATTTAAAAATGACATGGAATCCTCCAAAATTCAAGATTCTGGGTATCTGGTTCACTTCAAATCTAAAAGGATGTGACACTATGAACTATAATGATAGATTTTCTTAAATCAAAAAGCTATTTAAGGTTTGGTTACAAAGAGTTATTACTCCACTTGGAAGAATTGCAATTAAAAAAAAAATCTTATCAAAACTAATTCACATGTGAATATTATTACCAGATCCACCCGACAATTTCATAAAAAGTCTACAAAAACTATGTTTCCAGTTTGTATGGAGCAATAAGCAGGATAGAATAGGTAGAAAGACTGCTACTAAACCTGTTACTCAAGGAGGGATGAACATACCTGATATAAGAAAATATATTTGTGCTCTGAAACTCACATGGATAAAAAAAAAATCAGAAGCATAAATCATAAATGGATAAGTATTGCAGAAAAAATGTTTCCACTTCTCACTAATTTAGAAAGCTATGGATCAGCCATTACAGCCAAATTCTCACATATCAACCCATTCTGGACACATACATTTAAAGCTTATAGATTTTTCTCTGGCTGCATTAACCCTTCAATTGCACAAGAAATGCTTGCTGAACCAATATTTCACAATGAAAGTATAACAGTAGGTAACGCAGTAATCAAACACACTAATTTAATACAGAAAGGTATATACTCCATTAAGCACTTTTTCAATGAAAATGGTGACATTATTAACTATGAAGATTTCTGTGCCAGTTGTGGCAGAGCTATAGACTTTTTTACTTTTCAGGGGCAGATTTCTTCTATTAAACAGTACATAAGAAAAACTGCCATTCAAATTAGTGACAACCTAAGCTATAATAAAGAGACACCCACAGTACTGAGTATCATTGATAGTGTCAATAATGGGACAAAAAAGTATTATGAATATTTAGTATCAAACAAACAACTTCCAAACTGTTGCGCAAAGTGGACAGGAAAACTACATGAAAACTTTAATTGGAATGACATTTTTGTCAATATACATATAATCAATGATGTTAAACTAAAATGGCTGCAAATGAGAATAATTCATCGCATCATTGCTACAAATGTGGTGTTGATCGCTATGGGTTTAGTGAATACAACATTTTGTACTTTGTGTAATGAGGCCAGAGACTCAATAGAACACTTTTTATGGGACTGTAAATATATAAGAGCCTTTTGGACAAGTTTAGAAAATGTATGTAAAGAATGATGCTCAAATGCTTGTAACATAACTTTTTCCTGTAACTTAGTCATTTTTGGGGTAGATCAACGCATAAAAACAGATAAGACCTTTGATTTGATACTGCTGCTTGCTAAGTTACACATCTACAGAAGCAAACTTAATGGTTATATACCAAAATTGTCTGGTTTTCAAACACAGCTACATAATAGGTTTAAAACTGAGCAGTATAATGCACGAATTGCAAATAACCTTATGAAATTTGAAATAGAATGGAGTCATTATAAAGCATTATTTCTAGTCACCTAAAACATAGATAATCCATTAACACACAACTTTTTTTTAAATTAAAAAAGGAAAGGGAAAGAAAAAAATGCCCAAACCTTGAGAAGATCTCATAAACAAGTCTTTCTTTAAGTGGAAAGGGAAAAAAGCAAATGTAACATTTTCCTGCTGTATGGTTTATAGGGCATGGTATGTAGGTGGTGCATTGTATGTATTTATACATGTAGTTGTATGTATGTATGTAGGTGTGCATGTGTGTGGTGTGTGTGTGTGTGTGTGTGTGTGTGTGTGTGTGTGTGTGTGTGTGTGTGTGTGTGTGTGTGTGTGTTTATGTTTGTAGGCATTGTATGGATACTATATGAACGAGGGTATCTGAACATTGTATAGATTATCATTTTCGATATTGGTATGCATTCATGAACATACGACTGCAAATAGTTAATGCTTATTCTCAATGCTAATGCTTGTCATGCATATATGCCTTTGTAACAAAAAAATGGATTAAAAAAAAGTTAAGAAAAAAAGGAAGATTTCATAGGCAGTGGTTACAGTCCTACAGATGGCTGGTCTACTCACCTTCCTTTGATGGTGCATTCTACAAATGTTGCTTTTTGTTTGCCATTGGTAACAACCTTGGAAAGCTTGTTGCAACACCATTGAAAAAAATGACACAAGGCTCTGGAAGATCTTGACAACCACAGCAAGCTTAAATACCATGAGATTGCACTTGAAAGATCAGTGCTCTGGTCTCAACAATGAAGAACATGTCAACAGACATCATTAGCCAGCTGGACTACAAGGCCAAGGCACAGATAGACACCAACAGGAAGTTTCTTGCCTCCATTTTCAATACTGCTGTCATGTGTGGAAGGCAAGGGCTTGCACTCAGAGGCATTAGCGATGATGGGGTGCTCCAATATGACAACATGAGCAATTTCAATGCTCTGCTGAAGTTTTGCATCAAAGCAGGGGATAAAGTTCTGGAAGAACACTTAAAGGAATGCCCTTCAAAATGCCACCTAAGTGTCAAAATGGACACAAAATAATATGATTGACTTATGGTGAGCAAATTCGGGACAAGATTCTGGCTAATGTGAAGGAAGCCAAATTCTTCACCATTCTGGCTGATGAAGCCACGATTCTGGCAATTGCTCCCAATTGTCAGTTGTTTTCAGTTTGTGGATGGGGACAACAAAATCAATGAGGACTTTTGGCTTTTGTACCCTGCGAAGCTATCACTGGGAAAGCCCTGGCCCAACAAATTCTTCAGTATCTGGAGGACTGGGGACTTGAGGTTGGTGACTTTAGAAGGCAGGGATACCACGGAGCTGCCAACATGGCTGGAAAATTCAAAGGTGTACAGGCCAGGAGTTCAGCCCTCAACAAGAAGGCATTGTACTTCCATGGCGCTTCGCATTGCCTGAGTCTGTGCATCATGAAGTCCTGCCAGGTATTGGGAGTCAAGGACATGCTGGCTACCATGACTGACATGGCAAATTTTTTCAACTTTGCCCCCAAAAGGCAGAGGCACTTTGATGAGGTGCTGGAATCTGCTGCTGTGCCATCCAGAAAGCACAAAATGGTGGACTTGTGCAAGAGACAAGGTGGGTCAAAAAGCACACTGCATTTGAGACATTTGCCGAGCTATATCAGGTCCTGCACGAGCACGACTGCCTCGGTCAAATGTCCACCAACACTGCTGGTTGGAACAGTGACACCATCTCAAGGGCCTCAGGATTCCTTCATTGCATGGCAGCTGGAGAAATCCTGGTGACTTTTGTCATCACAAGAAAGTGTCTGCAGCTGTTGATGCCCCTCACTGTCAACCTGCAGAAGAGGGCCAAAGACATTGTGGTGGCTTATCAAGAAATAACAGACCTCACCCGCTGCATGTAGGATAGTCTCAGAGATGTGGACACTGTATTTGAAGAGTGGTTTGCTGAGGCAACTGCCATGTCACGGTCCATGGTGGGGGGGACCTCCAGCCTCCAAGACGTGCGGCAGACAGACTCTGCGTGACAACCAGCTGGTTGGTACCACAGAAGAGTACTACAAGAGATGTGTGGCCATTCCATTCCTTGACCACCTCTCCACAGAACTGCATGAGTGCTTCAAAATTACAGATCTGGCCAAGGACGGTCTTCTACTAGTTTCTGTCAACACCCTGGACCAGAATTGCATTCCTGTGCCAGATAGCATCAAGTGTCTGGCCACACTATGAAGATGACTTGGAGAATCCGCAACAGGTGGAGGCAGAGTTCAGGAGGTGGGTGAACAAGTGGCAGCATGCACAGGCTTCAGGGGAGTTCATTCCCCAGACTGTGACTGAGGCCCTGCAGAGTTGTGACAGCAGGTTCTATCCAAATATCTTTATGCTGCTGCAGCTCATCTGCTACTCTGCCCATTGCCACTGCTGAGTTTGAGTGCACAATTAGCTGTCTTTGGACACTAAAAACCTGTCTGCCCCCCACAATGGGAAATATAGGCTTAATGGTTTGAGGAACATGCATGTACACCATCAGATACCAGTTGACACTGTGGCAGCTGTTGATGTCTTCTCAATCAGGTTCAGGACCAAAATGGCACTTTCTGTGGAAAACTTGTTGAACAAAAGTGGATGTGCTGTGTATGTAGTAATAATAATAATGATAATAATAATAATAATAATAATAATAATAATAATAATAATAATAATAATAATACATGGACTTTATATAGCACTATATCTTGCAAAAACAAATCAAAGAGCTTGCATTCAACCTATACAAGACACAAACAATCAACAACAATAATTTTGACAAATTTGAGTGTGCACACATGCACACAAACACCCCACAAACAAACACACCCATGCGCACACACTTATAAAGGTTATACACTTTGCAAGGGTTAAGGGGATTTCATATTATGAAGGCAGGGACAGATACAAGATGGAGACAGAAGGCAAAAATCTTAGGTTTGAAATAAATGTGTCTTGAGGTTGGATTTGAATGTGTCATAAGAAGGCTTTTGCTGAAGGGAGAGAGGGAGGTCATTCCAGATCAATGGACCAGAAATAGAGAAAGAGCGGTGGCTTCAAGATATCAAAAAACTGGATGATACAGAACAAGTTACAACTGAATGCAGATAAGACCGAAGCCATGCTTGTAGGAACCAAACACAAACTGTCTTCCATCAAAACATCTTCAATAGAATTTGGTAATAGGTCAGTCCCTCTATCCAGTGCTGTCAAGTATCTAAGGGTTGTAATGACAACACACTCCATGAAAAAATTCATCACCCAGACCTGTCAGTCATGCTACTATCAACTATGACGTATCCATGCATTTCGACAATACATATCCGCTGATGCAACATCCAAACTTCTAACTTCTCTTATTCTTTCACGTCTGGACTATTGCAATTCTCTTTTAGCTGGTCTGCCAGCATTATTTATAGCTATCCACTCCCTTCAACAAATTCAAAACTCTGCAGCTCGACTGATCCTCAGAAAGAAAAAAATCTGAGCACACTACCCCTCTCTTGCAATCTCCCCACTGGCTGCCCATACCTCAGAGAGTAAACTACAAGATCAGAACCCTCTGTTACAAATGTCTCCACAAAACATCACCTCTTACATCTGTGAATGTCTTCACTTGTACACACCTCATTCCCTCGCTCAGCTGCAAATACCTTATCCTTCAGAATAAAGAGGTTCAATCTATCTACCGTGGTGGCTGCTCTTTCTTCTATTTCTGGTCCATCGATCTGGAATGACCTCCCTCTCTCCCTTTGGCAAAAGCCTGCATATGGCACTTAAATCCAACCTGAAGACACACTTATTTCAAACCTAAGATTTTTGCCTTCTGTTTCCATCTTCTATCTGTCCCTGTCTTCAACATCTGAAATCCCCTTCACCCTGCCAAAGTGTATAACCTTTATGAGTGTGTGTGTGTTTGTGTGTGTGTGTGCATGTGTGTGTGTGTGTGTGCATGTGTGTGTGTGTGTGCATGCGAATTTGCTATTTTCTAATACTGTTAATTGTCATTGATTGCATGTGCGTTTTATTGGTCGAATGTAAGGCTTTGATTTGTTTTTGCAAGCTATAGGGCTATATAAATTCCATGTATTATTATATCAAACCTCTCTATACTAGCATTTTCATATGATGAATCATCAACCATTTCATTTGCTTAAACATTAACATCAGACACACCATAACTTACTTCACTTACGTCATTACACAAGGTACTGATGTTTTCATGGACAAAAGTATTATTAAAATTTGCCCCCTTCATTGATCGTTTACTGTATGCACAAAACTTCGGTGCATTTGCACCGGCTCCAATGACTGTCAACAGGCTTGGGTACAGGAGCACGAATGCTCAGTTCACTTTGGGTCAAGTTGTCGTTTTCCATATCAGCACAGACCCAGCTCGTTTCTTCTTCACAGTTTTCAAGTGCATAAGCGCACACCATCACGGCATGAGAGAGAGAGAGAATGACAATGACAAAGGTTTATTGTGTTAAGCATATATGCCCATTCACAAGGGGACAGTTGGGTGGGGGCTGGGCACAAAACACTTATACATAATTAACAACATCATTAATGAATCCCAAAATGGTTCACATGGCATGGATTCCGAACCATCGTTTTGATAATATAGCAGAATATTGATACTGTCTTTATATATATACTGTTGGTCGTTCCAATCAGTGTATTTATGGTAAGTGTATATGCGTCTCTCACAGTCATCAGGGCACATCTCCAGATTTTGATTTAGCAGTGGCTCCATCAGTGAGGCTTTGTTTTACTTCTTGCAGCATGGACCTTGAGGTGTTAGTTTTTGCCAATTTTCGTATGCCTTCCAAGTATTACTTCCACACAATCTTCCTCACTCTCATTCTCTTCATACTCTTCCTCCTCTCATTTACTGCAAGCTCTTCCTCACTCTCATTCACTGCACGTTCTTCCTCACTGTCATTCACTGCACGCTCTTCCTTGCTGTCTTTCACAGTATGTTCTTCTTCACTCTTTTTCTCTACATTGTCTTCTTCAGTCTCATTCTTTGCAAGTTCATTTCCCCTTTTACAATCACCCCCTTCATCACAGCCTCTGTCTCTCACTTCATTCCCACAAGCACAGACATCACTGCACGAAATTGTCACTTTTTGTTTGTCTATGTCATGTTCTTTCAAATCAATACACTCTTCATTTGGGCAACTGCTTGAGGAGGGAGGGTAATGATCCTCACACATAAACACACCATTGCTATTGTCATTACATTGGCTAGTATCATAATATAAACTGGGTGGGTGGATAAAAATAAACCAGAGGGGGACGAAACCTGTTCATTATTTTTTTCTTCTTTATTTATTCTGTAAGCTTCCCTCTTCTTCTGTCCCTGTTCATCTGAGACGGGCACTTCTTTCTATATGTTGTGTTTTAAACAGGCCTGACAGGCCGGCATTGTTACCTGTTAAACGAAGGATGACAACAGTCTGATGTCCTCTCCCTTCCACCTTGAACGAGGACAGTGTTTGTTCGTGCAGTGCAGCATTTAGCATGCACTCTAACGTTGCTGGAAGTCCATGCACTGGCATTTTGAGTTCAAACAACAAGTAAACCACAAAAACTCACACACAGCTGGAGAGAAAGCGTCTTGCTGGCAGCCAAGCAAGGGAAGCCACCCCGAGAGAGAGAGAGAGAGAGAGAGAGAGGAGAGAGAGAGGAGAGAGAGAGAGAGAGAGAGAGAGAGAGAGAGAGAGGAGAGAGGAGAGAGAGCAGAGAGAGAGGCAAGGCAAGGCAAGGCAAGGCAAGGCAAGGCAAGGCAAGGCAAAGGCAAGTTAAATTCTTTTATTCGAGGATAATAGATAAGCACTCGTGTGCTTTTTTACATCCAGTCCCCGCCCTTTTCAGGGATAACATCAAGATAAAAGATAACCTCAATTAAACAAGAACAATTATAATGATGAGAGAGACAGAGACAGAAAGACAGACACAAACAGACGGACAGAGACTATCTTCAGATTAAATCAATATTTAAACGAACCAAATAGCAAAACCTGACAAAACATCCACACTCACCTGAGAGGCAGAGAGAGAGAGAGAGAGAGAGAGAGAGAGAGAGAGAGAGAGAGAGAGAGAGAGAGAGAAGAGAGAGAGAGAGAGAGAGAGAGAGGAGAGAGAGAGAGAAGAGAGAGAGAGAGAGAGAGAGAGAAGAGAAGAGAGAAGAGAGAGAGAGAGAGAGAGAAGAGAGAGAGAGAGAGAGAGAGAGAGAGAAGAGAGAGAGAGATTTAATTGTATTTATTCTTTTATATCGAGGATAATAAATAAGCACGCTTGTGCTTTTTTACATCCAGTCCCCGTGTGTATGCAGTTTTGGAAATGTCATCTGTTCCCACCGGCACACGATGGCCTACTCTTACGAAAAGCGGAACAGGATTTAACGTAAGCGCAAGATGTTCTGCGTGCGTTCGCACACGGGGCCTCGGTTTAAAGTCTCATCCGAAGGACTTTTGGGGAAAGTGGAGTCAGCACTGATGTTGACTCCAGGAGAAAAATCTCCACCGGAACCCGGGTTGTCAAATTGCCAGCGCAATGTTCTGACCACTAGGCTATCCGTCCCCCTTTGGGACGAGAGAGAGAGAGAGAGAGAGAGAGAGAGAGAGAGAGAGAGAGAGAGAGAGAGAGAGAGAGAGAGAGAGAGAGAGAGAGAGAAGAGAGACAGACAGACAGACAGACAGACAGACAGACAGACAGACAGACAGAGTAAACAAGGCAAAGATAGAAACACACACACACACACACACACACACACACACACACACACACACACACACAGAGGCAAAGACAGAGACAGAAGAAAAAACAAAACAGGAGGAGGGAATGAGGGACGGAAAGAATAAGAGGGACAGAGAGACAAAAGAGACGAGGCATCTTGATGCAAACAGGGCGCCAGAGAGAAGGCTGTTGATGGAAAACTGATTGGATGTTTACCAGTGAATGTAAGAGAGAGCGCCTGTCTCCGATTTCAGCCAGTTTGCGACGACGAAGTAGCGTTCTGTGTGTGTGTGTGTGTGTGTGTGTGTGTGTGTGTGTGTGTGTCTGTCTGTCTGTCTGTCTGTCTGTCTGTCTCCTTCGGATGAGACAGTAAACCAAGGCCCCGTGTGCGAACGCACGCAGAACATCTTGCGTACACGTTAAATCCTGTTCCGCGTTTCGTAAGAGTAGGCCATCGTGTGCCGGTGGGAACAGATGACATTTCCAAAACTGCATACACACGGGGACTGGATGTAAAAAGCACAAGAGTGCTTATTCCTTTATCCTCGATATAAAAGAATAAATCAAAATCAGATCAAATCAAATCAAATCTCTCTCTCTGTGTCTATCCCGGAGCATATGATTGCTTATTCCGTTATCGTTGATAAAATAAATAAAAATAGATAAATAAAATAAAATCCCTCTCTGAGTTTCCTCTTTCTCTCTCTGAGTTCCCCCCTCTCTCTGTCTCTGTCTCTCTCTTGAAAATCAGTCATAACAATGCCAAGGCTATGTATGTTTACATACTGTTTGTAGTTTCTTTTGTCAAAATGTCTATCCCCTTGTATATAGGCCAGCGTCCTTACAATTAAAATCCTGAGTTCCTGGGTTCTCTGTCTCTGTCTGCCTGACTCTCTGTCTGTCTGTCTCTTACATAACCAGTCCTGCTTATCCCAGAATGAATCTGACTGCATCCACAACCATGTGTAAGTTATCCAGTCCTGCACTGATCCTGTCTTTGATCTTCCTGCAGTCAGCAGGTGTCCACAGCTTCAGTCTGGCGTAGATTTCCCGTTCTTTCTGGTTCATGTGTTTAGTGTCTCTTTTGGCCAACCAAAAAATATTGGTAGGCGCACCACTTTCAGCTGTCCATTCAAACTGGAATATCACGTCATCACTTTCACAGATCACTGTAGAGGGCCTATCTTCAGAAACCAACACACTGCGAAAGTCTTGATTCCTTGAAGTGTTCTGCAGTTTTTTCTGTAGAGATCTATCAGTCAGTTCACTGACATAATCTCTGATGATATCCACACTGTGACCAGAGTCTTCAGCCTTCTGTAGTGCATCCTGACAGTCACTGTCCCCCACTGTATCCACTGCAGGCACACACACAAGGTCGTTTTGTTTTGATGATCAACGCCTGTATCGGTTTCAGCCTGGGTGACATTAGAGGCCATGAGGTGAAATTCACGTACAGAACACAGGCCATGTGGCGAAGTGAGGTCTGGAGACAAGGGTGTGTTGCTGTGCCGAATACTGCAGTTTGGTGGAGGCGTACACATAAACAGACGGAGTGAATTAAAAAATGTGTATTGACTTGGATGGCCGGCCTGTCCTAGCTCTTCCTCAAGCTGCCAGGGCGTTGACTTCTGCGACAGTTCTTTTCACTGGCTGCTTTGCCGCGAGCAGACGAATTGCAGAGTGGGTTAGGCAGGAAATCCCGCATACCCCTCTGCTAGTAGGACAGAGGCCTGTCACGTGCAGCACGCCCCTCACCGGCACTGAGCTGTGGCGTTCACCTCGTGGAGTCGCTCCTTGGTTGCTATGGAAACGCCCACCCGTACTGCCTTCAGTGACATCACGCCTGTAGTGGTCCCGTGCTGTCCGTGGCCCAGAGCGAGAGGAGGAGGGAGAAGGGGGCCTGCCCCTCCTCGTCTTCTGTCGGCTGCCAGGCGTGGAGCCACCCTCTGACGTCATGCTCCCTCCACCAGTGAGGAAAGGGGAATCCCCGTGTTGACTGCGCTGTGAGGAGGGGACAGGGGTGGAGGACTGCTGTGCACCCCCACTCTCCACCACCTCTGCGTATGGGGGGTCTGGAAGGCTGGGCCCATCACCATCTGACCCCTGTGGAAGTGCGCTCTCTTCCCCTCCCTGCGCGCTGCAGCCACTATCTGCGCCTGTGCCCTGGTCAGATCATTAGCCACCCTGACACCTTCGTCTTGCAGCTTCTGCCTCAGATCTTTGCCTGTCAGGATGTTCATTTTGTCCTTCCACCTGCTGAACTTGGCGATCATAGGCCTAGGCTGTCCATCTTGTGCCTGCCCTGTACGATGTGCTCGAGCTATGTCGTCCACAGTCCAGGTCTTGTGATCATCCACACTGTTCAACATGTCAATGACGGACTGAGCACAGGAGTCATGGGTTTCTATGGCAGTTTGTTGTGATATGCTAAACAAGCGTAAGTTGTCTCTTGTTGAGAAATCTTCCAGTCTGTCCATGTCCGTTTTTAGTTGATCAATTTCTGATTTCATGCTCCTGATGGTATCCTTCAGTTGTTGTACCTCTTCTCTGTCTTCCTTTCTTTCCTCGAAGACCTGATGAATATCGTCTGTCATTTCTGTGACTGTCCCTGTCAACTCTCTTTGGTCTCTTTCCAGTCTGTCACATCTTAGACTGATTTCCTCACATTGATGTTTCATTTGCAAAAGTTTGTTCTTAATTTCCCCTAAAGCATTCCTGATGAGGCTACTTTGCTCTGAAAACTGCTGCTGAATGTTTTGCATTATTGAGTTCATCAGATCACTGACATCAGTTGGTGTATTGAGTACTGTATCTGTTTTGTCTTTTACGTCCTTCTGCCCATCCGTATTGGGCCCTGGGTTTGTTTCTATGTCCCTGCTAAACAACAGACTGCGTAGAGAGAAGGGAGCGTGCTGCACACAACAGGCCACGAAAAGCACGGGCACGTGCAATCCGGATTGACAGGCAGACCCACTGTCACTGACACATACATCTGTCATCTCCTGCCACTTTGTGCCTTTTGAAATAATATGCCACTCAAAGCAAACACAGTCAAATGACATAAATTTGTCAAAATTGCTGAGGAAACAGTTAATTAGATACATCAGCATGGCATAGCACACAAAGCTCACCACGACATCAGCTGTTGATATGTGTGTCATTGTGCCGCTGTTTTTGCTCACCTGTGCAGAGTTTGTTGACATCTTTTTATAGAAGCATGACACATGCTGACGTTTTGCAGCAAACACCCCAATTGCAGCCCTCCACATCACCAAGTCCACCATTTTGAGATAGTTTTATGCACAGGTGTTTCTTACAACATTGCAGCACAAGTAACAGTTCGGAACAATCCTTTGAGATATTGTGGCACACACAGTTTTACGCTGTGCCTCACATGCACTGCCTCCTGGACGCCATGTTTTATGGTCCCCCCCCCCCCCCACAGAGAGAGAGAGAGAGAGAGAGAGAGAGAGAGAGAGAGAGAGAGAGAGAGAGAGAGAGAGAGAGAGAGAGAGAGATTTGATTTGATTTGATTTGATTTGATTTGATTTATTTTTATATCGAGGATAATGGAATAAGCACTCTTGTGCTTTTTTTCATCCAGTCCCAGTGTGTATGCAGTTTTGTAAATGTCATTTGTTTCCACCGGCACACGGTGGCCTACTCTTGCGAAAAGCGGAACAGGATTTAACGTGCGCGCAAGATGTTTTGCGTGCGTTCGCACACGGGGCCTCGGTTTAAAGTCTCATCCGAAGGACTTTTGGGGAGAGTGGAGTCACACCAACTCCTTCTAACACTTTTAGTTCGGCAGTGGGAGAGAAAAGAAGGCAGAGGCCGAAAAACTTAACAAACCAGCATCACTTCTCACCTCCTCTCATCCCCCAATGCCAGAGTCAAAATCGACGTTGCACATTTGCAACGCGAGAATAGCTAAAAGTCTCTCTTAGTCCCAGTCAAACAGCGCTATTTTTGCACCGAAGTTAAGTAGCTCCTTACACAGTAGCCTACCAGACTAACACGCCTAAAGGCATGTAGCCCGCCCCCCCCACCCCCACCCCCTCCCCCTGTGGAACGGCCAGATTTCCGGGAGATGTGATATAACACAGATGTCTACCATATGTGGCGGTCCACAAAATAGCCTATCTGTAGGTCTTAAGGTCTATGCGTTCTAATTATTTTGTTGCTGTTATGATACTGATGGTCAGTGCACAAAGTAGAAATCTCTTTATGTACTTCCCTTTTAAAGATATAACTAACATTACTTTTCAACGCAAAGATTTAAGGCAGTAATTATTCCATAAAACCAAAAAGCACGCCCGACATTTACTTTAAGGTAGGTGTGTGCGCGTGCGAGCGCACACACACATACACACACACACACGCACGCACGCTCGCGCGTGCGTGCACACACACACACACACACACCAGAGAGAGAGAGAGAGAGAGAGAGAGAGAGAGAGAGAGAGAGAGAGAGAGAGAGAGAGAGAGAGAGAGAGAATGAATGCTGTCATTGAAATTTAATTTTAGACACAATGTGCTTTTCCTAAGCTTTTTTTTCTTTCTTTTCTTTCTTTCGTTTTGTTTGTTTGTTAATTTGTTCTTCACTAGATCTATATGAATAGAAAAGTGACCAGAGGATGGAAGACAATCACAAAAAAATCCCTAAACCACTCTTACACTGAACGTGGTATGCACACACACACATGCACGCACGCACACCACGCACACACGCACACACACACACACACACACACACACACACACACACACACACACACACACACACACACACACACACACACACACACTCTTACACTGCTAACACAACACACACTAACAGAGATGCTCTACACATGAAGCAGACACACAGACAACGAACACTGAATAACACAAATGAGGAACTTCAAGCTGTTACATTTACTACTTACAGATCATTTTACATCACCATTCTTTCACAGAGTAATCCATGTATATCGAGCAACTCTGGGCACTTATAAACATTCACATAGAAACATAACTTTAGATTTTATGAAAACTTTTGTCGCATTAATCGGAAAGCGTGGGTTTCTCAAATACAGAGAAATAGTAGGGAGCCTGAGCCAGCCTGCCTGCTGTGCTATGGAATTTCGCTTACAGTGTAGCCGAATGGATAGGGTCAGTCACAGAATAACAGAGCCAGCGTTGCGCTAACTAAAGAGTCAGATTTTGGGAAGGGTAAACTGCCCTGGAGTCAGCACCGGTGTTAACTCCAGGAGAAAAATCTCCTCGACCGGACTCGAACCCGGGTCGTCAAATCGCCAGCGCAATGTTCTGACCACTAGGCTAAGAGAAGAGAGAGAGAGAGAGAGAGAGAGAGAGAGAGAGAGAGAGAGAGAGAGAGAGAGAGAGAGAGACAGACAGACAGACAGACAGACAGACAGACAGACAGACAGACAGACAGACAGACAGAGGCAAGGCAAAATTTAAAGGCAAAATTCTTTTATTCGAGGACAAAAGATAAGCACTCATGTGCTTTTTTACATCCAGTCCCCGCATCTGTTCCCACCGGCACACGATGGCCTACTCTTACGAAAAGCGGAACAGGATTTAACGTGTGCGCAAGATGTTTTGTGATATTTTTTTTCTTTTCAGATGGTGTTCAGTTTTGACAGTGCTGTTATTGTCTGTGCAATCCTGCATACTACCTCTGGCTTGGACCCCTCATCTGATACAACGGCTCCCAAGTACTTGAAGCTTTGAACCGTTTTCAGTTTCTGGTCATTGACCCTGATATCAGTGCTGATCCCCTTGGTGTTGTTGGTCATCAGTTTGGTCTTCTCTGCACTTATTTCCATGCCATATGTTTTAGAGGCTTTGTTCAGGTGTTCTTTTAGGCTGGCAAGCTCTTTGTCTGATCCTGCTAGTCCATGAATGTCATCTGCGAAGCGGAGGTTTGTGATCGTTCTGCCACCAATGCTGACTGATCCTTTATGGTGTTCCAGTGCATCAGCCATGATTCTCCCCGCAGCAAAGGGGTCGTCAGGTGCAGGGACCTGCAGGGGTTGTCCGAGGCAGAGATCAAGGCCGAGCTGGCGTCTCAGGGATTCGTGGACCTTGTCCCCCCTATCCTGATCTGCACTCGATACACGTCCACGAATCCCTGAGACGCCAGCATTTAGGAAGACATGAAAGATGGTCTATTGGAAGAGAACAGCTGGAAGTGGTCAATAACTATATGTACCTGGGGTTTAATTTCTCAACCACTATGAGCACATCCCGGAATACACGGCTCCTAGCAATCAGAGGTAAACGAGCAACAGCAGATATTACACGGACATTAAAACCAATCGACAGTATGACCAAACAGACATTCTTCAAATTGTTTGATTCTATAGTGCAGCCAACTCTTCTTTACGCCTCTGAAATATGGGGTCCACTGCACCAGACAAATAATCACGGATTCTTGCATAACAGCAATTCAACTGAAAAAGTACATCTGCATGCGTGTAAAAAGTTCATTTATGAACTTTTTACACGCATGCAGATGTACTTTTTCAGTTGATTGGTTTTAATGTCCGTGTAATATCTGCTGTTGCTCGTTTACCTCTGATTGCTAGGAGCTGTGTATTCCGGGATGTGCTCATAGTGGTTGAGAAATCATCTTTCATGTCTTCCTAAATATCCCCCTTTCCTGAAAACCATTACTTTTGTTTTGTCACAATTAATTTCTAATTTGAGGTTAGAGCATGCTTTACTGAGACAATTCAGTTGATTTTTTTTAAGCCAGATGGTGAACTCGACAATAATGCTAGACATAATGCTGCAAACATGAGGATAAAGAGTTCTCTGAGTCCAGGGCATAATTGGACACCATGCTTTCCTTCCGCTGACAAATTGTCTGCTAATTCATTAATTATCATTGAAAAAAATGTAGTACTAGCTACGCAGCCCTGTCTCAAACCCTGTAGGCAGTGAAAAAAGTCTGTGACATCATTGTTTGCACACACAGGCTTTTAAAGATTTATACATTGCTGTCACAGCTTTAGTGAATGCCCCAGACGTGCCAGACCTTATCAATGCTCTCAACAGGATTTCGTGCTGGACTGAGTCGTACGCCCTCCTTAAGTCAACAAAACAAACATACAGTTTAGCAGGTTTACTTAGATATTTTTGAACAGCAGCATACAATGTGAAAATATGGTCTGTTGTGCAGTAACCTTTCCTGAATCCGGCTTGTGTTTCCGATATTTTCTCATTTTCTTCCAACCAGAGGTACAAACGGGTGTTAAGGATCGATGTGTAACATTTTCCGATCAAAGTGAGAAGTGAAATCCCTCGATAGTTGGATGGGGAATCTCGACTGCCTTTCTTCAATATCGGCACGATTATTGCTTCTCGCCACATATCTGGAAATAATCCTGACAAGAAAACCAAGTTAAAGAGTTTTGTTAAGAATCCTGATATTAATGCTTCCCCGGACTTCAGCATTTCCGCTAAAATGTTGTCTGAGCCACAGGCTTTACCCGATTTTAACCGTCGTAGTGATGCTCTCACTTCATCCTCAGTAATGGCTTTGTCTAGCTCTTCGATATAGTTAAGACTGCAATCGTCAGTGTGATCGGAAGGACGGTCTAGCAGTGGTTCCTCTGTTTGTGCATCATCGGACTTAAACACTTCTTTAAAATGATTGAACCACTGTTCATTTGAAATTTTATCACTCCATGCGCCTTTACCTTTGCAAACTAAGCAGTCATTTACTTCTTTCCAAAACAACATAGGGTCTTCCATGTGTTTGACAAGGGCATCTGCCTTTGCTTTCTTGTATGCTCTTTTCTTTGAGTTGACAAGAGAACGGTATTGGCGTTTACTCTGTACGAAATCTTCGCGATTTTGCTCCGACTTTACACATCTGAATTTCCGTAACTTCGATTTAACATCTTTTTTGGCTTGGATACATTCACTGTCAAACCAGTTGGCTTCTTTTCCGTTGTTACCGGTAAATACCGTTTTCTTCATGCAGTTTGCCGCCGACTGTATGCACTCCACAAACAAACCCAGTGCGCTGTTCAGGTTGACATCACTTTTTGTTATTGCATGTGTCAATTTTTCCTGGGATCCCCCGGGAGCGCAGTGCTTCTAAATATAGAAGTGCTTTCTCTTCATCCCATACCAATTTGTTTACCGCTGTCGAGTTGCACGTACACTTTCCTGGTTTGTTTGTATAGTGCGTACAGTCAGGGACACAGGCAGGTGATCGGATTCCAACCTGTCCTCAATTTTTAAGAATCGAAAAATGCTGTTGGAACAGATTTCATTGGATGCACAAAAATAATCAATTAGGCTAGACCCAGCCTGTGATATGAACGACACACTTCCTTCCGCGTCAAAAAAACGACACCTATTTAATATAGAGCAATCAAACATTTGGCAAACATCTAACAGTTTTCTACCAAACACATTGACAAATGAATCATCCGAGGATCTTTCAAAAACCATTTCACTATCTTGAGGTATGTTGTCTTTTATATACAGAGTGTTTCTGTCCCCAGTGCGAGCATTAAAATCTCCTTACAAGAGAATATAAACCTCATCTAACCTTTCCCACACATCCGTTAAACATTGTTCTATCAGATCAATACCATCCTGAAAATCAGATGTATTATAAAATGGGGAATTGTATGGGGCACATATGTGGAAAACAGAATGACATCTTTGTTTTGAGAAGGTTTTTGTTTAGTTTCAGAATCACTGTTTGATCATAATGAAAATCAATCTTTTCAATATAACAGCTGAGGTGTTTCTTGACTAACACAACCACCCCTCCTGAAAGCCTGCCGTGGTGGCTGAGCTTCTTTGCCGTGGCAATGTAGGCATTGAACTCTGCAAAAATATGAAACTGAATATCGAATTGTATAAACGTTTCTGTAAAACATATTATGTCAAACAATGCAATGTACTTAACAAAGTCTGCATTATCAAGTTTAGAAAGTAGCCCTCCGATATTCCAAGTCAGCATTCTTAACTGTGGTTGCATGTGCCTAGAGTTTGTTGGTTGCTGTTGTGTTGTGGAAGTTGTATCATTGTTATTGTCACTGTTACTGTCATTGTCAGTTGCATGGCTGGCTTCGAATACCTGCCTTGCTAAGGGCGGAACGAGCATTTGTGTGTGTGAACAACATCATTTTGTCAGACCATCTGTGAAACCTCACTATCATGGGGCGGGGCTTAGTGTTGCTGGTGTCGGGTTTTTCCCAGCCTATGGGCTCTTTCTATGTCCCTGGTGTCCCATACTTTTCATTGTCATGGTCATTGACAGTAGTGATATCAGCAGTGACGTGGCCATGGCCGTGTCCCTATTCCCTGTCCGAGTTCAGCTGACCACCACCGGTCATTTTCCGTGAAGCAGCCATTCTGAGATGAGAGGCTGGCCTCTGTGTGGTGATGACGTGGACTGTGACTGCTGTCGTGTTGTTGGCCCCGGCGGTGGTTTGCGGGTTTTCCCTGACTGGCACTCAGCACGCTGCTTTGTATCGCGGGCCCCACAGTTCTTGTTTTGGACCTCACGTGCTGTACTCACGGAGTTCCCCGCTGCCGTTGACGTAGACGTTTTGGTGTGACCAGAGTCCGTGCGTTGTGGTTCGTTGATGTCACTGTGGGCTTCCCCAGAGGCTGGATCTTCTCTGCTATTTTTAGACTTGCGCAGCGTGGTTGGAGGTGGGTTTCCCGCTGAAGCGGCTGCCTTTTCTGTGGAGTTAGGTCGGTGTCTGTTGGCCACCATGTCTATAGCTGTACAGGGGGAGGCAGGGGAGCTCTCCTCACTGTCTTCAGTGCCAGCACCAACATCACAAACATTGTCTGGAACATTCACAGTGTCTTTCCCTCTGTTCTTTTCTCTGTGTGCACGGGGAGAGGGTGGGTCAAAAACCTCTGTATCTGGTGTTGTTTGTTCGCGTCTTTCTCTTGTATATATAGTTTGCCGTTTTTGTAGAAACCAAACTTCCCTTCCCCTTGTACCTGTTTCAGTTTTGCTGTTTGTTTCTTTGTCAGGTCTGTGCTGATTGGAATGCCTGCCTTGCTAAGGGCGGAATGAGCATTTGTGTGTGTGAACAACATCATTTTGTCAGACCATCTGTGAAACCTCACTATCATGGGGGGGGGCTTAGTGTTGCTGGTGTCGGGTTTTTCCCAGCCTATGGGCTCTTTCTATGTCCCTGGTGTCCCATACTTTTCCCGTAAAAAACTCGTTTAAGAGAGCGATCACTTTGTCAGCACATGCCTGGAAATTTTCCCCAACAGTTTCTTTGATGCCAAACAACTTCACATTGTTTCTTCTGGAATGACTTTCTAGCCTGTCCAAATCTTCCTCTAACTCCGTTAGTCTCTCCGACAGCATTTCATTCTCTGCCTCTAGTTGACATGTGCGTTCTTTATTTTTGTCTACTTTTTTGTCCACAGCGCTAATCGTTGACTGTAAGGAAGAGATATCTTTCTTCAAAGACTGGCTACTGTCACGAATAGACTTTGTGACTGACTCACTGACTGTGTGAAGTTTTTGGTCCATGTCCGACACCAAACACTCTTGTCTTTTTTCCAGGCGAGAGACAGACTCCATCAGTGTTTTCATGAACGACGACAGGCCTTCCAGCATAGCTTGTGTTTGCGTTGGGAAGTGTCGTTGTTGCTGTTCACACTGTCACTGTCGTCTGCTTCATTCTCTCTACCTGGTCCAGGGTTTGGCTCAATGCCACCGATCAGCAGGCACAGCAACAGTGTGTATACCGTTCGCATAGCGGATAGCCCGTGCACTTTGTAACCTCGTACACGCAGTGCAACGATTTTGGCTTTTCTGGTCAAAATTTTTACTAAAATACCTGCAAAGTGGCCTATAGCCACTCTGTAGGCATCTATGCCACACGACATAGTCAGTAGGTACCTATGCTCCAAGTCACAGGGTCCTACGAAGTTTTGGTTCTTGTTAATTAACAAAATTAACTAATTTTTCTTCCCGTGTCAAAATTTGCAGCTTCTCTTGAATTTGAAAACAGCTCATCCCCCGAGAGAGAGACAGAGAGAGAGAGAGACAGACAGACAGACAGACAGACAGAATGACAGACAGAACGACAGACAGAACGACAGACAGAACGACAGACAGACAGAACGACAGACAGACAAAGACACAGAGACAAAGAAAACTAGAAACACATAAAAGACAGATTGACAGCATTTGTCTGAATGGTTGATCTTTTACGTCCACAGTTTATCACTGACGATAGGGAACACAGTCCCATCACACCGCTCGCAGACATAGTCGATCGAAGAGTGACGTCCCCTGATTAAAAAGAAGATAGAGTGATGCCCCCTGATTTGCTGGCCAAATTGGACAGTGTCCATCAGAGGGCGTTTATTTCTGGAGGAGGGAGGGGGGTGGGGGGCGTTTGAGAGCCGCACTACACAGATAAGATAGACGTCATATGGGTTGTACTTCACAGAAAGGAAAGAAAAGTTGTGTAGTATTTTTTTAAATAAACATTCTTTTCTTCCGAAAAAAAATCCCATATTGATTTAAATTCTTTTTTCTATTATCATGGAACGAGGCTGCCATAAGGGTGGGCAGAAAGGGTCACACACAAACACACACACACACACCACACACACACACACACACACACACACACACACACACACACACACACACACACACACACACACACACACACACACACAAACACACACACACACATACATACACACACACACATATATATATATACATGTATACATACATATTATAAGTAGGCTATATACATGTACACATCTATATATATATTATTTAAAATATATATACATACATATATATATATATATATATATATATATATATATATATATATATATATATACGTATATATATATATATATATATATTATATATATATACTATATATATATATATATATATATATATAATATCACCATTGATGAACCTTGACTTTGACATTCAGTTCGATTTTTTCGTCAAACTAGGAAGAAAGGGCGAGGCTGGGTACGAACACAGAAATTCACGGTTTACATATTGGCAGGCGAACGTCTTAACCATCCTGCCACCGTCCTTCCACCGTCATTCGGATGAGACTCGAAACCGAGGCCCCGTGTGCGAATACACGCAGAACATCAGCGCACACGTTAAAACCCCGTTCCACCTTTTGGAAGAGCAGGCCATCGTGTGCCGGTAGGAGCGGATGACAAAATTATAACAAACCAGCATGCACACAGGTGTCGTGTTTAGACACCATCCCTGAGGAAAAATCGGGGAGTTGGAGTCCCAGAGCGGCTCGGGGCTGTAGGTATATGGCAACGTTCTGGTGGCTCCTGCGACGGTACTGGAACCATTCGTATCGGTCATTGCCTTTCCAATGGATCATTCCAGTGCCGTGGAGAGGGGGGGGGGGTCTGCTGCATGGGTAACAGCTTGCCCTCTATGCATACATGCCCAGGCTTTGCGCTCTTAAGACTAGAGCGCAACTCCATAGTCTTCCGAGACTGATGGGTGCCTACTACTACTACTACTACTGATGAACCTTGGAGCTCTAGAGGAATGAGAAAAGTGGTTTTACAACAAAAAGTATATGGTGTATTAGGGGAGAGGGGAGGGGTTACCAAGGGGAGTTGAGGTGTTTGTGTGTAGGTGTGTGTTTTTTTTAATTTTTATTTATTTATTCTTTTTATATCGAGGATAATGGAATAAGCATTCATATCCTTTTTCATCCAGTCCCCGTGTGTATGCAGTTGTGTAAATGTTATCGTCTGTTCCCACCGGCACATGATGGCCTACTCTTACGAAAAGCGGAAAAGGATTTAACGTGTGCGCAAGATGTTCTGCGTGCGTTCGCACACGGGGCCTCGGTTTACAGTCTCATCCGAAAGACTTTTGGGGAGAGTGGAATCAGCACTGATGTTAACTTCAGGGGAAAAATCCCCTCGACCGGAAATCGAACTCGGGTCGTTAAATTGCCAGCGCAATATTCTGACCATTAGGCTATCCCGTCCCCCTGTGTGTGTGTAGGTAGGCCTATATATATATATATATATATATATATATATATATATATATATATATATATATATATATATATATATATATATATATATATATATATATATATATATTATATTATATATATTATTATATCTGTGTGTGTGTGTGTGTGCGTGCGTGCGTGCGTGTGTGCGTGGATGTGTGTAGTGTGTGTTTGTGTATGTTTGTGTGCGTGGGTGTGTGTACGTGTGTGTGTTTTGGTGGTGTGGTGTAGAGAGAGAGAGAGAGAGGATGGGAGAGAGAAAAGAGAGAGAGAGAGAGAGAGAGAGAGAGAGAGAGAGAGGGAAGAGGAGAGAGAAGAGAGAGGAAGAGAGAGAGAGAGAGAGAGAGAGAGAGAGAGAGAGAGAGAGAGAGAGAGAGAGAGAGAGAGAGAAGAGAGAGAGAGAGAGAGAGAGAGAGTTGAATTGAATTGAATTGAATTGAATTAATTTTATTTTCAGAAGGTGATAGAGTAAGCATGACAATTGCTTTTTTACATCCAGCCTTCTTTAACAGTAACAAAAAAGAGAAAAAAATCATAACGATGAGAAACAATGGGGGGGGGGGGGGGGGGGGGGTGCATAACCTGATTAGGATGAAGTAGATTGTGCTTGGAAATGTGAGATTTAAGGCACTTCTGGATATGTTTTTCCAAAGGCTTTGAAAGAATGGATAAGATGGAAATAGGTCTATAATTTGAGGGATCAGTTTTATCAGCAGATTTATAGAGAGGCACAATTTTTGGCTTTTTTAAGAATATTAGGGAAGTAACATTTATCAGTACAAAGGTTATATAAATATGCTAAGGAGTCAGATATAATAGAGGCACTGAGTTTTAGAATTTTCCTTTCTAGTTTATCGAGACCACGTGTGCATGTCTGTTTCAGATGTATGAGGCAAAAGTAAACTTCGTGAACCGTTAAAGGGGGAATGATTAGTTTCGAAGTGATAGTTTTAGAATTGCAGAATTCTTTTAATAAAGCAAGTTCATTGGAATAAGATTTATCCACTTTTACTGTAGAAGAAGAAATATTAGCAAAATGAAAGTTTAATAAATCGGCAGTAACACCTGTGATGTCAACTGGCATCTTTCCAGTTCTTTTTTCTGTAAGAGAATTTATGGCTTTCCAAATCTTTTTGGGGGTTTTGTTTGAGTTATCTGAAAGAAGATCTCGAAAATATTTCATTTTAGAGGAGCGTTTCATTGATGTTTTCTTATTTATTAGTTTCTTAAAATCGTCAGTTTGTTTTGTCCTTGCTAGCTTGTCTCTTATAATTATTGCATCTTGAATTTCTTTAGTTATCCATGGAGGCTTAGAGCTATGCTTTACACGTTTTGTTTTGAATGGAGCATGCTTGTTATAGATAGTTAGGAAAGTTTTATGCCAGAATTCGAAGGCTTGATCTGGGTCAGTAAATTGATACACGTTTGAGAGGGGTGCGTTTGCTAAGTCTAACAGGAACTTATCTTTATCAAAGTTAGCAAATGATCTATATGCTATTTCTTTATGGCCTGGCTTAGGAATCTTTAAGCCTTTTTTAAGCCAAGAAATGCACACAGGAAAATGGTCACTACACCCACTTGGAGGACAGCACACTTCTACAATATTTTGTTTGGAACTAACATAAATGTGATCGATGAGTGTTTCAGATGAAGATGTAACTCGTGTAGGATATCTATTAACTGGTGGAGGTTAAGATTTTCATAAAGTTGTGTCCATCGTTTGGTAGGTTTTAGAAGATCTATGATAAAATCTCCAAAGAGAAGGATTTCTTTATCGGTAAGTGTTATATCTTCCATCATTTCATTAAAATGATCAAACCAATCAGAGTGCTCAGATGGGTTACGGTCTACAAATCCAATGAGAATAAGTTTACTTTTTTTGATGGCTACTTCAATCCATATTCGTTCAATGAGATTATTGTCAACGGGTAAAATCCGTTTATAAGTGGCAGAGCGATGAATATAAACAATTAAACCAGTTTGTTTGGAAAGAACAGGATCGAGGCGCACTACAGTATACCCTGAAATTAACACATCATTATCAGATACACACTTTGAAAGTCTGGATTCTGCACAATAAAATATATGAAATGGTTTACCGAAATTATGTAAAATTAAAATTAACTCATCTATTTTGTTGAGAACATGGTTGATATTCAGGAAGCCTTCTCTGAGGCCACCTGCAATGGGCCACAACTTTACAGTAGACATCAAACAGTGGCAGAAACTAACACGTGAGGGGGAACACTACGTGAATATGAAGAGTAAAAAATATAAGATAAACAGACTGTGAATACTTAAGAGATTAAGTGTAACTAATGTTCAGTTCAGATATCTGATATATTTGACCAGTGTGCTCAAATGGAGTGACTGTTTGCAGTTAAGCACACTATCACAAATACCAATAGAAAAAACAACATAATCCACAACAGTAGGCACCCAACCACAAAGTCAATCAAAAATAAGCAGTTGCCTGCTTGATTTCAACAAAAAGAAACAACTAGTAGAATATTTGAACTATATGAAAAACAACAAATTGCATACCAAAGAGCAACAAAAAACAAACAAACAAACAAACCCCACAGTGACAAGTCACTTAAAAACGATCTAAGCCTGGCTTTTTCAACGTATTACTTCCAGTCAAGAAGTGACGAATGTGCTAAGCTAAACAATATTTTATTTATCAATGGAGAATAGCGACTTATATCAAATCTAAGAGTTTGGCAAAACTCAAACACACACACACACACACACACACACACACACACACACACACACACACACACACACACACACACACACACACACACACACACACACACACACACACACACACACACACACACACACACACATACACACATACACACACATACACACGCGCCCGCGCCCGCGAGAGAGAGAGACAAGGCAAGGCAAGCAAGGCAAGGCAAGGCAAGGCAAGGCAAATTCTTTTATTCGAGGATAATAGATAAGCACTCATGTGTTTTTTTTACATCCAATCCCCGCCCTTTTCAGGGATAACATCAAGATAAAAAGATACTAAACAGTAAAACTATACGCAGTACCAAACAACATAAAGGAATAAGGACACTATATATAATAAGATAATAAAAATGCACTCATTCAGAAGACGAAAATCAGAAGTCACAAAAAAATGATTTTGATTATTGAAGAAAAAGAAAAGTGTTAATAGATAAAGAGCAAACAAAGGAACATAATGAAATAACTTAACAACCAAGAAAAGTCCACCCAAAAATATTTAGCTACAACATTGTTACAACTCATAACAAAAAAATGAACTCAAAAGGAACTAAAGATAATACAATGATTATAATGATGACAATAAGAATACTATCAACAATAGTGATAATAGTATGATAATAATACACTGTAAAACTCACTTCTTCACGTAGGTTACACACGCACACACACACACCCACACACACACCCACCCACCCACACACACACACACACACACACACACACACACACACACACACACACACACACACACACACAACACACACACATACATACAATGTATGTCATACATACATACATACATACATACATCATACATACATACATACATACATACATACATACATACATACATACATACATACATAATACACGCAACTCACTCACGCATGCACGCACGCACGCACATGCACTCAATCAAACAACAAACACACACACACACACACACACACACACACACACACACACACACACACACACACACACAACACACACACACACAAATACACACACACACACACACACCACACACACACTTACTCACACTTATATAAGCACATATCCGCAGGCGCACATGTACTTGAGGTGGGTTTTTTTTGTTTGTTTGTTTTTCAGTCATAGAAAAAAGAAGAATGATAAAAGTCAAACAATCATATCAGGTGACAATATTATCCTTTCTTTTACATTCATACTTCATATAAAAAAGAAGAAACAAAAGCAAACAGCAAAGTTAAAACAAAAAAACAAGAACAAAACATCAAAAACTTGAGGTACAACCTATCAATAAAAAAGTCATGCAAATCATAATATTTTAATACAAGGGGAGACGAAAAATAAAACAATTATCCACACACACACACACACACACACACACACACACACACACACACACACACACACACACCACACACACACACACACACACACACACACACACACACACACACACACACACACACACACACACAAGTTCGCGCTCATGTCATCAATAAAATTCATTCTAAAGGAAGTATATGACTAATATTAATCAAGTCATGTAACGGAACACAAAGGAATCTATCCACTGTAAGGCATATATATATATATATAACGGGTCCTACACGGGAATTATCTAAGGCGCCACTCTAATTCCAGTTCCGCCTAATTCGGTACCGGAAATTTAGAGTCCTAGACTAATTCCTGGTTTCTTTAGTAACCCTAAAGAAGAGTAGGGCTCAGCTACTTATGGGCCGGGGAGTGATAAAGGGGGGATAGAAAAGAGGATAGTAGAAAAATAGAGGAAAAGGAAATATAGAAGAGGTAGGAAAGTAGGTGAAGTGAAATTAATTAACCTCAACTCACTCAGCAGCCACACTGAACACACTGAACGTGACGAATAACACCATTCATTCAATGCGACTCCAGACCGAGCAAATTGGGTTTACCACATATATTCCACAACACAACCTACAACACTACCACATTACACAAAACACCAATGACTAATTGTACTACAAGTACAATTAAAAACAACAAAAAATAATCTGTCCTAGTTTTTCATACATTAGAATCAATGGCTCAATCTTAGTTACAAACCAGATGGAAGGAGTGAGGATGGGGATGATGGTGTGAGGAGAAGGTGACAGAAAAAGCCACGATGTTCCTGTAATCAAAAGAACATACAATGTAAAAAACATCACCACAAAACAATCCATCACTGAGCTTGTTTACAACACTAAGCTCAATTACCAAAAAGTACTTTCACCCTATCCAGTTTGCCATTCTTGTGAAAATTAAATATTCTCAGAACAATCTAACATCACCCCTAAAATTATTACATAATTTTAGTAGTTAGTATTACACACTTTTCATTTACTTTAGGACGGATGATGGTCCATCCTATGAAACTTTGCAAGCATCCCAACATATCTCATTTACTTTAGGACAGATGATGGTCCATCCTAAAAACTGTGCCAACATTATTAAGAAGGACTAATTTATTTTAAATAAATGTCCACAATGACATTCCAATGTCATTACACCTGTTTTAGAATTACTAAATGATTTATCACAAATAAATCACAATTCTAATAATAAAATCATCACTACATAATTTTAATAACTTGTCTCACAACATGTCTCATTTACTTTAGGACAGAGGATGGTCCATCCTATGAAACTGTGCAAACATTAATAAAAGGGACTAATTTATTTTAAATAAATGTCCACAATGACATTCCAATGCCATTCCACCTGTTTTAAAATTGCTACGTGATTTATTACAAATAAATCACAAATCTTAACAAATAAAATTCTTTTGAAAATTAAATAGGCTTTCACACCCATATATTTGTAGTGTAAAGCCACACTAGAATATTTCCAGCATTTTAATAATAGCTGAACAATATTCTACCACAAATTAAACATACAACAAAAACCATGACTGTGTCAACATTTACATGCTTTGTTCAAAACAACCAATAGGTCTCACTGTTAATTCACAGGCTAAAAGCCTCTCAATTTAAATTAATGCCCCCACTAATATTTCAACTGTTTGAATTTCCTAAATGATATATCACAAATACGTCAGAATTCGTAGTGATAAACATTTGTAGTGTAAAGTCATACTAGAATATTTCCAGCATTTTAATAACTGAACAATATCCTACCAAAAATTAATCTTACAACAAGGACCATGACGCGCCAAAAATTACCCCACGCTTCCTTTGTTCGAAGCGCTTCCTTTGTTTGAAGCGATCACTTATGTTCACTGTTAATTCACAGGTTGAAAACCTGTGAAATTAAATCAAACATACAGTTTTCATGAACCTTCCAGAACTATTCTGAATTAAGCTGAAATTTGCTTAAACAGATAGTTTGATCAAAAACAAAATTAACAAGAGAAACCAACCTTAATGGGGAACATCTAGACTCAGCGAGAAGCGAGTCTCTGTCACACGTCTTTCCCTCACTAGGCCCAGGCAGGAAGTGAGATTTAAAAAACAGAAGTATCCCGATAGGCATGTCTTTTTAAGGGGCCATCACTCAACTCTACAAGGGAGTTACTGCACCTAACGCCTAGTAATGCCAAACACAAAAATACGTTTTTGTGAGGGGGGTTACATATATATATATATATATATATATATATATATATATTAATATATATATATATTAATTATATTAGTTTATAATTATAACATAGGCATACATATTCTAGTACCTAAATCTTATGATTATGGTAATAAAAATCACGTTCATAACCATTTTGTAATCATGATGGACATAGATATTCAGCTTACTTGAAGATTAAAAGGTTATACAAAATCAACTACATTCAACACGTGATTATTAAATAGTACAAAATGTGAATAAAGTATTTATCAATATGGATGGTAACATGTTTAGGCAACAGGTGAGAGAGAGAGAGAGGAGAGAGGAGAGAGAGAGAGAGAGAGAGAGAGAGGAGAGGAGAGAGAGAGAGAGAGAGAGAGAGAGAGAGAGAGAGAACACTGACAGAACACTGAACACTGAACACTGAAATTGTTTAATGTACATCGGCCTTAGGCCACAATACAAAAGAGTGGTGGGCATAGAGTGTGTGCATATGACATAGGTGTTATAAACATATTACCATCAACGTATATGTATATGAAATATTGTATGAGTAATAATAAAGCAAGAAAGTTATATAAGCCATTTCTTAACCGTTAATCACGGAACAATTAACACGTATCGTAAACGGCACTGTTGTAGATGCATTATTCATCAATACAAATATTAATTTCTAGAAAGTTATCCTATTTCTTCTATTGGTTGCATGAAAGATAAAACGTGATAAATTGTATCTATCAGTAGGTACAGAGGCTTTGAGTAGTACATAGAAAGGAAGTCTTTTGGAATCTTTAAGAAACTTAGTTCTTAAGTCTTCATAGATAGGGCAATTCAGTATAAAGTGTTCTTCATTTTCTATTTGATCTTTACAAACAGGGCATTGCTTAACTTCGTTTAAACTATTATACCGCTGTGTATTATTGTTCAATGGTAGAACATTAGAGAGAGAGAGAGAGAGAGAGAGAGAGAGAGAGAGAGAGAGAGAGAGAGGAGAGAGAGAGAGAGAGAGAGAGAGAGAGAGAGAGAGAGAGAGAAGAGAGAGAGAGACGAGAGAGAGAGAGAGAGAGGAGAGAGAGAGAGGAGAGAGAGAGAGAGAGAGGAGAGAGAGAGAGAGAGAGAGAGAGAGAGAGAGAGAGAGAGAGAGAGAGAGGAGAGAGAAGAGATTGATTTGATTTGATTTATTCTTTTATATCGAGGATAATGGGATAAGCACTCTTGTGCTTTTTTACATCCAGTCCCCGTGTGTATGCAGTTTTGTAAATGTCATCTGTTCCCACCGGCACACGATGGCCTACTCTTACGAAAAGCGGAGAGAGAGAGAGAGAGAGAGAGAGAGAGGAGAGAGAGAGAGAGAGGAGGAGAGAGAGAGAGGAGAGAGAGAGAGAGAGAGAGAGAGAGAGAGAGATTGATTTGATTTGATTTGATTTATTCTTTTATATCGAGGATAATGGGATAAGCACTCTTGTGCTTTTTTACATCCAGTCCCCGTGTGTATGCAGTTTTGTAAATGTCATCTGTTCCCACCGGCACACGATGGCCTACTCTTACGAAAAGCGGAACAGGATTTGACGTGTGCGCAAGATGTTCTGCGTGCGTCCGCACACGGGGCCTCGGTTTAAAGTCTCATCCGAAGGACTTTTGGGGAGAGTGGAGTCAGCACTGATGTTAACTCCAGAGAGAGAGAGAGAGAGAGAGAGAGAGAGAGAGAGGAGAGAGAGAGAGAGAGAGAGGAGAGAGAGAGAGCAGAGAGAGAGACAGAGAGAGAGACAGAGAGAGACAGAGAGAGACAGAGAGAGACAGAGACAGACAGACAGACAGACAGACAGACAGGAACAGAGTCAACTCAGCTGAACTGAAAGACTGGACTTGCCTTGACATGGCTGTGTTGCTGCCAAAGGCTGAGGACAGACAGATAGACCAGCCAGTAGAACACTGATAACCAGTGCATCCCTCAGGTTCCTTTGACCACAGCCATCCTTTAAATGATGATGATGATGATGATGTGATGATGATGATGATGATGATGATGATGATGATGATGATGATGATGATGATGACGACGACGACGACGACGACGACAACGATGATGGTGATGATGTAGTTGTTGTTGACGTTGTTGATATTGATGATGCTGATGATGTTGATGATGATGTTGATGTTAATGTTGATGATGATGGTGATGATAATGATGATGATGACGACGACGATGATGATATTGATGATGACGACGCATGCGTGCGTGTGTGCATACATGTGCACGCGCTCATATGTGTGTGTGTGTTTGGGGGGGGGGGGGGGGTTGGTAGGGTGGGTGTGTAGGTGTAGGGGGGAGATGTAGGCATGTGTGTGTATGTGTGTGTGCGTGAGTGTGTGTACGTGTGTGTTTGTGTGTGTGTGTGTGTGTGTGTGTGTGTGTGTGTGTGTGTGTGTGTGTGTGTGTGTGTGTGTGTGTGTGTGTGTGTGTTTGCATGTGTCTGTAGATGTGTATGTCTGTGTGTATGTGTTTGTGTGGATGTATGCGTGTGTGTGTATGTGAGTGTGTGTGTTTGAGAGAGAGAGAGAGAGAGAGAGAGAGAGAGAGAGAGAGAGAGAGAGAGAGAGAGAGAGAGAGAGAGAGGAGAGAGAGAGAGAGAGAGAAAGAGAGACACTGACACTGACACTGACACTGACACTGACACATATTTATTGAATAGGCCACAGCCCCTTTCAATGGGGGAAAATAACATCAAAAACACTTCCCACTTATTTTCAGAACAGCCCATAGAATCAAAATGTCTGAGACTTACAAACCAAATTATGTTTCTAATGATCACACAAGCTCATACGCTCTCATTCGATAAGTATTCCTTAGTTTTCATTTAAAGCATCGGATCGAAGTTTGAAAGCATGGAATAAAAATCTAGCACAATCAAAAATGTGTTTTTCTTGGAGTTCCATGAAAGGATTATGATTTCCAGGGTTTAAAGCATTTATGAGATATTTGGCTCTTACATCTTTGTACTTTGGACATTCAAAAATAAAGTGAGTCTCTGTTTCCAAAGTCTTGCTGCAGAATGGACATTCCAAATGTTCTTCATTCTTAGAGTACCGATATTTATGAACATTAATCTGTGACACACCCATCCGAAACTGAGCAAATGCATTCCGATACATGTTCATCCACAAAATGTCTATGTACTTTTCTTTTCCAAAACAGGTCTTATACTGTCTATATACTGAAAACCTAATGCTGTTTTCTACATGGTCGAGCCACCTAAAACAGAATGAACTCTGCAGTCTTTCTCTAAGTTCTCTGAAAAACAATCGGTCTTCACCACATCCAAACAGCCACACTTGCTCAAACCCATTCTCACATAAGAAAGTGTGAAGTCTGGTTACCCAAGTAACAGTTCCTCGTTCATGAAGCCGTAACAACATTGTGTACGCTTTCTTTGAAAAGAAATGTTCAGGTTGTTTCAATAATCTGAACCAGTATTTGACACATCTTGAAACAGAATTAATCCACAAAGGGTATCTGCCGAGCTCACCATAGATCATGTCGTTAGGAGTTTTATCAGTTACATGAAGTAAACGTTTACAAGCATAAAGGTGGATTCGTTCTACTTGCTCAAATTTTTGAAACCCCCAAATTTCTGCACCATATAATAAAGCTGGAACTACCTGAGTATCAAACAGTTTGAAAAATATTTCTGCTGAATTACAGTTAATTCTAGTTAAGGTTTTTAGAATTTCTATAGTACTTTTCTTAGCTCTAACTGTGATGTCTTCCATTGCTGATGTAAAACTAAGTCTGGTGGAGAAAATCAGTCCCAAATATTTATATGAATTGACGATTTCTAACGGTTTTCCATTTAGTTCCCATCTTTCCCTTGGACCTAGAAACCCACCCTTCCTAAACACTACCACCTTGGATTTTTCCATGTTAACAGTCAAACCTAGCTTATGTGCTGGATTCTTGAAGAATGTTTAATTGATTCTGTAACCCTATCACTGTTGTTGACAAAAGAGTGAGATCATCAGCAAACATTAACAAAAATATATCAGTCTCTGAGGAGCCAAAAGACACACCATGCCTTCCCTTAACGGTCATTTCATTTGCCAGCTCGTTTATCAAAAGGGAAAAAAGGATAGGACTCATAATGCATCCTTGCTTTAAACCTTGTACACAACTAAAGTATGCAGACAGTCCGTGTTTGCTCATTACACATGACTGGACTGTTTTGTAAATAGCTTGAATCATCTTTAGCAATCTTCCACTAATTCCAGATTTCTTTAATACAGCTAGTAAAATCTGCCTATTAACTGTATCATATGCTTTTCTAAAATCAATAAAGGCGACATACAATTTTGAGTTTCTAGAAAAGTGTTTTTCAATGCCAGCATGCAAGGTGAAAATGTGGTCAATTGTTGACCGGCCTTTTCGGAAGCCTGCCTGTGCATCGTTTAACAGAAAATTTTCCTCAGCCCAGACATACAACCTGTTATTTATGACTTTTGTGAATACTTTACTTAAAACGCTTAATAATGATATGCCTCTGTAGTTGTCGGGGTTGCTTATATCACCTTTTTTGTGCAATGGCACAATAATTGATCTCGTCCATTCGTCAGGAAATACCCCATCAGAAAATAGCTTGTTGAAATAGAGTTTTAAATAATTAATTATTTCGGGCTCAGATACTTTAAGCATTTCACTCAGGATACAGTCAGGCCCTGCTGCTTTTTTATTCTTTAGTTGTTTGATAGCTTTTCTTATCTCTGATTCACTAATTTCTGAGTTCATGTTATTGCTAACATCGTCAGCCTCGCTCTCTATGTCAATAGCTTCCTGATGAAGATTAACATTTTCATTTAGCACCTTATTAAAGTGAGAAACCCATTCATTTTCATTTATGTTATTAACAATCATTCTATTTCTCCTGTGTTTCTTAATCTCTTTCCAGAATTCTTTGGAATCATTGACAGACTGCAGCAGTGCTGTCACTGACGTTTTTCTATATTCTCTTTTCTTGCTCTCTATCATAGTCTTATACTCTTTCCTCAACAATGAATATGTATTAAAGTCTTCTTTCTTTTTAGTTCTATTGAATCATCTCAAGTACCTCCTCGCGTCTTTTTTCTTCAGATAACATTCTTTATCAAACCATACTGACTTCCGGCTGCTAGCTGATGTATTAATAACAAAAGATTTCTTCATACAGTCAGCAGCCTCCTGGAGAGCAGTGTTAAATACTTTAAGTGAGTCATCTATATCTACATCTACAAGACTACATGCATGCGAAATTTCATCTTTAAATGTTTGTGACACAATCGTATTTCTAAAAATGTCTGCTTTGTTTGTTTGCCACACAAATTTTTCAATTGTTTGTTTGCATGGATTTGTATCTGCTCCATTGTATATCTGGCCTTTACAGCACATCTCCACTGGCATGTGGTCAGACTCTATTCTATCCCCCACAATCACACTGTCAATCAAAACAGCAAAATCAACATCAGTTAGAAAATAATCCACCACGCTATACTCATGATCTGACAGATAAGTAAATTGCCCCTCCTCGTCACCTGCCACAAAACCATTCATCATTACAAGCTCATGACAAATACACAACTCCAACAGTTTCCAACCAAAATTATTAATTTCTTTGTCTTGGGACTTCCTGCTTAATTCCCACAAGGGAACATTATGGAAATGGTCTGGTTCCTCATCACTGGACACAGGAAAGTCCATGTTGACTTGGTAGTTTGCAGTCCGTGCGTTGAAGTCACCACTGCATATGACATGTACATCACGGTATCTGTCCATCAAGTCATACAGACATCTGTCCACCTCTTCAATATGACAACTGCTCTGGGTCTCGTTATAGAAGGGACTACCAGGTAGAGGTACATAAGTAGATAAATACAGAACATCTCTATTACAGCAAAACAGATCTTTGGATAATTTTGATACAAGGATATTTTTGCAGTCAATTTTGATATCATGCACAAATTTTTCTAAGGACTTTTTAACCATGACCAGAATTCCACCTGAACATCTTCCCTGCTGCAACAACTTTACTGCTGGACATACAAACTTTATGAATCCAGTAAATACATTAGACAAATCAAAATTTTCATCAATAAAAGTTTCTGTTAATGTTACAACATCAAATCTATTAATATAATCGACCCAGTCATTTTCGCTCAGCTTATTTATCAGCCCCGCTATATTGTGAACCAAAAAGGATACATGGGGTGCTGCCTGGGGCCGGCCAGTCTCCTAGCTGGTATCTTCGTAGACCTCCTCGTCATCAGCATCTGAAGCTGAGAGACAGGCATCCTCTGCCTGACCTGTCACCTCTGGATGATGATCGGCACCTGTCACTGCAGCAGGGGCAGGCTGAGGAAGACGGAACATTGCGTCGATTCGGGTCTGGGCTGGGGGTGTCCTGCCTCGTCCTCTTCCACGGCCTCGGGGAGTACTGGAGCTGGAAAGGGAAGGGGTGTTCTTCTTCCCCAGCTGCTTGGAGGAGTCTGCCTCTGCCTGGGTGTTGTGATGCCTGGATGCCTCCCCGTCCTCTGCCAGCCCTCGTGTGCGCAGGTTGTACTTGCGGTGTGGCCGGCTCGCCCTGTTGCTGTAGCCAGTGCCAGTGCCTCCCTGAGCAGGTGGCACATCAGCTGACCCTGGCTGTTGCTGCCTGCAGTCACTGGTCCCGCCTCCTCTGTCCCGTCTCTGGGTCTGCCGGTCCTTGCCAGTTTGATTTTGCGTTCTGGCAGTGTTCGGTGGCATGCCTCTTGATGGAACTAGGGGAGGGAAGTCATCCACAGGAAGCAGAAAATCTGCTGGTCTGTCTCCACTCTGCAGTAAGTGGCTGCGCTGTCCTGATTTGTTCTTTCCTGCTTTTTCTTTTCCACTTTTCTCTGTAGTCACCACTTGCAGGGTGTCAACATCAAACTCATACACTGCATCGTCTGTGATGAGTTTGTCAAAGCGCAGTTTTGCAGCTTGTCCCTTTTCGTGAAGATCCCGCTGAACGGTACGTAACGTCCTCTGCTTCTGTTGGACAACTGCCGATACATCCTCCTTGATGAAGACTTTGCCATATGCTTTGGATTTCTTCAGTTTATGTGCTTGGGACAGGACAAGAGACCTTTGCTTGAAGGACAGAAATTTCGCCACAATGGCCTTCCCAGTTCTATGGGCACGGCTCCACAAAGATTTCCTGGTCAATGCCCAACCCCTCCTCTATGACATTTTTCACCAACATTTCGCATTTTTCCCATGATGTTTCGTGTGGGAGACCGAAGAAGATGAGGTTGTTGCGCCGACTTTGGTTCTCTAAATAGTCGCATTTATTCTGGAGGTGGCGTACTGAACCCTTCAGTTCCAGATTTTCATTCCGCAACTCCTGACACTGCTTTTGTATGTCGCACACATTGCCAACCAGTTGACTCTGGGTTTCTTCTATCCGTTGCAGTCGGTGGTCAATCTTGTTTTCAACTGTGATCAGCGTCTCATGGATTAACTCCCCTTGGCGTTGGTTCACTTTTCCCATTCTGATCACAGCCTCGTTCACCCCAGCTATCTCATCGTGAAGGAGGGACATAGGGGAATCAAAGTCCTGCTTTCCTCTTTCATGACTTGAACTGGTGGGAGAGTCTCCTGCTTCTGCCTTTCTTCCTACAGTTGGCCCTGGGTTTGGTTCGACATCTCCACATTGGAGCAAAAGGCTTGTGATGAAGACAGCTGTGATAACACCAAAGACAACGACCATACACATCCCTCCACTCAGGTAAAGTTTAAGTCTGTATCCACATTGTTGTGACTGAAATGTTTGCTTCCTTCTTAAAAACATGTTGGAACAGGCAAGCATCAGAAACAATCTCCCCACCTGCCCCATGGAATCACAGACAGCACCGTAACAGTCAGCAGGAGAGTTTGATTGATAAGAGGCAGTGACTGTCCCATCCTTGACAGCAGTGAAACACACAGCGACAAACAGCCAGCCTGTCAACACTGTACGTGCCAAACTCAGTGGCCAGGGAAGCGAAACGGTAAACATCCGTGCTTGCATTGCCACCAAACTTCGCTTCGACATGAAACTTTGAAAACAATAATAAAACTTGCCACAAGAACATACTGCCTGTAAATTTGATATGGGCATGATCAGTGCACTATACCCTACACACTGGTCATATGTAGTAGTACCAAATCTACCAAAAACTATACTTATTTATCGAGAGAAAGAGAGAGAGAGGGAGGGAGAGAGAGAGAGAGAGAGAGAGAGAGAGAGAGAGAGAGAGAGACAGACAGACAGACAGACAGACAGACAGACAGACAGACAGACAGACAGACAGACAGACAGACAGACAGACAGACAGAGTGAGAGAGAGAGAGAGTCAAGTCAAGTCAAAAACACTTTAATCATCCCTGAAGGGCAATTACAAAGATAGAATGATGCCTCCTGATTGTGCTTTTTAGTTAGAATGGATGGTGCTCATGACAGGACGTTTAGGTTACACTTTCGTATTATTTTTGGGGTCAAATAGTATACTATCTTCTATAGAGTGTGGGTCGGAAAAGAGAGAGAGAGAGAGAGAGAGAGAGAGAGAGAGAGAGAGAGAGAGAGAGAGAGAGAGAGAGAGAGAGAGAGAGATTAATTGATTGATTGATTGATTGATTGATTGATTGATTGATTGATTGATTGATTCTTTTATATCGAGGATAATGGGATAAGCACTCTTGTGCTTTTTTACATCCAGTCCCCGTGTGTATGCAGTTTTGTAAATGTCATACGATGGCCTACTCTTACGAAAAGCGGAACAGGATTTGACGTGTGCGCAAGATGTTCTGCGTGCGTTCGCACACGGGGCCTCGGTTTAAAGTCTCATCCGAAGGACTTTTGGGGAGAGTGGAGTCAGCACTGATGTTAACTCCAGGAGCAAAATCTCCTCGACCAGATTCGAACCCGGGTCTTCAAATTGCCAGCGCAATGTTCTGACCTCTAGGGTATCCGTCCCCCAGAGAGAGAGAGAGAGAGAGAGAGAGAGAGAGAGAGAGAGAGAGAGAGAGAGAGGAGAGAGAGAGAGAGAGAGAGAGAGAGAGAGAGAGAGAGAGAGAGAGAGAGAGAGAACTAGAGAACTCTCGAACTCGAAAGGTTTATTCATGAAAAAAGGCCATTGGCCCATACATGAAGGGGGTTGCCAAATAACGATAACGAAACTTGCTTTAAGCTGACACACGACGCTACTCCAAGCCATGGAAACCACAGCATTGATTAGTAAAGTACATCGAGACACGAAACTCTTTACTGTCCGGATATGTTACGGCATTCCGAGCCTTTCTTTCGTCCAGTCTTTGTCACACACCCTTAGGTCTAGGCTAGCCAAGAAAGCATTGTAGTAGTTCTCTAAGTGTCGCTAAGTCCCTTGAAGCATGCAATAGGGTCTCCGTGTGTAGCGTGTTCTGGATTCGCTTCCCATTCCGCAAACTGGCGAGTTTGACACGTTCCTCTTTTAACATGTTTGTCTCTTGCTGTTTGACAAACCAGTACACACATACTGGCTCAGTGTCTGGTTGGCATGCGTACTGGATCACAATGTCGTCTGACTCACACATCACAATATCTTCACCGTCTGAATGATGTAGCACGGATTTTCTAAAGTGTGTATTTCTTTGTCTGTCTCTTAGCCTTTTCTGTACGGATCTATCAGTTAGAGTAGCCACGTACTGCTTGACATTTCATGTGTCGAATGCACCAACAATATTATCATCGTTCACCTCAGGCTGCAAAACACACATATCAGCACAGTCACTACAATCAGACATACAGGGAGGTTCTAAATCAACCGATGATGGCAACTGAACTGATGTTTTTGTGTTGATGTCCTGTGTGTGTGTTGTTGGTAGGTCTATTTCATGTATATCTACACATGCTGTATTCCCCTGTTCTACTCCACTGTCAGGCAGACTCGAGGCACTGAAGACACAGTCACTTTCACACACAACACTTGCCTGCTTCTCTTTATGCTTTCGAGAACGCTCTACATCTCGTGGGTTTTGAGAAAATGATTTTTTCCTGTAGTACTGTGCTTGTGTGCTGCGATTCACTGTTGGATCCGCCATGTTGGTTGACACTGCTGTGTCCACTGGTTTCAGTTGCAAGACAAAAACCACGCTGTCCCCTTCTCCTGCCACTTTCCAGCTGGGTGAGTGGGTGATTTGGTGCAGAAGCTGATGTTGTTGCTTCTGATGATCCTCTCGAGTCTGACTAGAGCAGATGTTGCTGTTGCAATGCGAGCTTTCACTTCATTGTTTGATGTGCCATCTTTTGTTAGGATGGAGCCTAAGTATTTGAATTGGCTCACCTCTTCCAATATTTCTCCATTCATCTTTATTTCCGTGCTGTCATAACTCGCGCTGTTGACCATGATCTTCGATTTCTCTGTACTGACCTCCATGCCGTATGTGCTTGCTCGATCTGTTAGACTGTGAGGATTTGCAGTTCTTGTTTGCTGCTGCCCATGAGGTCAATGTCATCTGCAAATCTGAGGTTGCAAAGGGGTCTTCCACCAATGGAGATGGAAGTGTGGTGGTTTTGCAGTGTCTCTGTCATGATGTTTTCGAGGAAGAGGTTGAATAGTACAGGTGAGAGAAGGCAGCCCTGGCGGACCCCAACCGTGGTTTTGAAGAACTCGCCCACGTGATTGTTCATGAAAACTGAACTTCTTGCATTCCCCAACACCACCAAGCAGATATCTCCTAACTATCACAATCCCCCCTTCAAATTCTGACAAGTGGACAAGTGGATAAGTGGACAAGTGTTCCAGAAAAACAGGCATAGATTTTTTTGTGACTAGCTCGTTTTCAGTTCGTCCGGAAAAGGGGTGGCAATCACAGCAACCTGACAAAACATGACTCAAAAGGTAAAACATTTTAAACAAGATGCTTTGTTCAACTTTCATACAACTCTAAGCTACTATGCCCCTTTTTCCCCCTCCGCCCGTCCTAACGCCCTTATTCCCCTGCACAAATATATAAACAAGAAAAAAAAACAATGAAAATAATACGCTAACACACACACACACACACACACACACACACACCACACACACACACACACACACACACACACACACACACACACACACAACACACACACAAACACACACACATACCCCCACAACACACCCCAACACACACACAACACACACACACACACACACACACACACACACACACACACACACACACACACACACACACACACACACACACACACACTCACACACAGTATCTTCACAATGGGGGGAAAGACATTAGGACAGGAGGAAACAGGAGGGGAGGGGAACACTCAACTTAGGCGACTGCGGCAGCGCCGACGATGAGGATCCTTTAGAGTGAGGTCCATGCTCCTCTCGTCATCTCCCCGTTGAGACAGCCTGGCCTGCTTGAAAGCTGGGTGCAGAGGTTCGCCTAACCCAAAGTTGAGCGCTGCGGTCTGCCCAACATAAGCGTCCGGTGCCCAGCCTGCCCAACACAAGCGTCCAGTGCTGCCGCCTGCCCAACACAAAGCTGTGACCAGGGAATTAACATCATGTCACAATACGAATGTCAACCGCTCCCTCCATCCCGCGCTTTCCCCCACTTTAACAGTTTATACAATTCCCATCCATAAACTC
>CM060346.1:13140615-13143115 GCA_030674155.1 Stramonita haemastoma
GGAGGTTTTATGGAGTATGATGGGGTAGGTGTTGGAGGAAAGTTTAGGGGGAGGAGTATGATAGGGGTAGGTGTAGGGAAGGGGGAGGAGGTGTAAAGAAGGGAGAGGAGGTGTAAAGAAAGGAGAGGAGGTGTAAAGAAGCGGAAAAGGTTATGGTGGAGGAGTATGGTGGGAGTAGGTGTAGGGAAGGAGGAGGAGGTTTAGGGGTATGGGGATGAGGGGGTAGGTCTGGGGAGTGAATAAGGGGAGGAATATTATACCATTATGGTGATAGATGTAGGGAGGGAGGTGGAGCTATAGGGGAGGGGTATGGCAGAGGTAAGTGTAAGTATGGAGGAGATGCAAGGAGTATGATGGAGAGGGGTGAATTAGGGGGAGATGTGTGATGGGGATAGGTGGTAGGTCTTGGGAGGGAGGAGGTTAAGGGGGATAAGTATAATGGATAAAGGTGGTAGGTCTGGGAAGGGAAGAGGTTTAGGGTGAGTAGTATGCAGGGTGTAGGAAAGGCGGCAGTTTACAGGGAGGAGTTTGGTGGGTGCATTAACCGCTAGACTATAACCCTTCGACTACAGGGAATGGGGAGGATGTTTAGAGGGGGGGTACGGTGGAGGTAGGTCTGGGGAGGGAGGTACTTTAGGGGGAGGAGTATGGAGGGGGTAGGTGTAAGGATGGAGGTGGAGGTTTAGGGGGAGGAGTATGATGGGGGTAGGTGTAAGGAGGAAGGTAAGTTTAGGGGGAAGAGTGTGATGCGGGTAGGTGCAGGGAAGGAAGAGGAGGTTTGTGGGGAGGAGTATGGTAGAGGGAGGTATATGGAGTGAGGGTGTTTAGTGGGAGGGGGAGATATGATGTGGGTAGGTGTAAGGGAGGTAGAAGTTAAGGGGAGGGGTATAATGGTGGGGGAGGAGTATGATGTGGATAGGTGGGTAGATCTGGTAAGGGAGGTTTACGAGCTGGAGTTTGATGGGTATAAAGACGGAGAAGGTTTAGGGAAGGAGTATGGTGAGGTAGGTGTAGGGAAGATAGTGGAGATTAAAGGGGAGAAATATGATGGGGGCAGGGCAGAGGAGGGAGGATATTCACACTCACATTCACTCACACTCACTCACATTCAAATTCTCACACTCTCACACACACTCACAAACACACACTCACACAAACACTCACAAACACTCACACACACACACACTCACACACTCACATACACTGATTCACACACACTCACACACACTCACTCACACACACACACTCACAGACACACACACACACACACACACTCACTCACACACTTTCACACACACACACACACTCACACTCACACACTCAGAGACTCTCTCTCACACACACACACACACACACTCTCTCTCTCTCTCTCTCTGACCACACACACACACACACACACACACACACACAACACAACAACACACACACACACACACACACACACACACACACCACACACACACACACACACACACACACACACACACATCTCACACACAACACCACACACACACACTCAAAACACACACACACCCACACACACACACACACACTCTCACACACACACACAACACTCTCACAACACACACACACTCACACACACACACACACACACACACACACACACACACACACACACCACAACAACCACACACACACAACACACCACTCTCACACTACCACACACACACCACACACACACCACACACACACACACACACACACACACACACACACACACACACACACACACACACCTCACACACACACCAACACACCACACACACACACACTTCAACACACACACACTCTCCACACACACACACACTCACACACACAACACACATCTCACACACACCACACACACACACACACACACACACCACACACTCTCTCTCTCTCTCTCTACTTCTCCACACACGCACACCCCCAACCTCTCCACTACAACACACACACACACTCTCAGCACACAAACTCTCTCACACACACACACTCACACACACAACACACACACACCACACACACACACACACACACTCTCACACACACACACACTTTCACACCACACACACACCACACACACACACACACACTCTCACTCTCTCATCCTCCCATCCTCTCAACACACACACACCCACACACATCCACACACACACACACACACACACACACTCTCACAACCACACAAACCACTCCACACACACACACTCACACAACACACACACCCACACCACACACACACACACACACACTCTCCACACACACACACACTTCACACACACACACACTCTCACACAACACACACACACATCTCCACACACACACTCTCACAACCCACACACACTCCCACCACACACACATCACAACACACACACACACACACACAACACCACACACCACACCCACACACCACACACACACACAACAACACACAACACACCCACACACACACATCCCCAACAACACATCTCCCACACAACACACTCCCCACACACACACA
>CM060346.1:13153115-13168115 GCA_030674155.1 Stramonita haemastoma
TAACTACAACTATTCACAATGACAACAACCTAAGACACTAAAAAGAAAAGACTAGTAGAAAGGGGCAAAGACAAAACGGCCTATTGGTGTGCCCGAGAGAAAGCTGCAATGCCACACTGCACTTTTAATTCCGAGCCCGGACGAGCCCCCAAAATTTGTCACAACACAAAATCCCCAGCGTCCAAAAGAACGAGGTTAGATTTTCTGCTGCAACTAGCTCGTAAAATTTCGTCCGGAAAAGGGGTGGCGGTCACAGCAATCTCCCAAAGCACAACTCAAAAGGCAAGAAAATTTACAAACAAGATGCTTTATTTCACTTTCATACAACTTAACCACTCTAAGCTAACATGCCCCTTTTCCCCCCTCCACCCTTCCTAACACCCCTAACCCCCTACACAAATATATGAACAAGAAAAAGAAATAAATGAAAATAATACTCTCTCACACACATTCTCACAGTCTGTTCACAATGGGGGGGACAGGTATCAGGACGGGAGGAAAACGTGGGGGGGACACTCAACTTTTTCAATTGCCAACAGCGCGGACGTCGAGGCGTTAGACGTCAGAGTCCAGTTCAGGCTCGCAGCATGCTGTGGAGGGTCCTTCTCTCTTCATCCCCTCTGCTGAGGTGGCCCGGGGAGGTCTGCTGGAACGCTAGGTGCGGAGTTCTGCCCGACACACTGTCCAGCCCCGAGGCCTGTCCCACCCGACATCCAGTCCCGCCTGCCCAAAATACAAACGTCCCCTGCTGCCGCCTGCCCACACACAAAGCTGTGACAGGGATTAACATTTGGTCACAATATGAGTGTCAACCCCTCCCTCCAACCCTTGCCTTCCCCCACCTTAACAATCCACAACAATTTCCATCATAAACTCCTCTATGAGGTTACCACTATCAATCACTTCAAATCAGCTATCACACAGACATACAAGTAAACACGACATAACCTCTGACTGCAACACATATTCCCACAAGTCAGAGGAACAGGACGGATTACTGGGGATAGTACTCGAAATCAGACGACGCCGGTGAACCTGCGGTCCCCTCCAGTTTCAATCCACCGCGACGGCCCGAAAACCACAATCATAAAAAGAAACAAAAGAATGAAGCGCTGAAAATAAAGTCTTGGAACCAAAAGGAATCTGCATGTTCGGAAAGTGTGCTTTGCAGCGTGGTTGTAAAAGTATAATGCGTTTTGTTGTCTTATAATACGTTAAAGTATGTTTTGTATGTTAAATTACGTTTTAATGTATTACATTTAGAATGTGCCTCTTTGTGTATAGTAGAGTGTTTTTGTAGCCTTACAATCAAATGTGTTTTGTGGTGTTATGATACAGTAAAGTGTGTGTTTTTCTGAAAACTAATACAGCAAAATGTGTGTTTTGTACTGCCCATCTACGAGAAAAGGTGTTTTGTAATATTATAGTACAGTAGCCTCAGTTTTCTAGTGTGGTTGTAAAGTATATTGCGTTTTGTTGTCTTATAATACGGTTAAAATATGTTTTGTACGGTAAATTACGTTTAATCGTGTTATATTACTATATATGTTTGTGTTATAGTATAGTAAACCGTGTTTTTGCAGTCTTATAGGCAAATGTGTGTTCTGTGCTGTTATTATGAAGTGTGTTGGTTTTTCACAACTAATACATGGGTTTTGTGCTGTTACAGTATAGACAAATGTCTTTTTGTTTTGTAGCGTTATACTTTTTTTAACATGAAAAAGAGTATTGTGGTGTTAGACAAAATATCTTTTTGTGTTGTTATAAGAAAGAAAATGTCTTTTTGTGTTGTTATAGTAGAGTAAAATGTTTTTTATAGTGTTATATTTTTGTAAAGTAAATTACGTTTGATTGTGTTACATAGTACGACAAAATCTGCTTGTTTGTCTTATAGTACAGTAAAAAGTGTTTTTGTAGTCTGTAGTCAAATGTGTGTTTTGTGGTGTTATAGTAGAGAAAATGTTTTGTGACATGGTAGTCAACTCCCATTCAACCATTCAATCAGCTGATCATGATAGAGCTACAAGACCGAAAAGTATGCAGATCTGCCTGAGGAAAGAAGGCGAAAGTCCTTGCTGCCGAAGTCGGAGACAGGGGGGTTGTTGGAGAATCTTCATGAAACAGCTCTGAAAGCCATGACAGAAGCTGCTGAGAGATGTTCAAGTTGGATCTGGTCAAGGAGGAACAAAAGTGAATTACACAAGGCTTAGATGACCCCATAATATTGAGAGGCCGCTCAGCTCAGTTGGCAGAGTGCTCGCCTGATTAAGGTTAAGCAGTGCCAAGCTCATCCAGGACTTGGACGGGTGACCATAGGTGGCTAATCCCCCTCCCCTCCCCCAAAGTGTGCATTACCAGAGATCAATGGGTTCGAATCCGTGTCAGAACTCATCACATACATAAAGGGGCAGCAGAAAGACATCCAGAGTCATGAACTGGATGTGGGCCGGCCTCCCTAGAGTGTAAGGAAGATTAAAGGCCCGAAAAACTTGTTTGAACGGGGCTTTTCCTCTGAGGACTCTCTGCTACCATGCTCTACGCGAGTTTCTTACCACAGAAAAAGCGTTTTGTAAGTACAGGAAAGTGTGTTTTGTAGTGTGGTTGTAAAAGTATTTGCGTTTTCTCGTTTTAGAACACGATAAAATATGCTTTGTACATTAAATTGTTTAATCGTGTTACATAGTAGGATAAAATGCGTCTGTTTGTTTTACAGTAAAGTAAACAGTGTTTTTGATGTCTTACAGTCAAATGTGTATTTTGTGATGTTATGATACAGTAAAATGTGTCGTGCTGTTTTTCACTTACGTATAAGCAAAATGTGTTTTGTGCCGTTATAGTAATCAAAATGTCTTTTGGTGTTGTAGTGTTGTGCTTTTTTCATTATAGTACAGCAAAATGTGTGTTTTGTTGTGTTATAGTGATCAAAATGTCTTTATGTGTTGTTATAGTAAATATTTTCTTTGCTATTTGTGTTAACGTGATACAGAAAATGTGTTTTGTAGTGTTAAAACACTACAAAAAGGAGAATGCGTTTTTTGCTGTTCCGATTAAAAAATGTCAGAAGTAGGTAATATATATAATATATATATATATATATATATATATAATATATATATATATATAATAGTTGAAACATAAATGTATGTTTTGTGCTCCAACATTACATAAATGGCGTTTTGTTATATTACAGTACAGGAAACTGTCTTTTGCAGAGTCTTTTAATACTGTAAAAATATGTTTTGATTGTTAGTTACGATTGCAGGGTAAAATATGCTTGTTTGTGTAATAATATAGGAAATATATGTTGTTGTTGTTTTTTTTATATAATAAATTACGTTTATTTGTGTTACATAGCAGGGTAAAATGTGCTTGTTTGTGTTTGTATTATAAATAGTGTTTTTGTAGTGTGTTTCACCAGTCAAATGTGTGCTTTGTGCTTTTATGATACGGTAAAATGTCAGTAATTTTTCATAACTGATAAAGCAAAATGTGTGTTTTGTGCTGTTACATTTTTTTTTTAATGTCTTTTTGTGTCGTTGCAGTACAGTAAAGTGTTGGGTTTTTTCCATGGTACACAAAAATGTGAGGGATGTTGTTGTTTTTTCTATAGTGTGTGTTTTACAGTGTTGAAGTTCAGGAAATGGGCTTTGTAATGTTACAAGTCCCTAAATTATGTCTTGTGTTGTAGTACAGTTAATTTTGTGTTTGTGCTGTACAGTAAAATGTGTTGTGATTTTTTTCATTATAGATAAAGCAAATTGTGTGCTTTGTTGTGTCATAGTAAACAAAATATCTTTTTGTGTTGTTGTAGTTATAGTAAAATGTGTTTTATAGGGCTTACGGTACAGTAGAATGAGTTTTGTATCGAAATGTTTCATAGGACAGTGAAATCTACGTTTTGTGCACTACTCAGAAAAGGTGGGAGATTGGTATAGTATATTACAAAATATGTCTTTTGTGCTCCGTTTTCTAATAATAAAGTGCAGAAAAGTGTGTTTTGTTGCGTGGTTGTAAAAGTATGATGTGTTTTGTTGTCATAATACGGCAAAATACGTTTTGTATGGTAAATTACGTTTAATTGTACTACATTTAGAATGTGCCTCTAAGTGTTTTTGTAGCCTTACAAGCAAATGTGTGTTTTGTGGTGTTATGATAAAGTTTGGTTTATTAAAACTAATACAGCAAAATGTGTGTTTTGTATGCTTACTACTCTAGTACAGAAAAGGCGTTTTGCAATATTATAGTACAGTAAACTCTGAGTTTATATAGTTTATATAGTTGTTTTTTTATATAGTTTATATAGTTTTTTTTTTTTTAGTGTGGTTGTAAAGTATAATGCGTTCTGTTGTCTTAAAATACGTTAAAATATGTTTTGTATAGTAAATTACGTTTAATCGTATCATAGAATGTTCTTGTTTGTAGAACGTATTATAGAATGTACTTGTTTGTGTTTATAGTATAGTAAACTGTTTTTGTAGTCTGTGGTCAAATGTGTGTTTTATGCTATTATAGTAGAGAGAATGTCTTTTTGTGTTGTTGTAGTACAGTAAAATGTGCTTCTTTGTGTTATTGTATCATTTTTTTAAAGTTTTTTTTGTAATCTTACAGTCAAGTGTGTGTTTTCCGCTATTACGCTGCAGAAAATATCTTTTTAAGTCATTGTATTTCATTAACATGTCTTTTATACTTTTATGGTAAAGTTGTATGTGTTTTGTAATGTTATGATATATGTACGTTTAATGGCGCAAAAATGTGTATGTTTCTCTTCTTGTTTTTCATTGATTTATACAGTATAATCAAAATGTGTTTTGTTGTGTTATATAATAGTGAAATGTCTGATTTCATCCATTATGATACAGAAAAATCTCAGGGATTTTATTGGCTACAGTGTAGACGAATGTGTTATTTGGTGTTATAGTTCAGAAAATGTTTTGTAATGTTGCAGTACTGTAAATTATGTTTTGTTGTGTTACAGTTAATTTTGTGTTTGGGGCTATTATGATACAGTTAAAATGAGTTGTTCATTTTAAAAATTATGATACAGCAAAATGTGTGTTGTGGTGTCATAGTAGACAAAATGTCTTTTTGTGTTGTTGTAATAAAGAAAATGTTTTTGGTTATTGATTTACAGTAAAATGTCTTCTGTGTTTTGCATCGAAATGTTTTATAATACAGTGAAATCTGCGTTTTGTGCAATACAGAGTCAGAAAAAGTGGGATGTTGGTATAGTATAGCAAAATGTATGTATTGTCCATCATCACTGTGTGCGAGAAACAACATCATTATTGGCATATGGATCGTAACATCACTGAGAGCTCCAGGAAAAGTACGAAATAGAAGATACAGATGGAACATCCTTGGACTCAGTGAAATAGGCTGGAAAAACTTTGGAGAAATTGTGTTTGCACAGTAAAATGTGTAGTTTTTTTTTATTATTACTGATTCAGCAAAATGTGTGTTTTGCGCTATTATAGTGTAGAAAATGTCCTTTTTGGTCATTTTGTTACATCTACATGTCTTTTGTAGTCTTACACTAAACTATTATGTGATTTGTCGAGTATAATACAATGATATATACGTTTAAATGGTGTAGCATAGAACAGTAAAATGTGTTTTCCCATAGTCTTACTAGTGTCGTTAAAATGTGTTTTATAGTGTAGAACAGTAAAATGTCTGATTCCATGTGTTTTGATACAATGAAATGTAAGGGATCTTTTCGGCTAAAGTGTAGAAGAATGCGTGTTTCTTGGTGTTATTGTTCACAAATTGTTTTTTCTATGCTACAGTACCGTAAATTGTATTTTGTTGTGTAGCGTCAGGTTTGTCTTTTGGGCTATAAAGAAAATGTGTTAGTTTTTTATTCAATTAAAAATACAGCAAAATGTGTTTTGTGTTGTTATAGCGCAAGAGTTTAGTATAATATGTTTTTTGGTGCTACCGAAAATATGTTTTATATTATTATAGTACCGTAAAATGTGTCCTAATGTCTAATGTGTGTTTTGTGCTGTTATGATGTGTTATACCTTTTTCATTACAACATAGCAAAATGTGCATTTTGTGGGGTCACAGTAGAGAAAATATCTTTTTGTGTTGTTATAGTAAAGAATATGGCTGTTTGCATTGTTCCAGTACAATAAAATGTGTTTTGTAGTGTATATGTAGTAGTATGTAGTTTTATGCAGTAATGTGTAGTGTGTGTGCAGTAGTGTGTAGTAAAGTAGAATATGTTTTGTATCGAATAGGATAGTCTTCGTTTTGTGCTCTCATCTCACCCCACCTCATTCTCCTGACCGAATGGTCGTAGAGGAGACATATGTTGATGACATTGTTCTCCTCCATCCAGGCCGGTCCTCTGCCCTGCGGATCAGCATTGCGCTGTCCATCCCGGTCCACTCCTTGATGTTGTCCATCCAGTTCTTGGGTTGCCTTCCTCTGCATCTGTCCCCTTCCAAGGTTCCCTGAAGAACCGTCTTGGGCAGCGTGTTGTGTCGGGTGACGTGCCCAAACCAAGACATCTTCCTCCTTTTTAGTTCCTGGGGGCCTGCCAGCTGTGTAACTTGGCCCCGCACAAAGTCGTTGGTCTCGTGATCCCTCCACGAGATCCGAAGGAGGCGTCTGAAGCATTTTGTTTCGAATGCTTGAGTTCTCTTGGTGGTTTCAGCTGTCAGAGTCCAACTTTCACAGCCGTAGAGCATTATGGATATAATTAGGGACTTGAAGATTTTCATCTTGGTGTGGTGAGGTGATTTTCATCTTTGTGCTCTACAGAATCAGAAAAAATGGGAGGTGGGTATTGTACAGCAAAATATGTTTTGTGCTGCTATGGTACAGAAAATGCGTTTTGTCGTATTACAGTACAAGAAAATGCTTTGTACAGTTGTATGATACGGAAAAAATAGGTTTTGTACAGCAAATGACGTGTATTCGTTTAAAATGACCTTGTTTGTGTTATAAAACAGTGTTTTTGTTACATTACAGTCGATGTTTAGTACGATAGAGTAAAATACACTGTGCATGTTATGTGACAGTAAAACTAATACAGCAAAATTTGTGTTTTCCACTGTTATAGTACGAAAAATGTCTTTGTGTCGTTGGAGTATACAGTAAAGTGTATTTTTACAGAAAAGTAGAAAGCGTTGTATAGTGTAATAATACAATAAAATATCAGTTTCAACAGAGTGCCTTCAAGCGCCTGGGCTTTATTAAAGTTCTTGATTTAAACCATAGCTGCTGAGCGCAACAATCAAGTGAGAGGCGGTATGGTCAGTGGCTTTCCCACTCATTGAATTCTGCTTTACATCATAGTCTTTTGTGTTCGACTCTGACTAGGAAGCTTGACTTGGCATAATCTATTTGTGCTGCAGCCCAGGGAGCTAGTTGGGTTTTGGAGAACATCTCCAACGCTGACTGTCCTTGGGCCCTATAGGCCTACAGTGTGGAGATGTGCAAAGGATCTCCACTATCATCAAAATTAATTTCTGCCCAGTCTCCGAAACAACAGCTACCTTCTCTACTACTTTAGAGGTCATCATCGAAATCGATGGATGAACAGAAAAACAACAAATAAAATATGGTATTTTGTGTTCTACTGTAGTAAACAGTGTTCTGTGCCATTAAAGTATAGCCAAAATGTTGTAGTGTTATAGAACAGTAAAATGTCTGCTTTCATCTCTAATGCATTTTAATGTAAAGGGGGGTTATATAATGAAGAAGAATGTGGTTACCAGCCGCCATGGCGCAGTGGTTAGCGCCTTGGATTGCGGACTGGAAGGTCGCGAGTTCGAATCCCATGTCATAGGGATTTTTTCGAGCTCCGGCCGGCTCCTACCCAGAGTGAGTGTGCTGTTTGCTCAGTGCGGAGACTGGGACCACACAGTCGAGCTTCATCCACTTTACGGATGGGAATTTGAGAGTGTTGCTCAAATTACCTGACCAACACTACAGGCTCTCGGGCCTGGTTGACGCCGGGATATATTATGACAGCAAGCGTAGAGAACAACCCTGTCAAGTAGTCTCAAAGCCGATGCACCATCATTACAGCATCATTATTGATCATCATGCAATAATAAGAATTGCCTCTAATTCGGTGGCCTCCGTTGCTCTGGTCTCATGGTGACCTCAGATTCGGTTTCCCCATACGCTTCTGGGCCTGTGGTGAATTTGTGTCAAAGCCTTTGGGGTTGGAGGTTCGCGGTTCGTTGGAGGGACGTTGTGATGGTCGCCACTCCGCGACTGAGCTAATACTGTCGTTAGTAGTAGCTCAGAACAGGCACCACTGAACACCACCAAAGTGACCCAGCAGAAGTGCAGGCCCCTCTGGCTGGTGGCCGTGGCCCGGCCCCGAGGTGAAACAACGAATCTGGGTATGGCTGTGGCAGGGAAATTGAAGTGAGCGGAGTGGGAACAGCAGTATGGGAGCGTCACAGAAGACAAGGCAGCAAAAAAGAAAAAAAAAGAAAAAAAAGAATGGTTTTTTGTTTTATATTTCAGAAAATGGGTTTTGTGTTGTTGGGTTATCTGTCCGTCCGTCCGTCCGTCCGTCCGTCTGTCTGTCTGTCTGTCCGTCTGTCTGTCTGTCTGTCTGTCTATCTGTTCGGCAATTTAACGACCCGGGTTCGATTCCGGTCGGGGAGATTTTTCTTCTGGAGTCAGTGCTGACTCCACTCTCCCCAAAAGTCGAACGCACGTCGAACATCTTGCACACATGTTAAATCCTGTTCTGCTTTTCGTAAGAGTAGGCCATCATGTGCCGTTGGGAACAGATAACATTTACAAAACTGCATACACACGGGGACTGGATATAAAAAAAAAGCACGTGCGCTTATTCCATTATCCTCGATATAAAAGAATAAATCAAATCAAATTAAATCTATCCATCTATCTATCTCTGGCGACCGTAATGTGTTATAGGACAGTGAACTTTGCGTTTTGTGCCGAGTAAAAATAATGTTTGGTGTTGGTGTTATGAGCTACTATAGTACAGAAAAGGTGTTTTGTAATAATTAATTCAGTAAACTGTGTTTTGTAGTGTGGTTGTAAAGTGTGATGCGTTTTGTTGTCGGTATGGTAAAAAATGTTTTGTATGGTAAGTTACGTTTAATCGTATTACATGTAAAATGTGCTTAGTGTTATTGTAAACAGTAAACAAAGGGAGGATCGGAAAACAAACACCTATGTGCGAAGTCATGTCGCACTGCTGGCTGGTCCTCAGGAACCCCTACTAGCCACTGTCAAGAAAAGGAAGTTCCGCCATGTCACACGCCACAACACCCTCCCCAAGACAGTCCTACAAGGAACGCTAGAAGGTGGCAGACGCCGAGGCAGACAAACCAAAAGCTGGATGGATAACACTCATTCGGAGGGCGGAGTACAGGGCTTGTTGGCGACGGCTGGCTGCAGAATCCTCCACGGTCATGAGAAAGAAGAGAAAGAGTAATGAGGGGGTAATGTGTCTTTTGTGCTTTTATGATACTAATACAGCAAAATGTGTTTTGTGCTGGTATAGTACAGAATAGGCGTTTTGTAATCTTAAAATCTGTTTGTTTTTTTGTGTTTATTTTAATATGGTTGTAAAGTATAATGCATTTTTTTTTTCTTAAAGATAAAGGTGTTGCATGCCCTGTGTGATCGTAGGGAAGCGAGGCGTCAGATACCTCAGTTTCTCTCGGGGCCAGCATGCTGAGGGCGGTGCCCATCTCCTCTCCCCTGTTGTTTTGCCTTCCCTGATCCTAAAAAGGGCAGGTACCAGTTAACAGCTAGGTGAACTCGGGGAACTGTTACGCCAAGGCGCGCAAACGGTAACCCATCCAACTGGTGTTGGTGTTATGAGCTGCTGGGGAAAGCGAGCACTGAGCATCCCAATGGGATGTTGTCCGTTAAAATATGTTTTGCACAGTAAATTCGTAGGGTAGAATTGCGCTTGTTTGTGTTGTAGAACCGTGTTTTTGTAGTACTATTAGGAAAATGTGTTTTGTGCTGTTATGATACCGTAAAATGTGTTGTTGTTTTTTAAAACGTGGGTTTTGTGCTGTTATAGTATAAAAACAAATGTCTTTTTGTGTTGTTGTAGCGTTTTCCTTTTTTCATTATAGTACGCCAAATGTGAGTGTTGTAGGAGGCAAAATACCTTTTTGTGTTGTAATATATAAAATGTCTTTTTGTGTTGTAGTACAGCAAAATGGGTTTTATAGTGTTGTGTTTTTGTCGAATAAATTACGTTTCATTGTTATATAGTAGAATAAAATCTGCTTTTTTGTGTTCTACTATAGTAAATAGTATTTTTGTAGTCTGTAGTCAAATTTTTGTTTTCTGCTGTTAAGGTAAAAAGGTAAAAAGTTTTTTAAAAGTAAGGAGGTGATGGTGATCTGTAGAAAAGTGTGTTTATTAAAATTATAATACAGCAAAATGTGTTTTGTGCTGTTTTAGTCTTTTTGTGTTGTTGTAGTACAGTAAAATGTGTTTCTGTTATCACAGTTTTTTTGGGGTCTACAATGATGTACATCTAATAGTGTAGCATAGTACAGTAAAATATGTTTCTCTTCTAGTAAAATATTCAGTTTTTTTCCTACTCTTAAAGTACAGTCAAAATGTGTTTTGTAGTGTGGTATAGAACAGTAGAACAGTCATAGAACAGTCACAGTTATAGAACGGTCATTCGGATGAGACTCGAAACCGAGGCACCGTGTGCAAATGCACGCAGAACAATCTTGCACAAACGTTAAACCCCGTTCCGCCTTTCAGAAGAGCAGGCCATCGTGTGCCGGTAGGAGAGAATGACAAAATTATAACAAACTAGCATGCACACAGGTGTCGTGTTTAGACACCATCCCTGAGGAAAAATCAGGGAGTTGGAGTCCCAGAGCGGCTCGGGGCAACGTTCTGGTGGCTCCTGCGACGGTACTGGAACCATTCGTATCGGTCAATGCCTTTCCAATGGATCATTCCAGTGCCGAGGAGAGGGGGGTCTGCTGCAAGAGTAACAGCTTGCCCTCCAGGCTTTGCGCTCTAAAAACTAGTCTTTCGAGACTGAGCAGGGTGTCTCAACGGATTTACACTAAAATGTAAGGGATTTTTTCGTTATCTTTTTTTGTCTGTTATTGTTCTGGAAATGTGTTTTGTAATATTGCACTGTTTTACTACAGAAATGAAAAAAAGCACAAAGTCCTGCAAATTATGTTTTCATGTGTACAGTGTTAATTTCGTGTTTTGTGCTTAATACAGTGAAATGTGATGTGTGGTTTACATACATACATACATGCATACACACATACACACATACACACATACATTCCATTCCATTCCATTCCATTCCATACATTGATACATTGATACATACATACATACATACATACATACATACATACATACATACATACATACATACATACATACATACATACATACATACATACATACATACATACAACACACACACACCACACACACACACACAACACACACACACACACACACACACACACACACACACACACACACACACACACACACACACTCCAGACACCACACACACACACACAACACACACTCACCACACACACACACACTAACAACACCACACACACCAACAACACAAACACCACAAACTACAACCACACACAAACAACACACACCACACACACACACACACAAAGTCACCAAATACACACACACAAAGTCACACACACACAACCCACACACACACAAACACAACAACACACACACACACACAACACACACACACACACAACACACACACCACCCACCACACATCATCACACACACACACACACACACACATCACACACTACACACAAACACACTAACAACACACACAACACACACACAACACACCACACACAATACATACATACATACATACATACATACATACATACATACATACATACATACATACATACATACATACATACATACATACATACATACATACATACATACATACATACATACATACATACATACATACATACATACATACATACATATATATATATATATATGACGACTAGGCTATCCGAGAGAGAGAGAGAGAGAAGAGAGAGAGAGAGAGAGAGAGAGAGAGAGAGAGAGAGAGAGAGAGAGAGAGAGAGAGAGAGAGAAGAGAGAGAGAGAGAGAGAGAGAGAGAGAGAAGAGAGAGAGAAGAGAGAGAGAGAGAGAGAGAGAGAAAGAGAGAGAGAGAGAGAGAGAAGAAAACTCGAACTCGAACTCGAACTCGAACTCGAACTCGAAAAGTTTATTCACAAAAAGGCCATTGGCCCATACATGAAGGGGTTGCCAAACTGCTTAGTGTTTTGGTGAAATAAAAGACAACAGCAATGACAACAGCAGAATTGTATAGCAACAAAAACAGTAACAAAAATATGACTTACGATAATAAAGTATCTCTTATTCTAAAGGCTTTACACAAATATAGAATGAGGCTGCGCACAACCTCAGGCTGACTTGATGCCATGAGTAAACAGAGTCTAAATGAATTAGGCTGCTTTCTGTATTTCACAGGGATGTAACTCTGCCTAACATCCTCTAACACTGGACAGCACAACACAAAATGCACCTCATTTTCAGGTGCTTGCTTACATAACGGGCATAGTAACCTGAGGTCATCAACATCATATCCTCTGTATCTGAATTTATGAACATTTATATCTGATACACCAAGTCTAAACTTTGACATAATTCTTTTCAAATGTATGTCCATATCAAGCTTTAAATAAGGTTTGATATCATGTGTACTTATAAATTGTCTATACATTTGATACCTTTCACTGGTTTGTATGTGATCATTCCATTGCTGCCAACGGCAGTCAATCAGTCTTTGTCTGAAAGTGTTTATAAATTCTCTACAATTTCCAACACCTTGACTGAGCCAAACAAATCCAAAACCGAGTTCACATAAACAGGTGCGTATTTGTGTAGCCCAGTTGTTTTTCCCTTTCACATCTAGATCATAAAGCATCTTGTAAGATTTAAAAGGTAGCCTGTTCTCATCCATATGTAGAATCTTAATCCAGTATCTAATACATCTTACAGCAGCATTAACAGAGAGAGGATATCTATTAGTTTCACTATATACAAGATCATTGGGCGTTCGTCTATCTAAGCCTAGGAACTGCTTTAAAGCAAAGAGGTGCACTGATTCACAATGCGTTACAGCTGCATCCAAACCCCAAATTTCTGCACCATATAGCACAGTGGGTTGTATTTGGGCATCAAATATTTTAATGAACAAGTCAAAGGAGTTATTATTCAATATTCGCAATTTTCTCAAAACCAATAACAAGCTTCGTTTACCTCGACTTGCCAGATCTTTACATGCAGTTGTGAAACTAAGTTTTGTAGAAAAACAGATTCCTAAGTATTTATATACATTAATCACAGGCAAGACTTTTCCATTGTACAACCATTTTTCACGAACAGCTAAATGGCCACCTTTTCTGAATACAACGATATTGCTCTTATTCAGATTAACCTTAAGATCAAGAGCTGATGCAGCACTGCTCAAGCTATTTAACTGCTTTTGTAAGCCAACAACTGTTTCAGATAGCAGGATAACATCATCAGCAAGAAGAAGAATAAACAATTCTGTGAAATCTTGGGAGAAAGTGGCACCATGCTTACCATTATTGATGACTTCTCTGGCTAACTCATTAATGAAAACAGAAAACAATAAAGGGCTACATACATCACCCTGTTTAACACCAGTGGTACAGTATATTATGTCAGTCAGTTTAGTACCACATCTTATTCTGCTTTTGACATTCTGATACATGGCTCTCAGACAACGTAATAATTTACCCCTCACACCATTTTTCTGTAGAATAGGCCACAACAAATTTCTATTAACAGAATCAAATGCCTTTTCAAAGTCAATAAATGCCACATAGAGTTTACGGTTCTGAGTAAACTGTTTCTGAACAAACGCAAGCAGAGTAAACATATGATCTATAGTAGAGTATCCTCTCTTAAAACCAGCTTGGTGTTCACCTGTAATATCATTTTTCATAACCCATTCTTGTAATCTATTATTAATGATAGTACTATACAACTTACTACTTATGTCACTAAGAGAGATTCCCCTGTAGTTATTAGGGTTATCAACATCACCCTTTTTGTGTAATGCTAGGATTATAGATTCAGTCCAATTATCTGGGAAAAGGCCATCATCAAAGATTTTGTTAAACAATTTTAGAAGGAAAAGCACAACATTTTCACCTCCATTTTTCAGCAATTCTCCAATGATCTGATCAGGACCTGCTGCTTTATCATTCTTTAGTTTTCTAAGTGCCCAATATATTTCACCTTTAGATATTGGACGATCAAAATCTTCCTCACTTTCATCATAGTCAACATTAGCATTCATGGAGTTGTCTGAAGAATCTTTCTCCAGCAGGTTTTTGAAATGTTGAAACCAGCTGTCGACTGATATACTATTCTTTGGCTGACTATTTCTAAATGATGCCTTCTTAACACTCTTCCAGAACTGGACTTGAGAGGAAATTGAAGACACCATGTCTGCAAGTAATGACATATTATACTGTTTCCTTTTCCTTTCTAGCATGTATTTATATTCCCTTCTTAAGATGCAGTACCTGTTTTTGTCTTCGTTCTTTAACGTTTTTCGGTAAGTCTTCAACAGTTTTCTTACTCTATATTTCATACTTTTACATTCATTATCAAACCATGTAGCATTAGGTAAACCTTTATTAAGATGTACCTGTTTCTGTATACATTTAGCACTGGACTTTATGCAATCATTAAACAAATCTAAAGCTTCATTAATGTTCTCATCAATCATCTGTAAGGCACTTGAAAAATTTACACACATGTCCTCCTCACAAAGATTATCTTTATAAGCTGAGAGTTTGTTTTCATCCCACACAAACTTTTCCACAACGGATGGCTCTTCAGCTGTTATATATGTTTTACACAATGGATTAATATGTAATTCCACAGGAAGGTGATCTGAATCAGAACGTTCA